>VZQC01012819.1:1305309-1392838 GCA_009823505.1 Rhizomys pruinosus
GAAGTGTCCTCCCTTCCTTTCTGCTGGGCACCTGCTGGTAGCTGCCAATATGGGCAAGTTCACGAAAGGAAAAGTGGGGCTGGTCCTAGCTGGACACTACCCTGGACGCAAAGCCATCATCGTGAAGAACATTGATGATGGCACCTCAGACCGCCCCAACAGCCACGGTCTGGTGGCTGGAATTGACTGTTATCCCAGGAAAATGACAGCCGCCATGGACAAAAAGAAAATAGCCAAGAGATCAAAGATCAAGTCTTTGGTAAAAGTCTATAACTACAATCACTTCATGCCCACCAGGGCCTCAGTGGACATCCCCTTGGACAAAACTGTAGTCAACAAGGATGTCTTTAGATATCCAGCTCTGAAACACAAGGCCAGATGTGAGGCCAAGGTCGAGTCTGAAGAGCGATACGAGACAGACAAGAACCAGTGGTTTTTCCAGAAGCTTCCGTTTTAATGTAATTTTTTCCCCATCATTAAAAATAAGAAAATAAAAAAAAAAACAGCTTTGGGAAGCAGTGTGCATCTGTAACTCCAGGGACCTTGGGGAGAAGGGACAGAGGCAGGTACATCCATGGGGCTCCCTAGTTAGCCAGTCTAATCCAAAACGATGAGCTCCAGGTTCAGTGAGAAGCCCTGTCTCAAAAAATGAGGCAGAGGGCTAAGGAGAGGGCTCAGGGTCAAGAGCCTTTATCTCTGCTTCGGATACTTCTTAACCCTCCTCCCCATCCTAAGCCAAATGTGGGTTCAGTTCCCAGCACCCACATTTGGGGGGCTCACAAGTGCTTTTAACTCAAGGTGTAGGAGATCTCAAACCCTCTTCTGCCTTTGGTGCACATATTCACACATGGAAATACATACATTAACACATAATAAAAATAACTTTTTGAGGGCTGGAGAGATGGCCTAGCGGTTAAGAGCACTGACTGCTCTTGCAGAGGACCCGGGTTCTATCCCCAGCACCCACATGGCGGCTGAGAACCGTCTTTAACTCCAGTTCCAGGGGAACCTGACACCCGCTTCTGACCTCTGCGGCATTGCACGACACGGGTGCACAGACCTGCATGCAGACAGTACACGCATATACATAAAAAAAATATTAAAAAAAAAAGAAAAAAAAAAGAAAAAAATTACTTTTTGAAAATAAGATAGAGGGGCTGAAGAGATGCTCAGCAATTAGGAGCACCAGCTGTTCTTCCAGAAGACCCAGGTTTGGTTTCCAGCACCCACATGGCAGTTAACAACCATCCATAACTCCAGTTCCAGGGGACCCAACACCCTCTTAAGGTTTCTGTAGACATCGTAAGACTTGGGTGCACTAAACATGCATGCAGGTAAAAACACTCATGTCCATAAAACAAAAATAAGTACATCAAAAATGTTAAAAAATAATTAAAAAGTTGGAGGAACTGAGAAAGACACCCACACACATGCCCAGAGGAACGTCCATGCACATTCGCACATGCCCACAGGAACGTCCAAGCACATGTGCACATGCCCACAGGAACGTCCATGCACATGCCCACAGGAACGTCCATGCACATGCACACATGCCCACAGGAACGTCCATGCACATGCGCACATACCCACAGGAGCGCACAAAGAATACACCCGAACTTGGCCTTAACCACAGACGTATTCCAGGATTCAGGTTAGGGAATGGGGAGACTAGGATGTTTCTCTGCACACACGGCTCCTCATGGGTCGTTAGTTGAGATGTTTCCCTCCAGGTCCAAGTCATTCCCGTGGGTATAGCATGAATGCTGGAGTGTGGCTTGCATAACATGAGTGAGATCCTGGGTTCCACCAACACTGCAAAGAAAGACAGTATAGCCCTAGTATTTAGGAGAAGAAAGAAGAACAGTAGGTGGTAAGTAGTTAGTTGAGATGTGTAGTTCAGCTACATCTACAAGTAGCTGAAGGCGGGGCTGGAGAGATGGCCTAGCAGTTAAGAGCCCCGACTGCTCTTGCAGAGGACCTGGGTTCGATCCCCAGCACCTACATGGCGGCTAAGAACCGTCTGTAACTCCAATTCCAGGAGAACTCCAGTTCCAGGGGAATCCAATGCCTTCTTCTGACCTCCGAGGCATTGCATGACACGGGTGCACAAGCCTACATGCAGACAGTACATTCATACACATAATAAAATAAAATATAATAAGAAAAACAAGTAGCTGAAGGCATGGATGAATGAACAAACGAATGAATGGAGGGACGGATAGATTGATAATAAGGGGGTGCCTACCTCATTTAGACAGTACTTCATAGTCCCTATGGCCCATCCCCCCCTCACTGATCTGAGCACTAGATTCTAGAACATGCTGGTCAAGTCTCGCTGGCTTCTCCAGCCCACTCTCTGTGATATCTGTAAATTATGTGCGCTTTCGTTTTTCTTTAAGTCAGAACCCAATCGCTTGCATCAAAAGCTTAAGCGTATCATTTAAATGGATGTACTTTCTAGAATATTATGAATGTTAGCATTTAAAAATTTAAATTTAGCCAGGCATGGTGTCACACATTTTTAGTCCCAGAATTCAGAGACAGAAGTAGGCGAATCTCTATGGGATCAAACAAGTGTGGTCTACATAGCAAGTTCCAGGAGAGCTGGAGCTACATGGAGACCTTGTTTCAAAACAACAATAACAACAAAAATTCAATTTCTTTTATTCTTTGAGACAGGGTCTCTCGTTATACAGCCCAGGCTGGCCTCAAACTTGTAATCTTCTCATTTCAGCACCCCCGCCCCCCGCCCCGGGGATCACATGTGTGCACCCTCAGTCCTGACTTAAAATAAAATTCTTAGCCAGTTGTGGTGGTCCGGATATCTTCTATATGGTTTCCTTTTCTCTTTGAAATTATTTTTCATTGCATCTCTCACAATTTTTTTGTGTCTTTGGAAACATTTTTTTTTCCTAGTTCCTGTAACTCTTAGTTTCTAATTGTCAAAACTGTTGTCTACAGGGTATCCTTGTACATAATTGATTAAAACAATATAAAAACTTGTTACATGTTTGTAACAAGTTTTTAAATAGGGAGCTGAAGAGTTGGCTCAGCAGTTAAAAGCACTGGCTGTTTTTGCAGAGATGACCCTAGCATTTGAATCCCAGCACCCACATGGTGGTTAACAACTGTCCTTAATTCCAGTACCAAGGGATCTGACACCCTCTTCTGACCTCTTTAGGTATTGCATGACACAGGTGCACTTACATACATGCAGGCAAATAATACACCCATACACGTAAAATAAAAATAATAAAATACTTTTAAAAAGTAAACATATCAGTGTAGATCACTTCCTGGTTCACAAAACAAACTTCAACAAAACTGGTTTGGGGTTTCTGTTTTTTATGAGTTAGGGTTTCAAACTGTAGCCGTGGCGGGCTTTGAACTTACGGAAATCCTCCTGCCTCTGTTAAGCAAGTGCTGTGATTAACAGACATGAGCCTTACCAACTTTCCTTTTAAAAGAATTTGAATAATACAGCGGAATGAGTAACAGAAAGAGTAGCAAAAACACCCTGAGCTAGTCCATGGGAAGAGACCAAGTCTCGGGGGAAATCCAAAAATATACTACGCTGAATGAAGATGAAAATACTACACAACATGAGATAAGAGATGGTGAAGCCGAGCTCAAGAAGAATACGTGGTGCTACAGGCGTACATTGGACAGAGGAGTCTCCTATCCCAAGCCAAACCTCCCTTTGAGAACCCAAAGAATGAAAACCAACCAACCGGAAGTCAGTGACGAGCGGAAGGAAGGAAACAGGATGGAGTGGAAACAAGTGAGATGGAAAATCACAAAAGCAAGGAGAAAGACCTGCGGCCGGTATGGGGGAATAAATGGTTGTGGTTCTTACCAGGGCAAGGCCGGTAAGGTTGGTAGATCTCAAGTGGGACTGACAAAGAGATGAAAAAGAAGCGACACAGTGATCATGATCGAGATTAACAGGCACTTAGGACATCAAAATGAGACACCAGCCTCCTCTCCTGAATTTGAAAACCTAGGTGGCATAGGCCACCTCAAGAAAATGAATCGTCACAATTCACCCAGTACAAATCAGAGCAACAGAACAGCAGCACAGGTACTAAGACGATGAAGTTCAGGGCTGGAGAGATGGCTCAGTGGTCCAGTGCACTGGCTGCCCTTGTAGAAGACCCAGGTTTGGCTCCCAGCATCCACATGGTGGCCAGCAAACTTCTGTAACTCCAGTCACAACGATCCAATACTTTTTTTTTTGGCCTCCTCTGGCCCCAGCACGCATTTGGTGCACATAACTCACGAGCACATGCACATACATATAAAAGTAATAAATAACAAAAATACTTTCTTTTTTGGTCTTTTTGAGACAGGGTCTCCCTATAGCCCCAGCTGGCCTGGAACTCTGTAGACCAGGCTGGCCTTGAACTCACAGAGATCCACCTGCCTCTGCCTCTGCCTCTGCCTCCCAAGTTCTGGGATTAAAGGCATGTGCCACCATGCCCAGCTCAAAATCTTATTTATTTATTTATTTATTTATTTATTTATTTATTTATCTTTTTAAAGAGAGAATTAAACTCATAATTTTAAAATTATTATTGCACTTATGCTCCAAGAATCCTCCAAACCTTCAGTGCCAGATGGGGACTGTTGAGACATCCAATTTGTGGACTAAGCTACTACTGGGGTTTCAGCCTCTTCAGTGTATAGACTGCCATTGTTGGACTACACAGGCTATATCATGGAGACCAGTACAGGAAGATCAAGACAGGACACGGTGCTTACTGGACCTCATTTGGTGACCATGGGAAGGGAAAACCCCAGTGTGGAGCACAAGGGCAGAACTGATGGTTGTTTGGGCTTGCCAAGGAGGAGCCTTCAAACATGACATCTTTTAGCCTAATTAAAAAAGAAAGAAAGAAAAAGAAAGGAAGGAAGGAAGGAAGGAAAGAAGGAAAGAAAGAAAGAAAGAAAGAAAGAAAGAAAGAAAGAAAGAAAGAAAGAAAGAAAAAGAAATCATAAGCTGAAGATGCTAAAAGATATATGTGGCATGCACATATGCATAGTTTGGAGTGATGTAGATTTGAAGGAACAACAAAAGACCGGGTCAAAGAAGTGACTGAAACGGTGAACTTCTGCTCAAAACAGTAAACTTTGCACTGAAAATGTTAAAAGAGACTGAGAAAAAGATGAACAACATGTTTGGCAGAATGCATGAGATCTGGTGGGGGGGGGCAAGAAAAGGGGAATGGGGTCTAGACTTGATTGGAAATTTTGTACGAAATGCACAAAGCTTCAATAAAAGTTGGCAAAAAGGGGGCTGGAGAGATGGCTCAGTGGTTAAGAGCACCGACTGCTCTTGCAGAGGACCTGGGTTCAATTCCCAGCACCCACAAGGCAGCTAAGACCCGTCTTTAACTCCAGTTCCATGGGAATCCGACGCCCTCTTCTGATCTCCGTGGCATTGCCCAACACGGTGCACAAACCTACATGCAGACGGTACACTCATACACATAAAAATTAATAAATAAATTTTAAAAATTAAAAAAAAATGTATTTACAAAAAATTGGCAAAAAAGAAATTCTTTGATATTACCTTTGCTAAAAGAATAACAAAGTGATACCTGTTTAAAATATACTGATATATTATTTATTGTCATGTATTTATATAAAAACTGTAACATTTTGCAATATATTCTGTGTATATCTATAGATTTATTCTGAAAAAAATTTTTCATAAATTTAATATTAATTTGCATTTAAAAATTATTATTACATTTATTTATTTATTTTTGAGTGGGGAGCAGGAATGCTACAGCGTCACGTGAAGATCAGAGGCTAGCTAGTGGGCATTAGCCCTTGCACTGCCTGGACACTGAGGATTTTAAGGTTGGTGAAATGTGCCTTACCTGCTAAGTCATTTCAGTGACCCTAAATTCATAATTCGACAACTCTCAAAACACAAATTTTTTTTATTTTTTTATGTGTATGAGTGTACTGTCTGCATGTAGGTTGGTGCACCCGTGTTGTACAATGCCTCGGAGGTCAGAAGAAGGCGTCGGATTCCCCTGGAACTGGAGTTAAAGATGTTTCTTAGCCACCATGTGGGTGCTGGGAATAGAATCCTCTGCAAGAGCAGTCAGCACTCTTAACCACTGAGCCATGTCTCCAGCCCCCAAAAGACAAATTTTTAATTCTAGATGGATTTTAAAGGAGAATTCTACAAAACGTTTAGAGAAGAATTAATACTAATTCTAAAGTCTCTTCCAGGAAAATTAAAAAAACGATACCAGTTCATTTTGTAAAGTTGCCATTACCCCTGACTCAACCCAGAAACTGAGAGTACTCAGAAAGCATGTACCAATGAAGTTCATAAATGCACAGAAGTTCTTAGTAAATATAAGCAAGAAGAATGCAAAGAGACATATGTATGCACTGTCAATGAAACTTATTCCAGGAAAACAAGGCTGGTTCAATTTNTTAGCATCCACAAATGAGGGGGACCATTCGCCGCTTGTTTTTCTGGGACTGTGTCACTTCACTTAGCATAGTAGCTTTGAGTTCCACCCATTTACCTGCAAAGTTCATGATGTCATCTTTCTTTACCCCTGAAAAGTACTCCATTGTGTAGATGTACCACATTTTTGTCATCCACTCATATTTTATTTGTATATAAAGAATTAAATGGGGGGCTGGAGAGATAGCCTAGCGGTTAAGAGCAGAGTGCCAACTGTTCTTGCAGAGGACCCGAATTCGATCCCCAGCACCCACATGGCAGCTGAGAACTGTCTGTAACTCCAATTCCAGGAGAACTCCAGTTCCAGGGGAATCCGACACCCTCTTCTGACCTCCACGGCATTGCACGACATGGGTGCACAAACCTACATGCAGACAGTACATTCATACACATAGAAAATAAATAAATTAATTTAAAAAAATCCAAAATGAGAACTTTTCAACTTGATTCACAGCAAAAGACATTGGAGCAGTGGCACTTTTATCTTGGAGGTAATCAACAGCTACTTAATTGAACTTAAAGCCCACTCAATGGGAGGAAACTCATGTGTAGTACTGTAAATATCACGAAATACACATGACTGGAGAGGTCACAGATCTTAGAGAAAAAACCCGCAGATGTCATATCCCTAGACAAATGTAATTTCTTACCATGTGCAAAATCTAGATCCTTATATTTACCAACAAGTATTCTAGTCACCACTCATCAAAGATGCTTCTTTTTCAACAGACGGAGATTATTACAGAATTCTACAAGTGGTCATACACAGATTGTCTGTAAATTGTCCAAGCCTAAAAGGCACATCTACAAAGCAACCTCTATCCCTAAGGCTCACAGAGCATAGAACAAGGAAAAGAGGACATTAATCCACCTCTCAGTTCTCATCAATGCAACAGAGGGCCTGAAAAACAAAATTTACAAATGGCCAAAGCGTAGAAAATAAGAGTCTGCAGAGTCTGGGTCCTGGACAGGACTCTTATATTAAACTCCACCCACCCAGGGCTCAGGGACCATTGCGGAAGAGGGGAAGAAAGACTGTAAGAGCCGGAGAGGAGGTGCGTGACCATATGGAAACAGAGTCCTACAGGCTCCTGGGACCTTGCTACTATGAACCTATAGCAATGGTGTCAGCATGAACAAGACCCATGCACACTGAAGCAGACAAAAAGCTAGCACCGAACTGTGGAAATAGACCACAGACCCCAATCCTAGATTACGACTGAGTGAGGAAGAGCTGAACTTCTTTTTTTTTTTTTTTTGCCTTTTTGAGAGAGGGTCTCCCTTTAGTCCCAGCTGGCCTGGAGCTTACTCTGTAGACCAGGCTGACCTTGAACTCACAGAGATCCACCTGCCTCCGCCTCCCAAGTGCTAGGATTAAAAGCATGCGCCACCACGCCTGGTTGAACTTCTTCAAAGGAGAGACTGTGGACTCTAGACCCTAGTGGATGAACTTGCACTGAGGGATGTCTGGGGGCACTAGCATGACAGGAAGGGCCTTGACAAAGATGACAGAATGTATCAATTTCCAGTGTGGCTGGGGGGAGGGAGGTCTTGTGGGAGGGTGTGTGTGGGGGGTGGGGATATAGAGATAATTGGAATGTTCAGTGAAATACACAAAAATTCAATTAAAAAATTACAAGAAAAGGAGAATATCTACAAAAGGGGCTGGAGAGATGTTTCACCAATTAAGAGAACTGGCTGCTCTTGAAGAGGACATGACTTTAGTTCCCAGCACCCACAGGGAAGCTAACAGCCATCTATAACTCAATTTCCAAGAGATTCAACGCCCTCTTCTGGCTTCTGGGGGCATTATCTGCACATGGTGAACTTATATGTAGGGGAAACACTCATGTAAATACTAAATGAATAAATAAATATAAAGTTTTAAAAGAATATCTTCAAAAATCTCAAGTTAATCTTAAGGTAAAAAACAGGGGCTGGAGAGATGGCTCAGCGGTTAAGAGCACTGACTGCTCTTGCAGAGGACCTGTGTTCGATTCCCAGCACCCACATGGCGGCTAAGAACCATCTTTAACTCCAGTTCCAGGGGAATCTGATGCCCTCTTCTGACCTCCGCGGCATTGCATGACATGGGTTCACCAACCTACATGCAGACAGTACATTCATACACACAAAAAATAATAAAATTAAATTAAAAAGATAAAAACAAAACAAAGTAAATGTTTTAAGTCAAAGGGAAACCAGGTTAGGACATCTGCTCTCAACACCCTTATTTAACATCATGTTAGAAGTTCTGGACAAGAAAATA
Source organism: Rhizomys pruinosus (assembly GCA_009823505.1). Classification (NCBI taxonomy): domain Eukaryota; kingdom Metazoa; phylum Chordata; class Mammalia; order Rodentia; family Spalacidae; genus Rhizomys; species Rhizomys pruinosus. The sequence goes on from VZQC01012819.1 coordinate 1,314,072, forward strand.
AGTCAAGAAAAGGAGATAAAAGAGCATAGAGGTTAGAAACTACCCTCTCTGGGCTGGAGAGATGGCCTAGCGGTTAAGAGCGCCGACCGCTCTTACAGAGGACCGGGTTCGATCCCCAGCACCCACATGGTGGCCGAAAACCGTCTGAAACTCCAATTCCAGGAGAACTCCAGTTCCAGGGGAATCCGACACCCTCTTCTGACCTCCACGGCATTGCACAAACTTGCATGCAGACAGTACATTCATACACATACAGAAATAAATAAGTGCCGGGTGTGGTGGCGCACGCCTTTAATCCTAGCACTTGGGAGGCAGAGGCATGCGAATCTCTGTGAGTTCGAGGCCAGCCTGGTCTGCAGAGTGAGTTCCAGGACAGCCAGAGCTACAGGGATACAGGGAGACCCTGTCTCAAAAAAGACCCAAAAAAAAAAAAAAAAAAAAAAAGAAAGAAACTACACTCTCTAGATTCAAAGAAGTTTCATCACTCAGAATAACACCTTGAGCTCCATCCCTAGCACCAAATAAGCCAGACATGGTGGTTCATGCCTGTAATCTAGCACTCAGGAGGAGATAGGACAATCGGAAGTTCAAACTCATCCTTAGCTGTACAGCAACTTCAAAGACAGCCTGGGGTTGTGAAGTCCTGTCACAAAATAATGATAATGGTGATAATGGTGGTGGTGGTGGTGGTGGTGATGATGATGATGATGATGATAGTGGTCATGATGACTGATGGTGATGATGTTATAATGATGATGATTGGCTGATGGTATGGTGTTTATCGTGATGTTATGAATGATTTGATGATGATTAAATGAAAGAAAAAGGGATGATCGTAATGATTGATTAGTGATGATGAGTGTGATGGTGATGTTCCAAGTTAACTTGGTCTACCCTGAGGCTATCTACAGATCAAGAGGCAATGGAGAAACAGCCCTTGCCAACCAAAAAGTCATTGTCCCAGACTGTGAGTGATGAAGTAAACCAATGGAGAAAATCCCAAGGAACCTACAAAAGTGTATAGAAGCAGTAATTAAGTTCAACAAAGTCACAAGATAAAAGAGAAACATGCATTGACCCAGCCCAGTCAGCTGTATTTCCACATGTTGGTAATAAATTATGGACACACCAAAAATAAAATTAAAATATTAGCACCGCAGGCAGATCTTTGTGTGAGTTCAAGCCAGCCTGGTCTTACAGAGCGAATTCCACAAGAACAGCCTCGGGCCTACAGGGAGACCCTGTCTCGAAAAGACCAAAAAAAAAAAAAAAAAAAAAAAAAAAAAATATATATATATACTAATATATATTATATATATACAGCATACAATTTCTCCAAAATGAAACACTTGTGTTGAACACAACATATATAACCAAAAGTAACACAATGCTGGAAAAATAAGTCTAGATAAATGAATGATTATGTTATGTTTATGTGTTAGAAGACTTAGCCGGGCATGATGGCACATGCCTTTAATCCCAGCACTCAGTGGCTGGAGAGATGGCTCAGTGGTTAGGAGCACTGACTTCTCTTGCAGAGGACCCAGATTCGATTCCCAGCACCCAAATGGTGTCTAAGAACCAGTTCCAGGAGAATCCGACACCTTCTTCTGACCTCAGTAGCATTGCATGACCTGGGTGTACCTACTGTACATGCAGGAACAGGGAGAGAGAGAGAGGGGAGGGGAGGGGAGGAGAGGGGAGGGGAGGGGAGGGGAGGAGAGGGGAGGGGAGGGGAGGGGAGGGGAGGGGAGGGGAGGAAAGATACCAGCACTTGAGAGGCAGAGGCAGGCGGATCTTTGTGAGTTCAAGGCCAGCCTGGTCTACAGAGCGAGCTCCAGGCCAGCTGGGACTAAAAGGGAGACCCTGTCTCAAAAATACAAAAAAAAAAAGCACTTCCTGCCAAACCTATAACCCAAGTTCAATGCCCAGGGCCCACATAGTGGAAGGGAAGAACCAACTCCTAAAAGTTGTCCTCAGGCCTCCCCCTATCTGTCATAGCTTGTCACCCTTCCAGATACACACACAAATAAATAAAATATATAATAAATTATTTTTACAAAAGACTCAATATAGAACATATGCATTCTCTCAAGAATTGATGAACGTACTCTCTCTCTCTCTCTCTCTCTCTCTCTCTCCCCCTCTCTTTCTCTTTTTGATATAGTAACACTGTAGCCCCGGCTGGCCTGGAACACCCTATGTAGACCAGGGTGGCTTTGAACTTACAGAAAGAAATCTGCTTGCCTCTGCCTCCCGAGTGCTGGGATTAAAGGCAGTCAGCAAAATTCTTATCAAAATCTTAGCAAGCTTACTGGTAGATGTACACAAGATGTTCTCATATAGAAAGAGGATTAGGTTAGCCAAAATAATTTTTGGACAGGAATATACATTGGAAAAGAATCGATCTACATGATTTTTTTTTGGTGTTTTTGAGATGGGGTCTCCTTGTAGCCCCAGCTGGCCTGGAACTCACAGAGATCCACCTGCCTCTGCCTCCTGAGTGCTGGGGTCAAGGGTCAGCGTGCGGCACCACGCCCAGCGCATCTACTGATTTTAAGACTCATAATGAGCGAATGGGGCACAGCTCACTTGGTAGAGTGCTTACCTGGCGTGCTTGAGACCCTGGGCTGCTTCTCCTCCAGCATTAAAACTGGGACAGTACTTGCAGTCCTGTCATTCCTCAGATGCAGATTTGGGTGAGCTTGGGGCCAGCCTGGTCTACATAGGGCTGGGACTGCAGAGAGACGCTGTCTCAAAAACCCAATAATTTTTAACAAACTCAATAGTGAAAAATAGGAAATGATATAATTAAAAGTGGACAAAGATTGAAAGATTTGTCACTAGAGAGGACATGCAGATTACAAATAAGTACAGGAAAAGATGTTCAGTGATGAGACATCACTCGGAAAATGCAAATAAAATCATGAGCTGTCAGAAACTTGCTGGCGGGGACGTGCAGCAGAGCTGCCACTCTGGAAGACTGTGGGAATTCCTCCGGCAATTCAAGGATGTGACATACAATGGCCCAGCAACTGCTCTCCCGGTTATTCACCCCCAAGGAATGAAAACTTGCTTTCACCTCTCTCAACATGAAACAATTCAAGTGTCTTCCATGAATGGATGGATAAACTTGTTGTGTCATACACACAGGGGGGACTATTACTCAGCCATGAAAAAGGACAACCTACTGGTACACACATTAACTCACAAGAATCCCTAGAAACTTCCATTGACTAAAAAAGAAATCCAATACCAGAAAAATATATTCTATAAAATTCCATTTATGTAACATTCTTGGAATGACAAAATTATAGAAATGGACAATGGTTGCCAGAGTTAGTTAAGGAGGGGGTGTAATAAGAGGAGAACAGTTGTACAAATCTAAAAGCAGTCTGCACACATAAGAAGGTTTTCTGGCCGGGTGTGGTGACACACATGCCTTTAATCTCAGCACTTGGGAGGCAGAGGCAGGCAGATCTTTGTGAGTTCACGGCTAGCCTGGTCTACAGAGTGAGTTCCAGGACAGCTGGAGCTACAGGGAGACCCTGTCTCAAAAAGACTAATTAATTAATTAGGTTTTCTGTCGGTATTAATCACCGTTCTGTTGCTGTGATAAAGCACTGTGACCAAGGTGACTTGCTGAAGGAGGAGTTTATTGTGCTTATGGCTCCAGAAGACCCATGAGTTGTCATGGGTCTGGAAAGATGGCTCAGCGGTTAAGAGCACTGGCTGCTCTTGCAGAGGACCCTGGTTCAGTTCCTAGCACCCTCATAGTAGCTAACAGCCATCCATAAATCCAGTTCCACGGGATCCAATGCCCTCTTCTGACCTCCTCAGGCATTGCACAACACAGGCGCACTTACACACATGCAGGCAATACACTCATATACATAAAAAATAGGGCTGGAGAGATGGCCCAGCAGTTAAGAGCGCCCACTGCTCTTGCAGAGGACCCGGGTTTGATCCCCAGCACCCACATGGTGGCTGAGAACCGTCTGTAACTCCAATTCCAGGAAAACTCCAGTTCCAGGGGAATCTGATGCCCTCTTCTGACCTCTGCGGCATTGCACAGCACGGGTGCACAAACCTACATGCAGACAGTACATTCATATCAATCAATCAATCAATCAATAAATAAAATTTAAAAAAATAAACAGTGGGCTGGAGAGATGGCTCAGCAGTTAAGAGCACTGACTGCTCTTGCAGAGGACCTGGGTTCCAATCCTAGCACCCACATGGTGGCTAAGAACCATCTTAGGCCGGGTGTGGTGGTGCATGCCTTTAATCCCAGCACTTGGGAGGCAGAGGCAGGCAGATCTCTGTGAGTTCAAGGCTAGCCTGGTCTACAGAGTGAGCTCCAGGCCAGCTGGGACTAAAGGGAGACCCTGTCTCAAAAATACCAAATAAATAAATAAATATTAAAAAAAGAGAAAGTATGTCTTTGAAAAAAAATAAACATTAAAAAAAAGTCCATCATGGTGCGGAGGCATGGCAGAAGGCAGCCAGATCACAGAGCGGAGCACTCACATCTTCGAGCAGGCCCAAGAAGCAGAGAGACAGCCTGAAGGTGGCAAGCTATACACTCTCAAAGCTGCCCCCCAGGTGACTGAGCTTCCTCCAGCAAGGCCACGCCTCTAAAGGTTTCATGACGTCCCAAACAGCACCACCAACTGGCCAAGTGGAGCCTATGGGGACACTTAATCAAACTACCCACTGTCATAATCACATCACATAAGGTCCTGAGTATCCCATCCCCTCCACTCCCCCACCCCCACTGCTCTCTCTGTGCATGTGTGTTGTACATATTCATTTTCATGTACAAGCACGTGCATTGTGAGTGGGCACACACATGTGTGAGTATGTGGAAGGCAGAAGTTGACTTGGGGTGACCTCTCCCACCCTCTCACCTTATTATGTTGAGACTCTGACCTCTGTCCTGGTTGGTTTTTGTCAAGTTGATACAAACTAGAGTCACCTGGTTACAGGGAACCTCAGCTGAGGAATTTCCTCCATCAGCCTGGCCTGTGGTCATGTCTGTGAAGCATTTTCTTGATTGCTGGTGGATGCAGGAGGGCACAGCTCACTGTGGGCAGCGCCATCCCCACGCAGGTGGGCCTGGGCTGGATAAGAAAGCCAAGTTAACTGGCAAGCCAGTGGAAGCAAGCCAGTACACAGCATTCTTCCAGAGTCTCTGCTTCAGTTCCTGTTCCGGGTTCCTGCCTTGGCTTCCCTCATGATGGACTGAAATCTGGAAGATGAAATAAACCCTTTTCTCCCAGTTGCTTTGGTCATGGTGTTTATCACGATTCAGATCTAACTAGGACAGTATCTCAATGAACCCAGAGCTCACTGATTCTGGCTGGATGGCCGATGGGCTCCAGTTCTGCCCCAGAACTCGGATTACAGATACATGCTGCCGAGTCTGGCTTCTATGTGAGTTCTGGGGATGTGAACTCAGGCTCTCACGCTTGCACAGCACAGAATCATCTCCCAGCACCTCCTTGCCTTGTCTTTTTATTTATTTGTTTGTTTATTTATTTATTATTTTAATGTGTATGAGTGTACTGTCTGCATGTAGGTTGGTGCACCTTTGTCGTGCAATGCCGCGGAGGTCAAAAGAGGGCGTCAATTCCCCTGGAACTGGAGTAAAGACGGTTCCTAGCCACCATGTGGGTGCTGGGAATCGAACCCGAGTCCTCTGCAAGAGCAGTCGGAACTCTTAACTGCTGACCATCTCTCCTGAAGACTGATTTTTTTTTAATAGTTGCCTTTTTCTTTAATTTTATTTATGTTTTATGTGTATGAATGTACTGTCTGCATGTAGGTCTGTGCACCCGTGTCGTGCAATGCCGCGGAGGTCAGAAGAGGGCGACGGATTCACCTGGAACTAGAGTTAAAGATGGTTCTCAGCCGCCATCTGGGTGCCAGGGATCGAGCCCGGGTCCTCTGCAAGAGTATTTGGTGCTCTTAACCGCTAGGCCATCTCTCCAGCCCCTGAAGACTGATTTTAACCATGTAGCTCAGGCTGGCTCAAAGGGTCATCCTCCCTCTGCCTCTGGAGGGCTGGGAACACTAGACCTGCATCTCCAAGTCTGGCTCTCAGACGATCTCGTCCAATTCTGTTTGGCTGCACATTTTTCTCAAACAGTTAAGAATGTTTGTTAAACTGGGTGTGGTGGCGCACGCCTTTAATCCTAGCACTTGGGAGGCAGTGGCAGGCAGATCTTTGTGAGTTCAAGGCCAGCCTGGTCTACAGAGTGAGTTCCAGGACAGATGGGGCTACAGGGAGACCCTGTCTCGAAACGACCAAAAAAAAAAAAAAAAAAAAAAAAGAATGTTTGTTAGAGGAGCTGAACAGATGGCTCAGCAGTTTGGAGCACTGGCCGCTCTTGCAGAGGACCTGGGTTCGAGTCCCAGCATCAACATGGCGGCTAACAACTGTCCCTAACTCTGGTTTCAGGGGACCCAATGCCCTGGACAACACAGCACAGATCACTCACAAACATGCAGGCAATACACTCATACACGTAAAATGAAATAAATAAAAATTTAAAAAAGAATGTTTGTTAGAAATGGCTGTATTGATTTGAATGAGTACGTTTGTGCACAATATCGTTTGTTGTCAGAACCAGGCAGGCAGCTGGTCACTTCTGCATTTTTATAGAATCAGTGCTGGGAAACTTGATTCACAGAAGTAGTTTTCATGAGGTTTTATTATAGCAGTATGATTTAACTCTCTGAACTCTTTCCAAGTTCTATGCCAAAAATAACATATGGTTCTATCAGCGAGAATTATTTTTAATAATCTATCAGCTGACAACTCGATTAAGGCCCCATCTGATACTGCTGGAAACAGAAGTCTGGGAACCCTCTGAGCTTCGGAGATTTATTACTCTGGCCTTGGGGTCGCTTCCCTTGTTAGGGAATCTGCCTAAAGTCCTTTACCAGGACTTGTGAGTGATCAATCACTCATATTATTCCCCTTCTTATGGTGCTTTCTAATCTGATGATCCAGAAAAGGTCAGTCAGCAGCACTGGGATGCAGCGAGGTCACCCGGATGTCACTTTGTGAGCTGCTGCTTACAAATTCTGCTTTGATTTTGCTGTCATCAAATGGAAGGGGCCTCAGGTTTGGCAGCTCTGTTAACGGACAACACAGCTCCACTGGCCACTGGTCACTGGCCGCCATCTCTGTGGTCCAGCTCCGTGGACTTGCTCTTTGTCCCTTCCAAAGTTTGCAGTCTTCTTTTGGCAGTCCAGTTCAGAGAAGTAAAATAGGTTTCCAGGACAGACATTCTGAATTCCAACTCAGAGATGATAGAGGATGGAAGGAAAGATAGATAGATAGATAGATAGATAGATAGATAGATAGATAGATAGATGATAGATATATAGATGATAGATATAGATAATAGATGTTAGAGATGATAAATACATAGATATATAGATATGTAGATACATAGATACGTAGATAGATGATGCATACATGGCTGATAGAATAATAGATAACAGATGATCGCTAGATGATTTATAGACAGATAAAAGATAGATACTACATATAAGACGGATAGGTGGCAAATGATTGATAGATGAGATAGATGATAGATAATTGATAAATTGATGATTGATAGAAAGATACTAGACAGATGATAGATAGATAACAGATGATGGACATATCATTGATAGATACACAGATATATACATAATAATGATAACTGACAGATGATAAATGGGTGATAGATGATAATAGATGGATGATAGATGATCAATAAATAGATGATTGATAGGTGGTATATATATAGATGACAGATAGATGACAGATAACGGATAAATAGATCTACCTCTAGCCTGAAACTGAAAATTCCAAGAAAAGGACATATATCCCTTTCTCTGTATCTCTCCTGTTGTTGAACATGATGTTGCCTGTAGTGAGGAAAGGATTATAGGGAGTTTTCATTTATCCAGAGACAGCTGTGAATGTTTCCAGAGAGAGAGATAATAGACAGATGGTAGATGGATAGATTGTAGACTGATAGACCATAGAGTTATTGATAATTGATAGGTAATAAATAGATGGCAACAGATGATTGACACATGGTAACAGATGCATGATAGATGGCAGATAGAGAACAGATGATAGGTAGGTGGATGATAGATGGATATATATGTAGAGAGAGATGATAGGTGATAGGTTGATAGGTGACAGCTAGACACCAGGGAGAGATACAGTTGATGCTGACAAAGAGGCAGGGCCTGGAGCCTGCGGCAGGATCATGGCTCCAATGAAACACACCTCCGCCACCAGTGCTGCCTGCATTCGCTCACCCAGTCTTCCTGTGCTGCTAGGGTGACAGTATTTTCTTTGGCAATCATGAAGAAAGGAAGAAGATCACTAAATTAGTGGGTATTGGGTTACAACATACCCACATTCTAAATACCCCAGGTGGACCACAAGTCGGCTGTGATGCCTTGACACAGAACCGTGTGTCCAGCCAGGAAGGTCAAGCTGAGGGTCCAAGATGACCTGCTCGACACTGGGCAGCCTTTGTCCGGCACTGTGGGGATGAAGCAGATGGCTGGGTCGGACTGGCTGGGCTCAGGGTTTCCTCCCTGGGTCCTGGAAGACTGCTGATAAAGGGCAGCAGGATCCAAGAACACGACGGGGATGTGATGTGATCGAGTAAGGTCAGTGGACTGATAGCTTCTGAGAACGCCTACAGCTGTCCCCAGCCTGATAAATGAAAACTCCATATAATCCTTTCTCATCGCAGCTCTAACATGTTATTCAATGACAGAAGAGAGTAAGAAAGAAGAATTTGTCCTTTCCTTGGAATCTTCGGTTTCTTGACTAGTAGTGGTCAAATGGATTCATTTATATTAAAGTATTTATTTATTTATTTATTTACTGTTTTTTATTTTTTATTTTTTTGGTCTTTTTGAGACAGGGTTTCCCTGTAGTCCCAGTTCTCCTGGAACTCACTCTGTAGACCAGGCTGACCTTGAGCTCACAAAGCTCTGCCTGCCTCTACCTCCCGAGTGCTGGGATTAAAGGTGTGCGCCACCAGGCAGGGCCTCATATTAAAGTGTTAATGGCTTACAATAGTTATACACATCAAAGATCCAGTCCAGCTTGAAGAGTCTGTGAAATGTACATTAAAGAACCAAATAACCAAAGGGATAAGACAGAAGAGGACCAGGAGAAAGGAACAGAGGATGAGTCTTCATCCCTCAGACAGTCCAATCAGGAACCTCCATATTGCAGCGATCTATAACAGAGGTTCTTATAGGACACACCAATACCAGGCCAGTAGATGGCAGTCTACCCATTAACGGTTCACGGGTGGGGTTAGTTGACATAATACATAGTTGGAAAGGAAGCAACAGGCACAGTGCAAACTAGAGAACCATGGGGAGGGGGGTTGTTAGATCTCTGCCTCCTCTAAATTAATTCCCTCGCAGATTTGCCATTGCCTAACATTTCCACTTAGTTAACTCTTTGTGGAAGATGGCAGATGTGAGGGGCAGGGCACAGAAAGCTGGGGTTAGTCATTAACACTTTAGCAAGAACTATTTTGGCCTATTAACTCAGGATAGAAGTGACTTTAAAAAAGTAGAAGAGACTTGTGGGCACCAAAATGAAGCTTTGGCAGGTTCTTGTGTGGAACCTCTCAGGGACAGGCCCCTGCGCCCCTGAGCCCGGCCTTCCTCTACAAATAAGCAGGCAATGTGAGAGGTTAGAATGGATCACTTATATCTAAGCCCTACTCTGCTGCCTGCAGCTGCTGCTCCATAAGGAGAACAGGTCCCCAGAGGCTTGCTGGACATCTCAGACGGTCCCTCGGACTGCAGATGGGGGCAGAGACCACACAGATCCTTGGCTCTCCTTCCACATGATGGTGGTTCTATTTGGACCGCACCGCTGTCCTCTACATGTATATGGCTGGAGAACTGCAGGGAAGGCAGTGCTGAGAAGACTTGACCCTCACTCAGTAGTTGCTTGGTGACAAACTACAAGGAAGAACCACTTCCAACAGGCCACCAGCCTTGGGGAAAGGCTCTGGTGGCTTCTGTGGGGAAGGCGGGACCCCAAGTGTGGAACAAAGGGAAAAGACCAAGAGAAATTGATCCTAAGCCAGTCAAAAGGGACTGTGGAGATGGTTCATCAGGTAAGAGCGCTGGCTGCTCCTGCAGAGGACCCAGATTCCATTCCCGGCATCCACGTGGTAGCTAACAACCGTCTGTAACTCCAGTTCCAAGGGAACTGGATTGTGAGGAAGGCAGCAAGAATGCAGGAGCAGAGAGAGCTGGGCTGTGCTCCCAGCTGTCCACCATGCTGCGCTGTGCTCCCAGCTGTCCACCATGCTGCCCTGTGCTCCCAGCTGTCCACCATGCTGCCCTGTGCTCCCAGCTGTCCACCATGCTGCACTGTGCTCCCAGCTGTCCACCATCCTGTGCTGTGCTCCCAGCTGTCCACCATCCTGTGCTGTGCTCCCAGCTGTCCACCATGCTGCGCTGTGCTCCCAGCTGTCCACCATCCTGCGCTGTGCTCCCAGCTGTCCACCATCCTGTGCTGTGCTCCCAGCTGTCCACCATCCTGTGCTGTGCTCCCAGCTGTCCACCATCCTGTGCTGTGCTCCCAGCTGTCCACCATCCTGTGCTGTGCTCCCAGCTGTCCACCATCCTGTGCTGTGCTCCCAGCTGTCCACCATCCTGTGCTGTGCTCCCAGCTGTCCACCATCCTGTGCTGTGCTCCCAGCTGTCCACCATCCTGTGCTGTGCTCCCAGCTGTCCACCATCCTGTGCTGTGCTCCCAGCTGTCCACCATCCTGTGCTGTGCTCCCAGCTGTCCACCATCCTGTGCTGTGCTCCCAGCTGTCCACCATCCTGTGCTGTGCTCCCAGCTGTCCACCATCCTGTGCTGTGCTCCCAGCTGTCCACCATCCTGTGCTGTGCTCCCAGCTGTCCACCATCCTGTGCTGTGCTCCCAGCTGTCCACCATCCTGTGCTGTGCTCCCAGCTGTCCACCATCCTGTGCTGTGCTCCCAGCTGTCCACCATCCTGTGCTGTGCTCCCAGCTGTCCACCATCCTGTGCTGTGCTCCCAGCTGTCCACCATCCTGTGCTGTGCTCCCAGCTGTCCACCATCCTGTGCTGTGCTCCCAGCTGTCCACCATCCTGTGCTGTGCTCCCAGCTGTCCACCATCCTGTGCTGTGCTCCCAGCTGTCCACCATCCTGTGCTGTGCTCCCAGCTGTCCACCATCCTGTGCTGTGCTCCCAGCTGTCCACCATCCTGCGCTGTGCTCCCAGCTGTCCACCATCCTGTGCTGTGCTCCCAGCTGTCCACCATCCTGTGCTGTGCTCCCAGCTGTCCACCATCCTGTGCTGTGCTCCCAGCTGTCCACCATCCTGTGCTGTGCTCCCAGCTGTCCACCATCCTGTGCTGTGCTCCCAGCTGTCCACCATCCTGTGCTGTGCTCCCAGCTGTCCACCATCCTGTGCTGTGCTCCCAGCTGTCCACCATCCTGTGCTGTGCTCCCAGCTGTCCACCATCCTGTGCTGTGCTCCCAGCTGTCCACCATCCTGTGCTGTGCTCCCAGCTGTCCACCATCTTGTGCTGTGCTCACCAGCTGTGGAGTGAATCGTGAGTGGGTGTAGGCTGAAGATAGGCCATCCGGCATCAGCCTGAAGTTCCCCTGCAGAGACCAGCAGTCTTTGGGGTGGGAGAGCGTGGCCAGGGGGAAACGTTCTGTTTTCCCAGGCTAAGGACCTGAGTCGGAAGTACCTCTCAGGTTGGGTTACAAAAGTAACCAACTGACCTCTGTGCCGAGGGGTCAGTTCCCTACAGTGACCACAGTTGGGCACTGTGTTCCCCTTCCCTTAGCAGGACTGCACTGTGCCTGCTCTTAGCACGAGAAGCTCCCACAGCCAGATGTATGTAACACACAGCAGAGCACTTGCACGACAGTGGAGAAGGCGCAAGAACCATTATGATTCTTTTTTTTTTGTCTTTTTGAGACAGGGTCTTTCCTTTAGTCCCAGCTGGCCTGGAGCTCACTCTGTAGACCAGGCTGGCCTTGAACTCACAGAGGTCCGCCTACCTTGCCTCCCGAATGCTAGGATTAAAGGTGTGCACCACCATGCCCGGCACCATTATGATTCTTATTGGTGAGAAATCATGGACGGAGATTCCCCCAAAGCCAGCCCCTTCCAGCTTCTGCTTCTACCCCTGGCTCGTGCCCCCGTTTCATCTTCCTCCAACATTCCCCATCACTCAGTCCTTCAGACAGCTATTATCTATCCCTCTAGTTAATGCTAAGATATGTGTGTCACGTTTAACAACAGCGTTTTCAGAACTTGAAGCATGTGAAGCTCCTAGGCACAGGCACCCCCTTTGTCACTGTTCATGGTATCTTCAAAACCTATAACCCAGGGCTGGAGAGCTGGTTCAGTGCTTAAGAGCACTGGAAGCTCTTGCAGAGGACCTACGTTGGATTCCCAGCACCCACATGCCAGCTACCACCACCCGTAACTCTAGCTCAGGAGATCCAATGCCTTCTTTTGGCTTCCACAGGCAGTGCATGCATCCAGTTGTATGCATGCAGGTGAAACACTCAGACACATAACATATAAGTGAAAAACAGACAATAAATAAGTAAACTGAAAAGTATTCCCAGATAGATAGATGGAGGGATGGGTGGATGGATAAATGAATGACAGAGCTGGGCATTGGCAGAAGAGTCCAGAAAGAGTTCCAGGAGAAAAGGGGACCTGAGGTGGCCTTGGCAGGAGTTGTAGACTTTGGATAACATCATTATACTCTCCTTGTTCTATGAGATCTGGTATTTCTAACAGCAAAAAGCACTTGGTTAAGAACTCACTGTTCTGGAGACGGGGTTGAGGGCTGCCGTTACTGGTCATTCTATCCCACAGAATATACTCAGAGGAGCTCCTAAATCAACCTGAAAGAATTTTCTGCATTAAAAATATCAGCTTTGACGCATTCTTGTCCCAGCAGTCGGCCATTGTTTTGCCAATGCTCTCAACAGCTGTCGACCAGAGGAAAAGGAGCCTTTTCCTCCCCGGCCCTGTGCGCCACCCTCCCCCCTGCCCCCGCCTGCTGTCTAAGCAGCTGGTGGCTCATGGGAGACCACCCCAGACCCTCAACCCTCCTCACAGCTGCCTGAGTAGATGGAACTTCTGCAGCTGTGGAATTTAACAGCTGAGACTAGAGGGAGAAGGCTTGGCCACTGGTGTGACCCATAGATGTGCACTCCACCAAGGAGAGAGAGAGAGAGAGAGAGAGAGAGAGAGAGAGAGAGAGAGAGAGAGATATTTTGTGGCCTATAACATCAAGTGTTCTGCTCTGTCTTATTCCTCTGAGGTAGAGTCTCTCACTGAACTTGGAGCTAGCCTCGTGGCCAGCAAGCTCTCATAATCCTCCTGTCTGCATTTCCCACAGTGTTGGGGTTACACGTAGGCCTGCAGTAATGCTAGGCTTTTTTTTTTTAAGTGGGTGCTGGGTCCTCAGGCTTATGCTGCGATCCATCTTACCCATGGATCTCTCCAGCCTCAGATGGGGGCTTTTAATCTCTAGGTGTCCAGAGGGAGCACAGGTCACTACAAGCCTTTACGAACCTCTCTGTGTGACTACAGCCAGGTACCGTGGCACTGCCCTGCCCGGTGGACTTTGGGGTGGAAAAGACTATACAGCCTGGGCTCTCCTTAGAATTCAGTTTCCCCCAATCCTTCAGCCTCCCGGAGGCTCATCCCTAGACTTGTAGCATGCTGGAGCTGGCCAGGGCATACAGCTCACACAGACACATGTCCTCTGATGGGTGCGGACCTTCCTACTGCAGGGTCACCAAGCCTCTGATCATCATTGGGACCAAGAAGCTACCGAAGCAGTTGCTCTGTGGTGATCTGTCACCAGAAACCCTGTGACTCACTGGAAACGGTTGCAGGGCCTGGCAAAGAACATGTTGGACAAGCTATGCTGTCCTAGAACTTATCCCGGGAATCATAGGGCATCAGGATGTCCTCTCTCTTTAATCCTCCAGCCCGCTACGGGGCCTTGTCACAACCTCCCCATTTGGAGAATGTGTTTTCCTTTACTCATAATGATTCCATTTCACGTTGAGGATGACTAGTGTTTGGCAGGCCTGGCAGGAATTCTTTATTCCAGGATTTAAAATGTAATCTGTGGGGCTGGAGAGATGGCTCAGTGGTTGAGAGCACCAACTGTTCTTGCAGAGGACCCGGGTTCGATCCCCAGCACCCACATGGCGGCTGAGAACCTTCTTTGACTCCAGTTCCAAGGGAATTCGATGCCCTCTTCCAACCTCCGCGGCACTGTACGACACGGGTGCACCAACCTGCATGCAGACAGTACGTTCATACACATAATAATAAATAAAAAGTTTTTTAAATGTAATCTGTTACTTTCAACACATAAGGAAAGCCTCACATAAACAGGTAGGTCTTGGATGAGAGGCAGCACAGTTAATAAGCTCTGGAGCTGTGTAATCAGAGGACTCATTCTAAATGGATTCTGTGCTGTCTAGGTGTGGCCTGGGACAAGCCGGCGTCCAGCACAGATCTGTAGCCTTCACCCCACCCATCTTTATTTTATTTTAGATATTTAAATTTTATTTTTATCTTATGCATATTAAGTTCTGCCAGCATGCGTGTAAATGCACTCCTTATGTGTATGCAATGCCCTTGGAAGCCAGAAGAAGGTGTCAGATCCCCTGGAACTGGAGTTCAGGTAGTTATCAGCCTCTAGCTATACTTTTAACTTATTTATTTTATACATATGAGTGTTCTGCCTGAATGTACATAAATGTACCATGTGTATTCATTGCCTATGGAGACCAGTAGAGGACACTGGATACCCTGGAACTGGAGTTATGGACAGTTGTTTGTTGCCATGTGAGTGCCGGGAACCAGACCCAGGTTCTCTACAAGACCAGACAGTGCTCTTAACCACTGAACCACCTCCACTCTAGGTCCCCTGTGTTGAAATTGGAGGTGGCAAAATTGAACTTGCAGAGTGATGTCACTGCCCCACCTACCTGGCCACAGTGCTTGGAGTAGTCATGGGTCCTGTACCACTCAAGAAACCCAGTGCCTGAAAGTTAGGCTGGTGAGAGCCGCCAATAGCCAGTGGCCAATAACCCATCCCAGTCTCTCTCAGGACATCTGAACTTGAAGCTGTCTATGAGACAACCCAGGAGCTCACACATAGAGAGAGGAGCCAGGGACACCAGGAAGAAACAGACAGGAAGCAGAAAGAAGAGCAGAAAGAATGAAGTCACCCAATAGCAGGGCTGAAGGTGTATAGATGAGTAGGTGTCAGACCCTCCAGAGTGATGCCAGGACCCCAGGCAAGAGGACCTTGCAAGAGCAGTCTGGGAAACAGCCACCACACCGCTGGGCAGAGCCGGTGAGCAGGGCTGGTGGAGAAGGTTCTGCAGAATGGATGGTTCTAGAGAAGCCCCAGAGTCCGCATATTTCTATGGTCTTTAGACCCACCAGAGCCAGCCCAAGTTTTACGGGCCCAGCCCATCCTGGCAACTTCTTTTTTTTTTTTAATTTTTTAAATTAATTTTATTTATTTCTGTATGTGTATGAATGTACTGCCTGCATGCAAGTTTGTGCACCCATGTTGTGCAATACCGTGGAGGTTCTGGGGGCTGGAGAGATGGCTCAGCGGTTAAGAGCACTGACTGCTCTTGCAGAGAACCCTGGTTCGATTCCCAGCATCCACATGGCAGCTAAGAACTATCTTTAAGCCTGGCGTGGTGGCGCATGCCTTTAATCCTAGCATTCGGGAGGCAGAGGCAGGTGGATCTCTGTGAGTTCAAGGTCAGCCTGCTCTACAGAGCAAGTTCCAGGAGAGCTGGGACTAAAGGGAGACCCCGTCTCAAAAAGACAAAAAAAAAAAAAAACAAAAAGCAAAAACAAAATAAGCTTCCAATATCTCGTGGCATCAGAGAAAGAAAAATCGGGCAGTACTTTATCCCTGATTCTCTTGGAAATTGAGCTAAACACACACACACACACACACACACACACATGCACACACATATACACACAAACACACATGCACACACACATATACACACAAACACACACACACACACACACACACACACACACACACACACACACACACACACACACACACACCTCACACCAACTCTGTAACTCAGCAGAAACAGACTGTCTTCCCAGGGCTGCCACTTGTATCTCAGAACCTCGGAACAGCCTCCTGATGTACCTGAGACATTGTCTCTCCAAATGGACTAGGAGGGTGGCAGAAGGTAAGAGCCTGAGACGCTGGTGCATGGCCCTGGGGTTAGTGTAAGGGAGGCACACCCTTTGAGAACACCTCGGACCACCAACTGCTCTGTCCACTTGCATCATTGTCATCCAACCCTGCTCCTCCACGCGTCTGTCACACAGGGATTCTGCCCTAGCTTTTGCTCTGTGAGAGTTGGAGAGAATACAGGGAGAGATAAGGCCAGGATCAGAGAGACAAGCTTCCCTGAGTTATCACAGGAGGAAGACCTAGAACCTAAGAAAACGAGGATCCCAGCCAGGCCTGGTGGCTCACACCTGTAGTCCCAGCGCCCAGAAGAATGAGGAGGGAGGATGATGAGTTCAAGACCAGCTTGTGATACATAGGGAAGGAAGAAAAAGGGAGGGAGAGAGGGAGGGAGGGAAGGAAGGGAGGGAAGAAGAGAAAGGAAACCAGGAGAGGAGGAAGGGGACGGTCCCTCCAGTCTCCCCCACTCTCCACCTGCAGTGGCCACTGCTCCTGGCCACTCTGTACTAGTGATGGACCTGGGACAGGAACGGCCCCAACTATCTAGAAAGTGCAGTGGGATGGATGTCTTAGTGGGATGGATGATGTCATTCCTTTGCTGTGAATCATTGGTCCAAGCAAAGCCCACGGGTGTTTGCAAGTCCACCCCAGTGCTTGGAGCTGGACCTGCGGCTCAGCAGCTGCACGAGGAGGCCGTCTCATCCACGCTCCTGTCTCCTGCCCGAGTGTTATAAGACATAGACATACCTAGGTCTGTACGTAACTCATGCCATGTGAGGGCCAGGGTAACATGTCGGTGGGGACAAGAAGTTGATATTCCCTTCACCTCGCCTAGAAGGAGAAACACCTTTTGATTCTTCTTTGGTGCCCAATGAGCAGCTCTTATCTGTCCCACACTGTCTTTCTCCCTGCCACGGTCCTTGCTGAGAGTGAACTGGACAGGCTCCGGACTCACCTGAGACCCCTTCACTGCAGGCAGGGCCATTTCCTGGGCTTGGATCCTGGACTGAATACTGAGCTTCCTTTTTTTTTTTTTTTTTTTTGCTATTTGTTGTCTTTCAAGACGGGTCTCCGTTATAGCCCGCTGTCCTGGAACTCACTCTGTAGACCAGGCTGGCCTTGAACTCACAAAAATCCGCCTGCCTCTGCCTCCCAAGTGCTAGGATTAAAGGTGTGCACCACCATGCCTGCCTTGAGCTTCCTTCTTTAAATTGAGTCTGTCAGTCATTTTGTCACAGTGACAGACGGTGACTGGGAAAAGCCCTGTTTTAGTTGAGTTTAGTTTTGTTTTTCTCTTGCTGTGATAAACACCATGACCAAAAGCTATTTGAGGAGAAAAGGGTTGATTTCAGCTCACAGGTCACAGTCCGTTTGGAGGGAACCAGAGCCGGGACTCGGAGCAGGAACCGAGACACCAGAGACCAGGGGACCACGTAGGAACGCCACTTAGTGGCTTGCTTCCCCTGGCTCACTCAGCTGGTTTTCTTAAACAGTTCAGGCCCACCAGCCTAGGGGTTGGCACCACCCCCAGTGGGCTGGGCCCTCCCACATCCATGAGCAATCAAGACAATGCCCCACAGACCGGCCACAGGCAAATCTGATAGAGGAAATTCCTCAACTGAGGTTCCCCATTCCCAGATAACTCTAGGCTTATGGTAAAGCAATCCCCTTTTGACCACACATCTGTGACAATTGTCATTTTATCTGCTGTGTCACTTCTCAGTGGCAGGGGTAGAAACCCTTTCCCTGATGGTGAATGGCACCCTCCCCCCTCCACCCCTCCCCCCATCCCCCACCTCCCACCAGCCCAGATACATCACCCTAGGGAACCAAACCTTTTGTTTCAATCAAGTCATTCAGTGATTGCAACGGCTTTGCTGGCTTTGCCGGGGAGGCTTTATGACTGACTGACTGACTGACTGCCCCTTTATGACGACTGCCCCTTTACAAAGGAGAAACTGAGACGCTCACTGCTGGCCTTTGCAGCCCTGGATGAGGTCCCTGGGATCCTCAAGCACCCACTGCTTATCCAGAAAGCAGGGCGCACTGACAGGTGACCCCACAGTGAACTGCTCCCACCTCCCCACTGGAAGGGACAGCGATGTCTGTTCTGAAAGCTGACTGTCATTTCCCGTGGCTTAACTGCCAGGCAGGCATTAAGAGTCCCTTCTCCCTCCGTCCCTTGCAGAAGCATTTCCTCCACGTGCCTGCTGGAATTTCGGAGCTTCCCCAGGGATGAGCGAGGTCCTAGGAGGAGTGGCGGGGGTGGGGGGAGGGGGGGCTTGAGGATATCCAGGGGCCAGTACCCCTCCGGCAGGCTATCCCGGAAACCCTCCAGTCACTTTGGATTTCCCAGTACAGGAAGGAAGGTTCTTGTTAGCACCCAGTTTCCTGTGGTCAAGGGGACAAATCTCAAAGAGTTTCCAGTGCCTGGGCTAACAGCCAGCTGTCTTGGATGGTCAGAAGGGGAAATTTGAATGCTGGTGAATGGGAGAGCGGAGTTCAGCAAGGCTGAGCTGAGCCCATTCATGAAAAAGATCTAGTTTCACTTCCTTACTGCCAGGAGTGTGTGTGTGTGTGTGTGTGTGTGTGTGTGTGTGTGTTTCATCTGCTCACATGAGAGCAAACAACTACTTTCTGTCTCATGTCTTCCCCCAACTCCCACTCTTCCCCCACCCCTTTTTTTTTCCTGTCTCAAAATATAAAGTTCATCCTCAGGAAACTGCAAAGAATGTGTAGCTGGTCTGTGGTTTACTGAAAAAAGAAAGAAAAAAAAAAGATTTGTACAGAAAGCAGCAGTCCCCCTCCCCCAAACATTCTCTCTCTCTCTCTCTCTCTTTAATTGTGATGCTAAACTCTGATTGGCTGTTGAATTATAAATTGCCCTGTAACACACACACACACACACACACACACACACACACACACAAACACACAGAGAGAAAGAGAAAGGAGAGAGAGAGAGAGAGAGAGAGAGAGAGAGAGAGAGAGAGAGAGAGAGAACTATTTCCTGCACTCTGCATGTCCAGGAGTTCAGGAGTCCTTTCAAGCCCTCCTGGTCTGTCGTGGTACAGTCAGACCCTGGTGGACACTCAGCTGGGAGGGAGACAGAGGCAAACCCCGCAGAGCTACTGTGAGGCCAAACACTGACATTCCCCTAGGAGAGGAGTGCAAGGCCATGCGGTTGTTGCACTTTGTTACCTACTCAGCTATTTTGGCGGGCCATGCCAGATGCAAGACCCCCATGTTAGCCAGGCATGGTGGTGGCACACTTTTAATCCCAGTGTTCCAGAGGCAGAGGCAGATGGATCGCTGTCGGTTCAAAGCCAGCTCGGTCTACATAGTGAATTCCAGACCAGCCAAGGATACATAGTGAGACCCTGCGTCAAACAAAAGGACCGCCCCATTTTAGAAGCCTGGCATAGGTACTTACAGCCTTGTCTTGACTGGTAAGCTCAGCTCACAGTGGTGAGCCTCCCCTTTAGGGTTGTTGCCGTGAGCATAGAGGCGACCCCAGCCTCCTTAGCACCCAGGTGGTGTGCTTGCCAACATCTGGAGTCAGTCTGCTCCAGGGTCAGCAATACAGGGATGATGTCACAACCTTGCCAGGCTTGTTCAAGTCTCTCGGGAGGGGTACAGTCACTTCCATTGCCCTGGAACTAAAACTCTGAAGGCTCATTGAACAAGTGCCCAACTCAGCTGCACCCACTCCCTGAACCACTGGGGACTTGCAGCCGTTTGGGTGAGAAGAAGACCAATACCAAGCCAAAGTCCTGGAAGGGGCTAAGGGGAAGGAACAGGAGAGGTGAAACCCGAATAAGCCCCAATTTTGTCTCTCAGACCCCAGCCAAGAAATGCTTGGCGGGCTCCCAGAGGGACTTGGAAGCAAGCTGGGAGATGGTGCACCTGTCAGCAGCGGCCACGGCAGGTGGCAAAGGGGTACTGGGTACTTTCCCCACCTGTGGCCAACATCCCCTTGTTGTTGATACCCCAGGAAATCTCATTCTTGCTAACCCTGCATCTTTATGACAATTATTACTCAGCCTCCACGGGAGGGAGGGGAGGGATTGGGCAAGTGCCATCCTCTGCATCTCACAGATGCCCACCAAGGCTCTTGCTGCTGGAATTCTCCCTGCCCCGTCTCCTGGGTGGTACAGGGACACAAAGAGCCGCTTTGGGGACCTGGGGAAATGGCTTAGTGGACAAAGTGCTTGCTGCGTGACCATAAAGATCTGAACTCTGTGTTCAGCACATGTGTGTAAGAGCAGGGTGAGATGGTGCCTGTAGCCCTAGTGCTGAGCGTGGGGAGAGGTGGAGATCCACAGGCCCTGAGGACTGGTTGGCCTGTTGGTCTGGCTGAATCAGTGAACACCAGGTTCAGTGAGAGACCCTGTCTCAGGAAATAAGGTAGAGAGAAGCTATTGAGAAAGATATCTATCCTATGTGGACCTCAGCACCCTCAGAGAGAGAGAGAGAGAGAGAGAGAGAGAGAGAGAGAGAGAGAGAGAGAGAGATTGACTATTTTATGTGTGAGTGTATTGTCTGCATTATGTAAGTGCACCTGTGTCATGCAAATGCCTGAGGATGACAGAAAAGGGTGTCAGACCCCCTGGAACTGGAGTTATGCACAGGTTATTAGCTGCTATTCTAGTGCTGGGAATCGAACCTGGGTCTTCTGTAAGAACAGCCAGTGCTCCTAATTGCTGAGCCATCTCTCCAGCCCTAGAGCTATTTTTATCTTCTCTTACCCAGAGTTATTCTTCACTGAGTTGAACGGAAGCTTCTACCCATCCCCTCCCTCCCTCCCGAAGGACTCCTTCAGGAAATGCCCTCCCCCCACCGCCCACCTCATTGCTTCTGCTTCTCCTTGACCCTGGATTTGATCATGCACTGCACATCCAGCAGGGCCTTCCCTGGACTTCACGAACTCCGAAGCTGCAAACACCAGGTGGAGAGAGATAGGCTTCCACTAAGGAACCTCTCCCTGCCTTCGCTTCCTCCTCTTCCCGCCCCGACATCCCAAGCCACCCACTGACAGAGAATGAGAGGAAACATCTGGTCTGGTCGGGGCTCGGCACCCTCACCCTGGTGCCAGGGAGGCTTGTGGGAAGAGATGCCGGGAGGTCTTGCAACCTTGAAATAAACCAACCGTTCAGCTACTGTCCTCCCACCCCCACCTTAACGTTGAACCAGCAAGCTACAGGTTCACCTAGCCGCTAACCTGGCAGGTAGTTGATGTTGCTTCTTCCAGAAACATGAGGGGAACCTGACTTAAATGGAGCGCCAGGATGTTGCCACCAAGATGGCGCTGACGCTCACAGGGCCAGAGAGGAACAGCACACTTGATACTGCTGCAAATTCGGACTTCTTTTCAGGCTCTCCTCCCTGCCTCTCTCCCTCCTTCCCTCTCTAAAGTCATCTTTATCTCTGTCCATTCATCCTTAACTGTCCATAGCAGACAGAAGGCACTTGCCCAAATCTTTTATTTTATTTTATTTTTAAATTTTATTTATTTATTTATTGTTGTTTTCCTGGTCTTTTTAAGACAGGGTCTCTCTGTAGCTCTGGCTATCCTGGAACTCACTACATAGACCAGGCTGGCCTTGAACTCACAGAGATCCACCTGCCTCTGCCTCCCAAGTGCTAAGATTAACAGCACATACCACCATACCCGGCTTTTTTTTTTTTTAAATCTTTTTGAGACAGGGTCTCCCAGTAGTCCTAGCTGGCCTGGATACCGCTATCTCGATCTGTAGACCAGGCTGGCCTTGAACCCACACAGATCTGCCTGCCTCTGCCTCCCGAGTGCTGGGATTAAAGGTGTGAGCCACCACGCTAGGCAACTTGCTCAGATCTTATTTCATCACTGCAATGGCTCTGGGAAGCAGGGCTTCATCTTCTTGCAGATGTAGATACAAGAGAAGTAAAGGGAGTGGCCAAGACTACACCACTGCCAAGTGGCAGAGATTAGCTTCAAGCCATATCCAACTCCAAAGCTTATCTACCCAGCTTCCAGCTCAGGCTGCCTCTCTGAGTGTCCCTAAGTCCTTTCCCCTGCAGGCCAAGATCCAGAAAGCCATCTCTGTCTTACAGCAACAGGTCTGTTACCTTTTATTTGTTTGGGTTTTGTTGTTTTGAGACAGTCTGGTTGTGTATACCAGGCTCATCTTGAACACTCCACTCTCTTCTCTCCAATTCCTAATTGTTGAAAATCCAGGTGAAATCCACCACTCCTGCCTAAGAACAAAATGGCTTTCTCTCTTTCTTCTTTCTTTCTTTTTTCTTTCTTTTTCTTTCTTTCTTTCTTTCTTTCTTTCTTTCTTTCTTTCTTTCTTTTCTTTCTTTCTCTTTCTTTCTTTCTTTCTTTCTTTCTTTCTTTCTCTTTCTTCTCTCTCTCTCTCTCTTTCTTTCTGTTTTTGAATGTATGAGTTTTGTCTGTGTGTGTGTGTAAGTGCACCATATGCATGTGGTGCCTGCAGAGGCCAGAAGAGGGTACTAGATACACTGGAACTGGAATTAATGATGGTAGTTAGCTGCCATGTGGGTGCTGGGAATCAAACCAGGTCTTCTGCAAGAGCAGTCAGTGCTCCTAACCACTGAGCCACTCTCCAGCCCCTAGAACAAAATGTTTTAGACACTGAATGGGCCTGTTCTGACCCTCTGGCTTCCAGGTCTTCTGGCGGCTGAGGTGTGACGTGCTGACTGTTCAGAGGGGTCTGCAGTGAGGCCTGGCCTTGTGTCGTGGGCGGGTGGGAAGACTCTGGAAGGTCTTCAGTGAAGGATGGTGACCATCTTCAGCCAAAAGAGAAAGAGGAACAAAATCTGGTGCCAGCACAGAAGACAGTAGGTCCAAGACACCAAGGAAGACTGACCATCTGCAGAGGAAGCACTGTGCTTTACAGACAGAGCAGGGATGACAAAGGGATGTTGAAGCCTGTCAGGATAGTGTTCTGGGAAGCCCAAAGGGCTAGCCTTGAACCGTGGGCCACTGAGAGGTCACAGTTCACATGGTTTCTAGAGGTCGCCTGTGGAGGAACAGGGGAGAAATGCAGGTGAGCTTGGCAGCCCCCATGTGGTCACGGCACTCCCGAGGCTGCTGGGAGCACTGCTTCTGGGAGTGTCGAAGGTCAGCGATGAAGACAAGGATGGAAGGAGGTTGGCAGGCTTGACTTTGCATCCAGGGTTTGCTGTCACCAGTCATGTGGGCCTAATCTGATACTTGAACTCTGAACCCTGCTATCTCTTCTAAAAATGAGAATCCATGTTCACTTGAAAGGAGATTGTAAGAATCAATAAAATAGGCTGGGCTACATAGTAAGACCCTATCTCAAAAGACTGAAGGCTTAGGGGCTATAGTTCATTGGGCAGTGTTTGCTTTGCATGTACAAGGACCTGGATTCATTCTCTGGCAATGAAAGGAAGGAAGGAAGGAAGGAAGGAAGGGAGGGAGGGAGGGCAAGAAGGAGTAAAAAAAAAAAAAAAACAAGAACTAGCGCTGAGATTTGGCTTCATGACTGCTACTATGATGTGACCATGTCACCATGGCCATGACAGACTGTATCACCTGCACCAGGATTCAGAATAGATCCTTCCTCCCATAGATCATCTGTGCTAGCTTGTTTGCTGTAGCACTGAAAATCCTATATGACAGACAACACCACCATAGGCCCAAAGCAATAGGACAGAAAACTTTAAAACTATGAAATTTTGTATCTCTTCTCTCTCCTCATCTCTCCTCTTTCTCTTTTGTCTATTTTGAAACAAACAGGGTCTCCTGATGAGTCCCGCTGGTCCTGGAACTTACGATAGTAGACCAGGCTGGCCCTGAACTCAGAGATCCACCGCCTCGACTCCAAGTAGCTGGGATAAGGTGTGGCCCCCACCACACCATTGCAAACAAAATAAACCTTTTTTTTTTTTTTTTCGAGGTGCTCTAGTAGTTGACAGGCATTCATATCCATGTGAAGCCCTCTAACTTCTGTAGTTTGTTCTGGATGTCTCCCTGGCCCTTACCGACAAACCATTCAGTGATTCTCCAGTCACTTCTGGTCAAAGATTTTTAAACAACATAATCCTTCTCATAGCCTGCCATAGGCTTGACTTGAGTTCTCTTTGGGCCCCTGGACCCCCTCTGAAAGTCTTGTCATGTTGATGGCCTTTGTCTTTCCTTCCTTCGTGGCACCCAATAGTTGAGTGTCTGAAATTCCCAGTCATCATTAGGGTCCCACTGCGAATCTTCCTTGGAGCACTGGTTCTGGGACTAAGCCTGAGCATTCACTATCCCTACTGGGACATGTTCCCCTGACCTCTTTAACTTGGCCAACATAAGCCCTATCAGGATCTCCATGAACCTGTGGGGTTAAGACTTCACACTCACTTTGGCCTCTTGTCCAGTTAGAATTCTCCCTATAGGTCAATTGGTCCGCTGGTACCAGGCAAGGACACCTTCCTGTGCATCTAAGGATTCAAACCCTAGCAACAAGGGAGGTGAAAGCATCATCCATGAATCCCCGAATGTAGCCCCCTGAAACAAGTGTTGATGGTAAGCTTATAAACAGACACGGCCATGGAGCTGTTCACCGGCGAACGTACCAGCCAGTAAAGCCCGCCTGCTTCATGCTTTTTTTTTTAGTTTACATTTATGTGTCTGAATGTACTCGTCTGCATGGGCGGTCTGTGCCCCCGTGTGGTGCATGCCGGCGGAGGTCAAAAGGGGTGTCAAGGTTCCCCTGGGACGATGGAGCTCTCGCTGGAATTGGAGTTAGAGGTGGTTTTAGCTGCCATGTGGGAATGCTGGGGACTCGCAATCCATCCCGGGTATCCGTCTGCAGAGGCCTAAAGTTGGCGGCCGGCTCGTTAACCGCTGGCGAATCTCATCCTGCAATTTAGAGTACATTTTAGTATCGTGGTCACCCTAGAATTTGATAAGTACACTCGTGATTGGATGTGTCTATGAGCACAAGGTTGGGGACAGGATTGTGCTGCATTGCAACAGTTGCCGAGCTGGCGAGTGTGGGAGCATCAGAGGCACAGACGGGAGGCAGCAGAAGCATCGAACGGGAGGCAGCAGAGCATGACGGGAGCAGCAGCAAAAGACAGCACTCGCTCAGTTATATCCCAGGCCAGATGGGAAGTCAAGGCTGCTTTTTTCTTGGACTCCTTCATCTGAGCCACCATTGGAAGGTGCCACCAACCCCTAGGGGTTGTCTCTCTTGAGTTAACCCTCTCTGGACCTCCTCCCCACAGACGTGCCCAGATGTGTGTCTCCCGGGTGATTCCAGAGCTCATCAAGTTGACAGAGAAATCATCATGCTGGGTAGACAGAAGACACACAGAAGTTTGCTGCGACATTAACATCTGCAGGGGTATCAGGTGGTGACAGTTGTCACGAGAAAGACACAATTGACTTCAGGACCATAGTCCACTTTGCGAGGTCCAATGCTCTGGATCTTCCTCGTAGGAATCATGGTAGTGACCTTCTCCCCTAGAAACATGGTAGTGACCTTCCTCCTCTCAGGAATCATGGTAGTGACATTCCTCCCCTAGGAATCATGGTAGTGACCTTCCTCCTCCTAGGAATCTGGTAGTGACTTCCTCCCCCAGGAATCATGGAGTGACCTTCCTCCCCTAGGAATCATCGGTAGTACTTCTTCCAGAACAGTAGCTTCCTCCCCTAGGAATCATGTAGTGACCTTCCTCCCCTGGAATGGTAGCACCTCCTCAGATCATGGTAGTGACCTTCCTCCCCTAGGAATCACGGTAGTCACCTTCCTCCCCTAGGAATCATGGTAGTGACCTTCCTCCCCTAGGAATCATGGTAGTGACCTTCCTCCCCTAGGAATCATGGTAGTGCACCTTCCTCCCCTAGGAATCATGTAGTGACCTTCCTCCCTATAGAATCATGGTAGTCACCTTCCTCCTCTAGGAATCATGGTAGTGACCTTCCTCCCCTAGGAATCATGGTAGTGACCTTCCTCCCCTAGGAATCATGGTAGTGACCTTCCTCCCCTAGGAATCATGGTAGTGACCTTCCTCCCCCAGGAATCATGGTAGTCACCTCCTCCCCTAGAATCATGGAGGACCTCCTCCCTAGGATCATGGTAGTCACCTTCCTCCCCCAGGAATCACGGTAGTGACCTTCCTCCCCTAGAATCAGGTAGACCTTCCCCCCTAGGAATCATGGTAGTACCTCCTCCCCAGGAATCACTAGTACCTTCCTCCCCAGGAATCACGGTAGTGACCTTCCTCCCCCAGGAATCATGGTAGTGACCTTCCTCCCCTAGGAATCATGGTAGTGACCTTCCTCCCCTAGGAATCATGGTAGTGACCTTCCTCCCTAGGAATCATGGTAGTGACCTTCCTCCCCTAGGAATCATGGTAGTGACCTTCCTCCCCTAGGAATCATGGTAGTGACCTTCCTCCCCTAGGAATCATGGTAGTGACCTTCTCCCCTAGGAATCACGGTAGTCACCTTCTTCCCCTAGGAATCATGGTAGTGCCTTCCTCCCCTAGGAATCACTGGTAAGTCACCTTCCTCCCCTAGGAATCATGGTAGTGACCTTCCTCCCCTAGGAATCATGGTAGTGACCTTCCTCCCCTAGGAATCATGGTAGTGACCTTCCTCCCCTAGGAATCATGGTAGTGACCTTCCTCCCCTAGGAATCATGGTAGTGACCTTCCTCCCCTAGGAATCATGGTAGTGACCTTCCTCCCCTAGGAATCATGGTAGTCACCTTCCTCCCCTAGGAATCATGGTAGTGACCTTCCTCCCCTAGGAATCATGGTAGTGACCTTCCTCCCCTAGGAATCCCCTACGTCCTGTTAGTGACCTTCCTCCCCTAGGAATTATGGTAGTGACCTTCCTCCCGTAGGAATCATGGTAGTGACCTTTCTCCCCTAGGAATCATCGGTAAGACCTTCCTCCCCTAGGAATCATGGTAGTGCTTCTTCCTCCAGGAATCATGGTAGTGACCTTCCTCCCCTAGGAATCATGGTAGTGACCTTCCTCCCCTAGGAATCATGGTAGTGACCTTCCTCCCCTAGGAATCATGGTAGTGACCTTCCTCCTCTAGGAATCATGGTAGTGACCTTCCTCCCCTAGGAATCATGGTAGTGACCTTCCTCCTCCAGGAATCATGGTAGTGACCTTCCTCCCCTAGGAATCATGGTAGTGACCTTCCTCCCCTAGGAATCATGGTAGTGACCTTCCTCCCTCTTGGACCAAACTCAGTCCTGTAGTTGACACTTCACATAAGTGACAAGGGAGGCTGTAGGACAGGACTGAGAATCGCTCCCTGGGTGCCCACCCACTCTGCCTGGATGCATTGTCTGTTCTTAACTTCATACCTTGCCAGCCTGACAGTAGTTTTATTCTTTCATAAATTCACAAATTCCCAGGGCCAAGTAATAAGAAGCTAGAATTGCAATTCAGTGCCCAGGTCCGTGGACCGTCTCCTTGGTAATGTTCTTCATAAATGTTGCGTTTTGTCCAACCCACGGGAGAGGGTCTCATGGGGGTGGGCATGTTAATGCATGCAAGAGTAGAATACTGGAGGCCGTGTGTATGGGTGTTGTGTTTATCTGTGTGTGTGTCTGTTGTCTGTGGTATATCTGGTGTTAATCTGTCCTGTCTGTGTGTCTGTGTGGTATCTGTCTTTGTGTGTCTGTGTGTATCATGTGTGTGTGTGTCTGTGTGTCTGGGGTGTGTATGCTAGTCTGTGTGTGTCTGTGTGTATCTGTCTGTGTGTCTGTGTGTGTCTGTGTGTGCATGCGCATGTGTGCCCCTAGACTCATGCGTGGTCAGACTGGCCAGCAAAAAGCGGGTTGTTCAGTTGGGGGCGTTGCTGGAGAAGTGTTGTCTGTTGGGAGGAGGAGGACAGCCGACCTTGGTCCCAGCTCTTTTGCCCTAGACACGGTGGCTTGTCCCTATGTATCCCTATGAGAGTGGAAAGGAATCCTATAAAACCCCAAACATATTTACTAATGGACATTTATTTATTTTCATCCTTTCTAACCAGTTAAAGAGCTGACATAGGCCCTCAGACAGGACAACCTAGAGGGAGTTTGCTTATTTCAAGGTATATTAAAACTTCCTTCCTCCCCCACTTCCTTCTTTCCATCCCTATCCCATCCCCCTTTTGCTTTCGTTCTAGTTCTTTCTTTCTCTTCCACCTTTCACCCCAGTCATTTCTTTTCTTTCTTTTCTTTCTTTCTTTCATTATTTCTTTAATGTTTCTTTCTTTCTTTTGGCTTTTCTTCTCCTTCATCCTCCCTTCCTTTTTCCTCCCTCCCTTTCTTTCTTTTGTCTTTCTCATTTACCCGCCGCTCCCTCCCCATCCCTCGCCTCCCTCCTCCCTCCCTCCCTCACTCGCTCCCTCCCTCCCTCCGTCGCTTCTGNTTTTAAAAAGTTTTTTTTTAAAAAAAAAGAACAAGAGTATCTTAGCCGAGACACACGATCCCTAATCCTAAACCCAGAGCAGAGCAGGTGGATTCTTGAATCCCAAGGCCAGCTCTACAAGGTCAGTTCTGCCACTGGGGATATCGGAAACCCCGCCAAAAACAAACAACAACAACAACTACAAAAAAAAAAAAAAAAAAAAAATCCCAGGATACCAACTGAAAGAATGTATTAGAAAGGCAAATTTATTTCCCATATATTTTATTGCTATGTATTTTTAAAAATTTAAAAAAAAAAAAACCACACACACACACACACACACCACACAAACACCTTTTAAAAATTCAGCACAAATTAACAAAAATTAAAATATTGAAAAACCCAACTTTTTAACTGGGCTATCACTCAATGTTAAAACACTTGCCTAGCACGCACGGGACTCTAAGATGCATGGCGAGCCGGAGACACAAAACACTAACTGAATGGTTTTGAATACAGCACCCCACTAGGACAAACCATCGAATTCAGCTGTTAGCCCTTTGAGTGTAAAAACCTTTGAATGGAACTACAGAGTAAAATCCATATATGGGCATGCTTGAGTAACCCAGACTGGAGCCCGTCACAGCCTGAGCGGTTGCTTTCGATGAACCCACCTATATACATGTCACCATGGCCAATACAGATGTATCACCTGCACCAGATTCAAAAAGATCCTCCCCCATAGATCACTGTGCTAGCTTGTTTGCGTAGCACTGAAAATCTAACAGAAACACACATAGGCAAAGCAATAGAAGAAAACTTTAAAACTATGAAATTTTGTATCTCTCTCTCTCTCTCTCTTTCTCTTTTGTCTTTTTGAAACAGGGTCTCCCTGTAGCCCCAGCTGCCTGGAACTTACTATATAGACCAGGCTGGCCTGAAACTCAGAGATCCACCTGCCTCAGCCTCCCAAGTGGGGATTAAAGGTGTGCACCACCACACCATTGCAAACAAATACCTTTTCTTTTTTTTTTTTTTACGAGCTCTAGTAGTTGACACGGCATTCATTCCAGTGAAGCCCTCACTTCTGTAGTTTGTTCTGATTCGCCCTCCGGCCCTTACCGACAAACCATTCATATTCCCAGCATTCTGTCAAAAGAGGTGGTAAAAACAGAATTCCTCTCATAGCCTGCCATAGGCTACTGAGTTCGTCTGGCCCCTACAGACCCCTCTGAAATCTTCATGTTTGATAGCCTTGTCCTTTCCTTCCTTCGTGCACCCCCCAATAGTTGAGTGTCTGAAATTCCCAGTCATCATTAGGGTCCCACTGCGAATCTTCCTTGGAGCACTGGTTCTGGGACTAAGCCTGAGCATTCACTATCCCTACTGGGACATGTTCCCCTGACCTCTTTAACTTGGCCAACATAAGCCCTATCAGGATCTCCATGAACCTGTGGGGTTAAGACTTCACACTCACTTTGGCCTCTTGTCCAGTTAGAATTCTCCCTATAGGTCAATTGGTCCGCTGGTACCAGGCAAGGACACCTTCCTGTGCATCTAAGGATTCAAACCCTAGCAACAAGGGAGGTGAAAGCATCATCCATGAATCCCGAATGTAGCCCCCTGAAAAGTGTTGATGGAAGCTTATAAAAAGAAACAGGCCATGGAGCTGTTCACCCGGGAAGTAGCATTAATTATTTTTTTTAATTAGTTTATTTATGTGTATGAATGTACTGTCTGCATGCAGGTCTGTGCACCCGTGTGGTGCAATGCCGCGGAGGTCAACAGGGTGTCGGATTCCCCTGGGAATGGAGCTCTCCTGGAATTGGAGTTAGAGGTGGTTCTCAGCTGCCATGTGGGTGCTGGGGATCGAATCCGGGTCCTCTGCAAGAGCAGTTGGCGCTCTTAACCGCTAGGCAATCTCTCCAGCCCCCATTAAGTACATTTTAGTATCTTGGTCTCCCTTATTTGATAAGTACACTCTGATTGGATGTTCTATGACACAAGGTTGGGACAGGTTGTGCTGCATTGAAAAGTTGAAGAGCTGGAGTGTGGGAGCAGCAGAGCACGACGGGAGCAGCAGAGCACGACGGGAGCAGCAGAGCATGACGGGAGCAGCAGCAAAAGACAGCACTCGCTCAGTTATATCCCAGGCCAGATGGGAAGTCAAGGCTGCTTTTTTCTTGGACTCCTTCATCTGAGCCACCATTGGAAGGTGCCACCAACCCCTAGGGGTTGTCTCTCTTGAGTTAACCCTCTCTGGACCTCCTCCCCACAGACGTGCCCAGATGTGTGTCTCCCGGGTGATTCCAGAGCTCATCAAGTTGACAGAGAAATCATCATGCTGGGTAGACAGAAGACACACAGAAGTTTGCTGCGACATTAACATCTGCAGGGGTATCAGGTGGTGACAGTTGTCACGAGAAAGACACAATTGACTTCAGGACCATAGTCCACTTTGCGAGGCCAATGCTCTGGATCTTCCCTAGGAATCATGGGAGTGACCTTCCTCCCCTAGGAATCATGGTAGACCCTTCCTCCTCCATAATCTTGGTAGTGACCTTCCTCCCCTAGGAATCACGGTAGTGACCTTCCTCCCCTAGGAATCATGGTAGTGACCTTCCTCCCCCAGGAATCATGGGAGTGACCTTCCTCCCCTAGGAATCTGTATTAGTCACTTCCTCCCCTAGGAATCATGGTAGTAACCTTCCTCCCCTAGGAATCATGGTAGTGACCTTCCTCCCCTAGGAATCATGGTAGTCACCTTCCTCCCCTAGGAATCATGGTAGTGACCTTCCTCCCCTAGGAATCATGGTAGTCACCTTCCTCCCCTAGGAATCATGGTAGTGACCTTCCTCCCCTAGGAATCATGGTAGTGACCTTCCTCCCCCAGGAATCATGGTAGTCACCTTCCTCCCCTAGGAATCATGAGTGACACCTTCTCCCCCTAGGAATCATTTCGTAGTCACCCCCCCCCAGGACGCACCTTGGACTTCTCCCCTCTAGGAATCATGGTAGTCACCTTCCTCCCCTAGGAATCTGTAGTGACCTTCCTCCCCAGAATCATCCTGTTTCGACCTTCCCCCCCAGGAATCATGGTAGTCACCTCCCCCAGAATCATGGTAGATCTCGATCACGTGTACCTTCCTCCCCAGGAATCACGGTAGTGACCTTCCTCCCCCAGGAATCATAGTGACCTTCCTCCCCCTAGGAACATGGTAGTGTCACCTTCCTCCCTAAGCAAATTCTTCTATATCCCTTCCTCCCCAGAATCATGTAGTGACCTTCCTCCCCTAGGAATCATGAGAATATGAACCTCCTCCCCTAGGAATCATCACGGTAGTACCTTCTCCCCTAGGAATCATGGTAGTCCTTCATCTCCCCTAGAATCACGGTAGTCACCTTCCTCCCCTAGGAATCATGGTAGACCTTCTCTCCCCTAGGAATATCATTGGTAAGTGACCTTCCTCCCCTAGGAATCATTAGTGACCTTCCTCCCTAGGAATCATGGTAGTGACCATTCCCCCCTAGGAATCATGGTAGCTGACACCTTCCTCCCCTAGAATCGTGTCTACCTTCCTCCCTAGGAATCATGTTACACCTTCTCCCCTTAGGAATCATGGTAGTCACCTTCCTCCCTAGGAATCATCGGTATCTGACTAGTACCTCTTCCTCCTAGGAATCATGGTAGTGACCTTCCTCCTCTAGGAATCATGGTAGTGACATTCCTCCCCTAGGAATCATGTTAGTGACCTTCCTCCCCTAGGAAATCATGGTAGTGACCTTCCTCCCTAGGAATCATGTGTAGTGACACTTCCTCCCCTAGGAATCATGGTAGTGACCTTCCTCCCCTAGGAATCATGGTAGTGACCTTCCTCCTCTAGGAATCATGGTAGTGACCTTCCTCCCCTAGGAATCATGGTAGTGACCTTCCTCCCCTAGGAATCATGGTAGTGACCTTCCTCCCCTAGGAATCATGGTAGTGACCTACCTCCCTCTTGGACCAAACTCAGTCCTGTAGTTGACACTTCACATAAGTGACAAGGGAGGCTGTAGGACAGGACTGAGAATCGCTCCCTGGGTGCCCACCCACTCTGCCTGGATGCATTGTCTGTTCTTAACTTCATACCTTGCCAGCCTGACAGTAGTTTTATTCTTTCATTTCCAAATTCCCAGGGCCAAGTAGATAAGAAGAGAATTCAATTCAGTGCCCAGTCCGTGGACCGTCCATCCTTGTAATGTTCTTCATAAATGTTCTTTTCAACCCAGGAGAGGGCTCAGGTGGGCATTTATCATGCAGTAGATATGGAGCGTAGGGTGTGTGTTTACGATTGTGTCAGTTGCTGTAATCTGTGTTAAATTGTCTGTTACTGTTTGTCTGTCTGTCTCGTGTCTGATTGGTGATCTGTGGATCTGTGTGTATTGTCTGATTGTCTGATGGGTGTTGTTGCTAGTCTGTGCGAATGTTGTCTGTGTGTATCTGTCCTGTGTGTCTGTGGCTCCTGTAAGTGTTTCTGTGGTGTGTCAAAGCATGCCATTGTCCCCTAGACCTGCGTTGTCCTGGCCAGCAAAAACGAGTCTGTTTCAGTTGGTGGCTTGCTGACAAGTTTCTTTGGGATGTGGGAGACTAGCCTCCTTGGTCCCAGCTCTTTTGCCCTAGACACCGTGCTTCGCCTACTTATCCCTGATGAGAGGAAAGGAATCCATATACAAACTCGCGCAAACATATTTATTGCAAAGGATCATGATTTATTATTTTCATCTTTCTAAACCAGTAAAGAGCTGACATAGGCCCTCAGACAGACAACCTAGAGGAGTGCTTATTTCAAGTAATTTAAAAAACTTCCTTCCTCCCCCACTTCCTTCTTCTCCTACCCATCCCCCTTCTTTCGTTCGTTCTTTCTCTCTTACTTTCACCGTCATTTCTTTTCTTCTCTTTCTTTCTTTCATTCTTTATGTCTTCTTCTTGGCTCTCCCTTCATTCCCTCCTTTTTCCTCCCTCCCTTCTTCTTTGTCTTTTCATTCCGCCGCTCCTCTCCCCACCCTCGCCTCCCACCCTCCCTCCACTCCATGACTCGCATATCCCCTCCCTCCCTCCTTCGCTTTCTCCTTCCTCTTCATTGCCATAGAATGAACCATGGGCCTATGTACATGCAAAGCAAACACACGCCCATAATGAACTTAGCCCCTAACCTCCAGGTCTTTTGAATAAGGGTCTACCAGTAGCCAGACTATTTTATTTGATTCTTACAATTCCTTTCAACTGAACATGATTCTCATTTTAGACAGAGATAGCATGGTTCAGATTTCCATAGTTATCAGATAGGCCCACATGCTTACTGGTACAGCAAACCCTGGATGCAAAGTCAAGTCCTGCCAAACCCCTTCCCCTGTCTTCATCGCGACCTTCGACACTCCCAGAAGCAGGCTCCGCAGCAGCCTCGGGCTCAACGTATTCCGCTTGACCACATGGGGCTGCAAGCTCCCTGCATTTTCCCCCTGTTATCCTCCAAGCCGACCTCTAGAAACACAGTGAACGATCGCCTCCCATGCCCATCTTCCAAGGTAGCCCAATTGGGCTTCCAGAAAAACACTATCCGACAGCTTCATACATCCCTTTTCATCCCGCTCGCCCTGTAAAGCACAGTGCCTTCCTCCAGATGGTTCGTCTTTCCTTCGAGCTTGACCTCTGTCCGTGCTGGCAGCCAGATTTTGTGCCTCTTTCTCTTTGCTGAAGAGTCCCATCCTTCACTGAAGACGGCTTCTCAGGTCTCCCCCGCCACCCACACACAGCAGCCACAGGCCAGCACTGCAGACGCCTTCTCTAACATCAGCGATGTCACCAACCGCCCGCCAGACAACCTGAAAGCCAGAGTTCAGATTACAGGGCCCATCTCAGATAGTCTAAAACAAGTTTTGTTGCTAGTGAGGCTGGAAGTGGCTCAAGTTTCAGAACAGAGAGACTGCTGTGCCTTGCAGAAGACCTGGTTGATTCCCGCAGCACCGCACATGGATCTAATACGCCATCATTAAATTCCATTCCAGGGGG
Organism: Rhizomys pruinosus; assembly: GCA_009823505.1. Lineage (NCBI taxonomy): Eukaryota > Metazoa > Chordata > Mammalia > Rodentia > Spalacidae > Rhizomys > Rhizomys pruinosus. Next base: position 1,348,827 of record VZQC01012819.1, read on the forward strand.
CGTATCTTAGTACCACACTTTCGTGCTCTCTGCCTCATGACACCCACTGCTATTGTTGTGCACCTACACACACACACAGGATAAACTGTACATTTTTAAATAAAACGTAGAAAAAAGAAGAAAAGACAGAAGAGGAGAGAGAAAGAGAGAGAGAAGTAGAAGAAATCGAGAAAAAAAAGAAAAGTGAACACAGAAAAAGAAATGAAGAAAAAATTAAAAAAGAAAAGAAAGAAATGAAAAAAGAAAGATGAGAAAGAAAGAAAGAAAGAAAAGAAAAGAAAAAAGAAAGAAAAAAATGAAAGAATAGAAAAAAAGATTAAAAGAGAAAAGACTAAAGAGAAAGAGAGAAAAAGATTAAAGGAATAAGAAAACTAAAAAGAAAGGATAAGAAAAAGAAAAAAGAAGAAGAAAAGAGAAGAAAAAGAAAGAGAGAAAGCCATTTTGTTCTTAGGCAGGAGTGGTGGATTTCACCTGGATTTTCAACAATAGAATGTGAGAGAAAGAATGAGATGTCAAGATGAGCCTTATACTACAACCAGACTCTGTCTTCACAAACAAACAAAATCCCAAAGCAAATTAATAAAAGAACCAGACTCTGTGGTAAACAGAGATGCTTTCTGAATTCTTGCCTGCAGGGGGAAAAGACTTAGACACTCAGAGAGGCCCAGTCCTGAGCGGATAGCTGTAGTAGAAAAACTGTAGTATGGATATGCTTGAAGCTAATCCACTTGCCACTTGGCAGTGGTGTAGTCTTGGCCACTCCCTTTACTTCTCTTGTATCTACATCTGCAAGAAGATGAAGCCCTGCTTCCCAGAGCCATTGCAGTGATGAAATTAAATCTGACAGAGTTGCCCAACGTGGTGGCGCACAACCCTTTAATTCCAGCAACCTGGAGGCAGAGGCACCAATCTAATGTGTGTTGTTCAAGCGCAGCCTTCTAACAATCGATCTTTTGGTGATACTTTGATACCAGGACCAGGCCGTAAGACTACTGGTGAGACCCCTGTCTCAAAAAAGAATTTAAAAAAAAAAAAGCCGGTTATCCATGTTATGTCGGTTATGCTTCTACATACTTGATGCACTTTGGCGATGGCAGAGCAGGCTCTGATCTCTGTTTAGTTCGAAATGCCACCTGTCTTATTTATGATCCAGGATAGTTCCCTAGAGCTACAAGAAAGACCCTGTCTTAAAAGAGACCAGGGAAAACAACAAAAATAGAATGAAATAAAATTTGTAAAAATAAAATAAGAATTAAAAATTGCAATAACCCTTCTGTCTCTCCGATGACATAAGAGCACGTGATACAGACGCATAAAGATGACTTTTAGAAGGCCCCAAGAGAGAGAGTGCAGTCAGGAAGCACTGAAAAGAAATTCCGAAATTCTAAGTTCCGGTCGAGCGCCTACGTATGCATCAGTCTTGTCCTTCGCGGCCCTCGGGGTAGCCACCCTGACCCCAGACGCGCGCAGTCGTTGTGGTGAGACCTTGCATGTGATCGCGAGTAACATCACCTTTGCGGCATCTCATTGAATCAGGTCCCAACGTCCCAAATGAATGTCCCTGGAAGAAGATCAATATGAAAATAACTACATGCCATGAACGCAAAGATAACCGTAGGACTGCAAGGGTAGAAATGAACCATACTATTCCCTAGTTAAATGCCCTGGTGTGAAGTTTCTAATAATAAAATCTGTTTTGTTTCTGGTAAGAGCAACAAATGAGTTTACTTGCATCCACCCGCGCAAAAGGTCTATGCGCCATACCTAGATTTGCAATATCTGGAAATTGATGTGATTTCCTTTAACCTCCCTGCATTCGCGTTCCCCACAACCCGGCCAGCCTTTTTGCCCCAACAAATCGCAACGGGAGGGGTGTGAATACTGGTCGATTTCTTGAAGATCGGTGGTGTGTGGTTGAAGCCTGCCCGACAACAGATCCCAGATTCCGAGTTCCGTTCCTTGCCATCCCTGTCAGGTGTGATAACTGGTGGGAGATTTCGGCGGGAAGAGTGATGAATCGAGGCATGGAGACTTTCGCATGAAGTGGAGACATGCCGTGATACTTCGTCCAGCCTGGTTGCTTGCACCTTGCGGAGGGTTGAAAAGTCCAGGTGAACCGCTGCTGAGGCGAGAATGGGCACGTACTCTAAATATCATATACGCATGTTTCTATAGGGAGAGAGCAGAATAAAGCAAATAGCGTGTGGCCACAGTGTGTGGCGAGGCATTCCTCTAACTGAACGATCCCTTTCGAAAGTCACTGGAGTGAGTGAGTGATGTGAAGTACCAATGCTTCCGCAAACTCTATTAAAAACCTGAGTAAGAGAAGATAAAACTACTTGGAAATGGCTCACAATTAGAGCACAAGCACTGGCTGTTGCTTACAAAAGACCCCCAGTTTCGATCCCACGCACTATAAACCATCTAGCAGCTAAAACCTGTGCATACTCCAAGTTCCAGGGGTCTGACACCCTTTTCTCTCCTCCTCAGCATTGCATGAACACAGGTGCACTTACATAAATGCAGACAATACACTCATACATAAAAATGTTTTTTTTTTTCCTTCTTTTTCTCTCTCATCTCTCTCTCCTCTCCTCTCTTCTCTCTCATCTTCTCTCTCTGAGGTGCTTAGTCCACATAGATAGATAATCTTCTCAATAGCTTCTCTTCTACCTTATTTCTGAACACGGTTCTCTCACAAACCTGGTGTCACTGATCAGCCAGACCAAACAGCCCCAACCAGCCTCAGCCTGTGACTTCCAACCTCTTCCCCTTACGCTCGAGCACTAGGTACACACCATCTCCACCCTCTCTACACACATGCTTAACAAAACAGAGTTCATCTTTATGTCACGCAGCAAGCCACTTTCGTCACTAAGCCATTTTCCCCAGGTGCCCCAAGAGCGGCTCCTTCTTTCCCACTCACTCCAGGATGACGGACGCAGCATGTGTAGAAATTCCAGCACAAAAGCTCATTGTTTGTTTGCATCTGTGAGATGCCAGAGTATGGGCACTGCCCAATCCCTCCCTCTTCGCCTCCCGCTGGAGGCCTTAGGTAGTTAATAATTGTCATAAAGATGCAGGGTTAGCAAGAATGAGATTTCCTGGGGTATCAACAACAAGGGGATGTTGGCCACAGGTGGGGAAAGTACCCAGTACCCCTTTGCCACCTGCCGTGGCCGCTGCTGACAGGTGCACCATCTCCCAGCTTGCTTCCAAGTCCCTCTGGGAGCCCGCCATGCCATTTCTTAGCTGGGAATCTGCAGAAACCCCATGGTAAATTGTTGTCTTTATTCGGGTTTCACCTCTCCTGTTCCTTCCCCTTAGCCCCTTCCAGGACTTTGGCTTGGTATTGGTCTTCTTCTCACCCAAACGGCTGCAAGTCCCCAGTGGTTCAGGGAGTGGGTGCAGCTGAGTTGGGCACTTGTTCAATGAGCCTTCAGAGTTTTAGTTCCAGGGCAATGGAAGTGACTGTACCCCTCCCGAGAGACTTGAACAAGCCTGGCAAGGTTGTGACATCATCCCTGTATTGCTGACCCTGGAGCAGACTGACTCCAGATGTTGGCAAGCACACCATCTGGGTGCTAAGGAGGCTGGGGTCGCCTCTATGCTCACGGCAACAACCCTAAAGGGGAGGCTCACCACTGTGAGCTGAGCTTACCAGTCAAGACAAGGCTGTAAGTACCTATGCCAGGCTTCTAAAATGGGGCGTCCTTTTTTGAGAAGGTCTCACTATGTATCCTTGCTGGTTCTGGAATTCACTAGTAGACCAGGCTGGACTTAACCACCCAGGGATCATCTGCCTCTGCCTCTGAACACTGGGATTAAAAGTGTTTGCCACCACCATGCCTGGCTAACATGGGGGTCTTGCATCTGGCATGGCCCGCCAAAATAGCTGAGTAGGTAGCAACGTGCAACAACCGCATGGCCTTGAACGCCTCTCCTAGGGGAATGTCAGTGTTTGGCCTCACAGTAGCTCTGCGGGGTTTGCCTCTGTCTCCCTCCCAGCTGAGTGTCCACCAGGGTCTGACTGTACCACGACAGACCAGGAGGGCTTGAAAAGAGGACCCTTTGGACTCCTGAACTCCTGGACATGCAGAGTGCAGGAAATAGTTCCTCCTCTCTCTCTCTCTTCTCTCTCTCTCTCTCTCTCTTCTCTCTCTCTCTCCTTCTCTTCTCTTCAATGTGTTGTGTGTGTGTGTCGTGTGTGTGTGTGTGTGTGTGGTGAAGATGAGGAAGAAGAGAGAGAGAGAAAATTTTGAGGACTCTGCTTTCTTAAAATCTTTTTTTTCTTCTTTTTTCCAGTAACCACAACAGCTACACCATTTCTTGCAGGTTCCTGAGATTGAACTTTATATGAGAAGGGAAAAAAAAAAGGGGAAGATGGAGTTGGGAAGACATGAGACAGAAAGTAGTTGTTTGCTCTCATGAGCACATGAAACACCCACACACACACACACACCACACAACACACAAACAACACACACACCACACCTGGCAGTAAGGAATAAACTTAGATCTTTTTCATTGAAATGGCTCAGCTCAGCCTTGCTGAACTCCGCTCTCCCATTCACCAGCATTCAAATTTCCCCTTCTGACCATCCAAGACAGCTGGCTGTTAGCCCAGGCACTGGAAACTCTTTGAGATTTGTCCCCTTGACCACAGGAAACTGGGTGCTAACAAGAACCTTCCTTCCTGTACTGGGAAATCCAAAGTGACTGGAGGGTTTCCGGGATAGCCTGCCGGAGGGGTACTGGCCCCTGGATATCCTCAAGCCCCCCCTCCCCCCACCCCGCCATCCTCTATACCTTGCTCATCCTGTGGAAGCTCCAGCAGCACGTGAGGAAATGCTTCTGCAAGGACGAGGAGAAGGACTCTTAGATGCCTCCCTGCAGTTAAGCCACGAAAGACAGTCCACTCCGAAAACAGAACGCTGTCCCTTCCAGTGGGGAGGTGGGAGCAGTTCACTGTGGGGTCACCTGTCAGTGCGCCCTGCTTTCTGGATAAGCAGTGGGTGCTTGAGGATCCCAGGGACCTCATCCAGGGCTGCAAAGGCCAGCAGTGAGCGCCTCAGTTTCTCCTTTGTAAAGGGGCAGTCGTCATAAGGGCAGCCAATCAGTCAGTCAGTCATAAAGCCTCCCCGGCAAAGCCAGCAAAGCCGTTGCAATCACTGAATGACTTGATTGAAACAAAAGGTTTGGTTCCCTAGGGTGATGTATCTGGGCTGGTGGGAGGTGGGGGGAGGGCCATTCACCATAGGAAAGTTTTACCCCTGCCACTGAAAGAGCACACAGATAAAGCACAATTTCACAGATGTTGTCAAAAGGATTGCTACCATAGCCTAAGTATCTGAATGGGAACCTCAGTTGAGGAATCATCTATCAGACTTGCCTGTGGCCACATCTATGGAATACTGTCTTGATTGTCAAGCAATATGGGAGAACCCAGCCCACAAAGAGTGGTTCCACCCTGGGCAAGTAGTCCTATATTTTATAAGAAAGCAAGCTGAACATGAGCCAGGGAAGCAAGCCACTAAATTGCGTTCCTACGTGGTCCCCTGGTCTCTGGTGTCTCGGTTCCTGCTCCGAGTCCCGGCTCTGGTTCCCTCCAAACGGACTGTGACCTGTGAGCTGAAATCAACCCTTTTCCCTCCAAGTTGCTTTAGTCATCTGTGTCATCACAGCAAAGAGAAAAAAACAAAAACTAAACTCAACTAAAACAGCTTTTCAACCATCACCGTCTGTTTCATGACAAAATAGCTGACAAGACTCAATTAAAAAGAAGCCCTCAAGTTCAAGACATTGTGCACACCTAATCCTAGCACTCAGGATGCAGAGCGGCGGATTTTTGAGTTCATGGCCAGCCTGCTACAGAGTGATTTCCAGGACAGCGGGCTATAACGGAGACCCGTCTTGAAAGACAACAAATAGCAAAAAAAAAAAAAAAAAAAAGAAGCTCATATTCTATCCAGGATCCAAGCCAAGGAAATCCCTGCCCGGCATGAACGCTCAGGTGACTCCAGCCCTGCCAGCACTCCAGCAAGACTCTGCAGGGAAAGACATGGACATATAAGAGCTGCCATGGCCACCAAAGAAGAATCAAAGGTGCTTTCTCCATTCTAGCGAGCGAATGAATACACTGTCTTCCCACCACATGTTACCCTGCCCCACCATGGCATATATTACGTACAGACCAGATGTCTATATTCTATAACACTCGGGCAGAACAGGAGCGTGGATGAACGCCTCCTCGTGCAGCTTGCTGAGCGCAGTCCAGCCCAACACTGTGACTTGCAAAACACCCGTGGCTGCTTGACCAATATTCCACAGCAAAAGGAACCTTGACATCATCCATCCCACTAAGACATCCATCCCACTGCACTTTCTAGATAGTTGGGGCCGTTCCTGTCCCAGGTCCATCACTAGTACAGAGTGGCCAGGAGCAGTGGCCACTGCAGGTGGAGAGTGGGGGAGACTGGAGGGACCGTCCCCTTCCTCCTCCCGGTTCCTTCTCTTTCCCCTCCCTTCCTTCTCCTCCGCCCTTCTCTCCCTCCCTTTCTCCTCTTTTTTTTTTTTTTTTTTTTTTTTTTTCCCTTCCCTCCCCTTCCTCATTCTTCTCTGGGCGCTGACTACAGGTATGACCCACCAGGCCTGGCTTTGGAATCCTCGTTTTTCTTAGGTTCTAGGTCTTCCTCCTGTGATAACTCAGGGAAGCTTGTCTCTCTGATCCTGGCCTTATCTCTCCCTGTATTCTCTCCAACTCTCACAGAGCAAAAGCTAGGGCAGAATCCCTGTGTGACAGACGCGTGGAGGAGCAGGGTTGGATGACAATGATGCAAGTGGACAGAGCAGTTGGTGGTCCGAGGTGTTCTCAAAGGGTGTGCCTCCCTTACACTAACCCCAGGGCCATGCACCAGCGTCTCAGGCTCTTACCTTCTGCCACCCTCCTAGTCCATTTGGAGAGACAATGTCTCAGGTACATCAGGAGGCTGTTCCGAGGTTCTGAGATACAAGTGGCAGCCCTGGGAAGACAGTCTGTTTCTGCTGAGTTACAGAGTTGGTTTTTTTAAATTTATTTTTATGTGTATGAATGTACTGTTTGCATGTAGGTTTGTGCAACCGTGTTGTGCAATGCCGCGGAGGTCAGAAGAGGGCGTCGGATTCCCCTGGAACTGGAGTTAAAGACGGTTCTCAGCTGCCATGTGGGTGCTGGGGATTGAACCTGGGTCCTCTGCAAGAGCAGTCAGCGCTCTTAACCGCTAGGCCATCTCTCCAGCCCAAGTAATTTATTTCTAAATATATCCTAGATAGTTTCTAGGCACTCTCATGTTCTATTGATTTGTCTATCCCTTCATCAATATCAAGTATCTCAATTATCATCACTTTCTAATAAGTCTTGATAAATTAGGGCTGGATAATTTCCTCGCCTTGACTCTGCAGGACTTCTGCCTACTCCTGGTCTTTTGTCCTTGCAATAAATGCAGGGATCAGATTACCAAATCATACCAAATTTCACCAAATCTAAAAATAAACCAAAATGAGAATTGGCACAAATGCACTCTTAAACCCTCCCTTCCAGATCTGTGGCTTGTTCCTTACTTTAGACATTCCAAATTAGACTTGACAACATGGTCAGATAATATTTTATATTTTCCCTCATAAAGGTCTTGCATATCTATTAACTATGTCTTGGTATCTTGTTTTATTACATTTGTTTTCTTTAAACGTTCTGAGGTTTCATAGTGCATTAAAAGTTAATTTGGAATTAACCTATAGTTTCTTTTCAGATTTTGTAATTTTGATTTATGTGTGGAGCATATATATTCATATTTTGGAATAATATAAAATCAAAGGGAACAAAAAAAGAGAGAAAAAACTATTCAAAAAACTGACCAAAACAGTAAACTTGTGCATCGAAAAGGTTATAAAAGACTGAGAAAACGATGCAAGACAAGACTTAACATGTATGGCAGAATCCATGAGCTCTGGTGGGGGGCGGGGGGGGGCATGAGGGGTAGGCATGGATGGGGAATGAGTCTAAATTTCATTAAGAAATGTTGTATGAAATGTGCTCAATAAAAATTAAAAAATTGTTTAAAAAAGTTAATTTTGAAGGCTAGAGAGATGGCTCAGCAGTTAACAGTACTATTGGGCAGATTATAACCTCTTGTAACTCCAGAGTGACTGACACCCTCTTCTGATCTCCACAGATATCTATACACACATGCACACACATGTACACACACATAAATAAAAATAAGTCTTTAAAAGAATTGACTTTTGAGCAACCACACATGGTGGCACATGCCTTTAATCCCAGCAGTTGAGTGGCAGAGGCAGGCAAATCTCTGTGAGATCAAGGCCAGCCTGGTTACCATAGTGAGTTCCAGGCCAAGTGGGGCTACAGAGAGACCCTATCTCAAAAGACAAAAAGAAATAGACTTTTGTATAGTGCAATCTTTTACCCAACAACTCTGATAAACTTTTCTAGTCATCCTAGTAATTTGACTGAAGACCACCTTCAGGTATCTCTAATAATCAGATAATGTCCAATACGATTGCTATGGCTATTTCCATTTCTTGTAACTTTTATTTTCCTTTTCTTTCATTATATACATGCTAGAAGGTCAAGCAACACAAGTAAAAAATAATGTGAGTGCCGGGTGTGGTGGCGCACACCTTTAATCACGGCACTCGGGAGGCAGAGGTAGGTGAATCTCTGTGAGTTCAAGGCCAGCCTGGTCTACAGAGTGAGTTCCAGGGCAGCTGGGGCTACAGGTAGACCCTGTCTCAAAAAGACCAAAATAAATAAATTAATTAATTAATGTAATTAATTAATGTGAGTGAATAGATACAGGTTGCTACTGCTCCTAAGAGGAAACTTTAAACAATATTTTTGTTATTTATTTATTTATTTATTTATTTATTTATTTATTTCTGTGTATATATGTACTGTCTGCATGTAGGTTTGTGCACCCGTGTCATGCAATGCCTTGGAGGTCAGAAGAGGGCGTCGATTTCCCCTGGAACTGGAGTTCTCCTGGAATTGGAGTTTCAGACGGTTCTCAGCCACCATGTGGGTGCTGGGGATCGAACCCGGGTCCTCTGTAAGTGCGGTTGGCGCTCTTGACCGCTAGGCCATCTCTCCAGCCCCAGCTAAGAGGAAACTTTAAATATTTTCTATGGGATGTTAATTACTATAACTTGGAGAGAGGGGAAGGGGGAGGGAGACGAAGAGAATGAATGAATGAGCCAATATATGCCAATCCGATATTTGTGCTAAAAAAATCTCTTCTCTGGTACAGAGGTCATCGTTGACTGTTGGACAAGCACTGTTATCATAAGCAAACATTATACAACATCAAATGCTTTCGGCCTCTAATGGGCGATCATAAAATTCCTCTTTTTTTAATGACTGTAGTGTCATGAAAAACATCTTAAAATGTCTTATATTGAGCTAGCGTTGCATGTGTAGAAAAAATTTAAGCTCATTACAGTTGATCATCTCTTTAATGATGGTTAGTATTGATATGTTAGCATTGCATTTAGGAATTTTTCATTCTGTGTAATGATGAAATAATCCTATAATCCCCCCCCCCATCTACAATTAGGTCTGCTTTGGTGTTAAGGTTATGGTGGCCTCTTAGGATAGCTTGAAGAATGTTCCCTTTTCTTCTACTCTGTAGAAGAATCTAAATAGTATTGGCACCATTCACCTATAAATTCATCCGAGCTTGACATTTTCTTCACAGGGAATTTGCTACGTGCCCCTTACCGAATTGCATGGTTTTAGCTGGTCATAGTCAGGATACCCATCTCCTCCTGCGCTGTTTTAGCAATCACTATTTTGCTAGCAGTCTGTCTTTTCATCTCCTTTTCTTCAGGGTTCTTGGCAACACAGGGCACATAAATTTCTCATATTTTCATCCTAGCTGCTTTATTAATATATGAATGAATTGCTTCAGGCTACTATAACAAAATACTAGAAATCGGATGGCTTAAACAACACGTGTGTCATGTTTCTGGAGAACAGAAATCTCAGGTCAGGGGCTGGAGAAATGGCCTGGCAGTTAAGAGCACCGATTGCTCTTGCAAAGTACCCAGGTTCGATCAGCACCCACATGGCGGCTGAGAACCGTCTTTAACTCCAGTTCCAGGGGAATCCGACGCCCTCTTCTGACCTCCCTGGCATTGCATGACATGGGTGCACCAACCTACATGCAGACAGTACATTCATACACATACAAAATAAATAAAAAAAATAAAAAAAAAGAAATCCCAGGTCAAAGTGACCACAGTCTTGTCACTGTCCTCCTTTCTAGGACCCTACCTTAGCTCCTGAAGAGACAGGGCAATGCTTAACACACAGTGGCCTATAGAAGTATTCCTTCAGACTCTACTTTCAACTTCATGTAGAGACCTCCTGGCTCTACTTCCGTTATCTCACCTCTTAATAAGGCTCTATTCACAGGAACTCAGCATTAGGATTTCAACATATGTTTTGGGGACACAGTACAGTTTATAATGAGTAGTTATAGCTTATATCTCCTTTCTAATGTTATTATCTTTGGCCTTTTGACTTTATCTCTTAGTTACTCCTGATGTCTATTCCCAATTGCATTTACAATTAAAATATCTTTCACATTCATATATTTACTTAGTTTGTGTGTGTGCACATATACACAGTGTTCATACATGTAGAGGTGTGAAGGTCAGAGGGCAACTTGCAAGAGTTGGTGATCTCTTTTCATTATGCTGGATCCAGGGATCAAACTCGGCCCAAATGCAGTATCTTTAGGTCTAATAAGACATTTTTAGTTTGTGGTAAAATTTGCCCGATGTTAACATAACTCACGTCTTCCTTTTTTATTACAGTGTCAGGTGCCTCTTTTCCCATGCTTTGGCTTTCAACGTTTTGCTGTCTTTACAGTTTAACTGGCATATGAGAAAACAGAAGAAATCAGATGATTGCATCAAGTCTAACTTTACAGTTTAGTCCAATTACATCCTTTTCTTTAAATGTAAGCATGTAACTTATTTCCATTTACCACTTGTGGTGGTTTGAATGAGAATGTCCCCCATAGGCTCCCAAGTATTCAGACATTTCTGTCCCCAGTTGGTAGTCCTGTTTTGAGAGGTCTTGGAAGGTGTGGTCAGGCTGGAGGAAGCACATCACTGGGAGTGGGCTTAGAGAGTTCAAAAGGCCTTCCCCATCTTGAGTGGCTCTCTCTGCTTCCTGTGCCTGCTTGAAGATGTGAACCTCTGCTTTCTGTTCCTGCTCCAGCATCTCCTGTCTCCATGCCTCCCCACCATGATGGACTCTAATTCCCCTGGAACTGTAAGCTCAAATGCACTCTTCCTTTGGTAAGTTCCCTTGGTTGCAGTGGTTCTATCATAGCAACAGAAAATGAATAATATATCATTATTTCTGATATAACTGAATTTCTTTCTACCATATCATCCTTCCTTTCCATGTGTTATTGCTTAAAAATTTATTCCCTATTTTTTCTACTTTTTTGGAAGATATATATATATTTAGACAGGGTCTCCCTGTAGCTCCAGTTGTCCTGGAACTCATTCTGTAGACCAGGCTGGCCTTGAACTCACAGAGATCCACCTGCCTCTGTCTCCAGAGTGCTGGGATTAAAGGTGTGTGCCATCATGCCAGGCTCACATTTTTATTCTTGAATTGAGTTTTACCTTTGAAAACTGAAGTTAAATTCTCATTAAGAAAGGATACATGTGGTTAGAGAGATGGCCTAGCAGTTAAGAGCACTTGCTGCTTTTGCAGAAGTTCCTAGCACCTACATGGTAACTAACAACTATTCATAACTCCAGGTCCAGGGCAATCTGATGCCCTCTTCTGACCTCTATGGGAATTGCATGACATGGGTGTACTTACACACATGCAGGCAATACACTGATACACATAATAAAATACATATAAATAGGAGTTGGAAAGATGGCTCAGCAGTTAAGAGCACTGGCTGCTCTTGCAGAGGACCCAGGTTCAATTCCTAGCACCCACATTGCAGCTAACAACCATCTGTCCATAACTCCAGTTCCAGGGGGATCTAATGCCCTCTTCTGGCCTCTACAGGCATTGTACAACACAGGTACACACACACACACACACACACACACACACACACACAGGCAAAACACTTGTACAAATTTAAAACTTTTTAAAAACCTAACAGAAAGAATGAACAAAAGAAAAGAAAAATGACCTTCAAAAACATGACATCTCGGGCTGGAGAGATGGCCTAGCGGTTAAGAGCGCCGACTGCTCTTACAGAGGACCCGGGTTCGATCCCCAGCACCCACATGGCAGCTGAGAACCGTCTGAAGCTCCAATTCCAGGAGAACTCCAGTTCCAGGGGAATCCGAGACCCTCTTCTGAACTCCACGGCGTTGCATGACACGGGTGCACAGACTTGCATGCAGACAGTACATTCATACACATACAGAAATAAATAAAAATTAATAAAAAAATTAAAAAAAAACATGACATCTCTCAGCCTAATAAGGAAAAAAATATCATAAGATGAAGATGCTAAAACCTATGATATATGTGGCATGCAAATATGCATATTTTGGAGTGATGCATATTGGAAGGAATAACAACAACAACAACAACAACAAAAAGACTGGGTCAAAGAATTGACTGAAATGGTGAATTTCTGCTTGAAACAGTAAATTTCCACATCGAGAATTTTGAGAGAGACTGAGAAAAAGATGAAAAACGTTTGGCAGAATGCATGAGCTCTGGTTGGGTGAGGGGAGGGAGGGGGACATGGGTCTAGATTTGATTTGAAATTTTGTATGAAATGCACAAATCTTCAATAAAAATTGGCTTAAAAAAAAAATGAATGGAAGTCCCAAGGTGTTTTTCTCTGTTTTGTTTTTTTCATAGAGGGTTTCATGGAGCCCAGATTGGCCTCAAACTCATTACATGCTAGAGAATGGCCTTGAATTCCTAAGCCTCCTGCCTCTGCCTTCTCAGTGCTGGGATTGCAGGCATGCACTACCTCACCTGCTGGGGAAAGTGTTCTAACTTCCCTGTTAAAGATGAGAAACTGTGGGGCTGGAGAGATGGCTCAGCAGTTAAGAGCACTGACTGCTTTTACAGAGGACCGGGGTTCGAGTCCCAGCACCCACATGACAGTGGCTAAGAACCTTGTTTAGTGCCGGGCGTAGTGGCACACGCCTTTAATCGCAGCACTTGGGAGGCAGAGCCAGGCAGATCTCTGTGAGTTCAAGGCCAGCCTACAGAGTGAGCTCCAAGCAAGATGGGACTAAAGGAAGACCCTGTCTCAAAAATACCAAAAATACCAAAAAAAAAAAAGAAAGAAAAACTGAACTACAGAAATAACTGGAGACTTACTAATGGCCTACCCTCAGTGGAAAGAACTAAGATGTGTCAGTCACTGAAGGTATCCTTATATCCCTAGACTCACCCCTGCCATCAGACTGTTTCCATATCAACCAATCACTGGGTAAGAGAAGATGTCCTCAATATAATTTCCCCCAGTGGTCAAAAATGCATTTCCTCATAATACAAAGAACCGCCTTTCAACAGTACAATAATTGCCCTTCTAGTGATCATATTAAAAGCCAAAAATTAGAAAAGTTTGTCTCACAAGTACAAGTCTGTATTGATATCAATTAGGGGGTGTTGTATATAAAACCATGTTCACGGCACCAGCTAAGTGTCTACCCTGAATTTCTCCTGCTGCATTATTTGCTAGTCTGTTCTCACAGCACAGAAACTCTCTTCTGTATAACATGCCTTCCTGGCCCTGACATTCTTAAAACCATCCCTTCTGGGTGCCAAAGTGGAAGAGAATATGAAAGCTTAAAATAGTTAAAGGAACAGAGAATAAAACATGTTGTAATGAATCACCTTCATTCTGAAAAATCTAGCTAAGGTCAAAAGGGCCCAAGGAACCGCCTCTGAAAAGGAGCCACAACTGGGGCCTCCTGGGAACAAATACTCAACTTCCTCTAGTGGCAGAATCACCGAAAAGAGGAAGCGTTGGAGCTGAAGAATTGCCCTGCAGGGCACTGCCCCCGCCCCCCCCAGCAGGAAAGGCCTGCAGGGGTCCAGCCTAAGCTCTGCTACTCAAAAATTGGAGTGGGGGGCATCCAGCTCTCTGACTCCGCCTGAGCGCATGTCTTTCTACAAGTTCTTAAGTAACTCTGCTGTAGGTGGGAACTCCAGGACAGTGTTGGGGTGCGGTGCTGGAGACAGTGTCACTGCACCTGCGTGGTCATCCCCGTCTTCACAGCCCCCTATCCCAGCCTGCAGCAGGTGCGTGAGTCTCCAGCTGGAAGCTGCTGTCTGATCCCTCTCCTCTCAGTGCCCACATCTGGACCAGAGCCCACCATCAAGGGAAGACACAGTATCCCCAGGGCTCTGACCGAGAAATGGACCCTCAGAACAGACACCAGATGAGGAGCCAGCCTATGTGAGGGGCTGCCAACATCAGCAGGCTTGGGGGGCGGGGGGATGAGAACCCAGCCTGTATCGGAAAAGGCAGAGGCAGAGGTCAGCCAAATTAGGGCTCAAAAGCAGGAGAGAGGGGCTGAGTGGGTGTCTCTGTAGGTAATCTGCAAACCTTGCAAGCATGAAGACTTGAAGACTTGAACCCACATAAGAACACGTGGTGGTGCATAACTGGAATTCTGGCCTGGGGAGCCAGAGACAAGAGAATCGTTGGGGCTCCTCTGGCCAGCAAGTCCAGCCAATCATCAGGCCAATGAGAGACCCTGTCTCAAAGGAGGTGGGCGGCATTCCTGACAGTAACTCCTGAGGTTGACTTCGGACCTCCACATGAACGCAGGCACGCATGCAGAGGCATGCACACACACGCGTGCACACACACACAAGCACGCACACAAGCACGCACACGTGTACCCCTACACAGGCACACATTTTAAAAATAGCAAGAGAGAAACAGGAGGGTTGTCAACACTGGGCAGAACCCTGGAGGCCTGGCCAGGTGCGGGCACCCAGTCCGGCTCTCCTTGTACGTATCTGTACCTGGTAACAACTGCTGCCATCCTTGGATTCTTCCCAAGTCACAGCCCCTCACAGATCTCTTCCCTAGGGACACAGCTGTAGTTCTTCCTGCCTGAACCACTTGGACCTCCATGTCACTGTCTTGTAGGGGGACCATGGGGCCATTTTCATTCATTCATTCATTCATTCATTCATTCATTCATTCATTCATATTCTCTCTCTCTCCAGCTCTCTCTGTCTCTCTAATGTACACATTTGAAGTTTTCTTTTCCTCTTCCCTCCCTCCCCCTCTTCCTTCCTTCCCCTCCAACCACCCTCACCCTAACAGTAGCCCAAGCTGCTCAGCCAGCACCAAGCCAGCCTCTCCCCTCTCCCCACCACCCACATGCCCAACTCCCCACCAGGAGATTATAGCAGGATGAAGGCCACACTCATCTCACCTTCACTGCAGTGGGTAGAAGGTGGGGAAGAGAAGGCCCTCCACAGACTGCAGCTGAGACTTCAGGAATGCCTCAGGTACCATATATAAGCTTGTATAAGATGCAGCAACAGACTTGGGACAACAATAACACACTTGTTTCTTGGGGGAAATTCTTGTGTCCCTTCCCAGTCTCCACCCACAGGAGAGCCAAGGGCCCCCACGTTGTCTGGAGTCGAAGACTGGCGGTCTCTGCCGCTTTTCCTTTTCCTCACACGGCTGTTTCTCCACCGGTTTCTCCTAGGCAGGCAAATACGGTACCTCAAGTCAGCACAAGCCATCACAACTAACTACCTTTAAATGGAGGAAGGAATTGGAATGGCCTTATCAAGGTGCAGCCCTCCTTCCCCTCACCTCCCAGCCCCCAGCCAGATATCTTCCCTTAGCCTCTTCCCTCCCCTCCAGCCACCTAGTCTTTCACCCCCAGCCCTGACCTGGAGGACTACACACAGCAAAGAAAGCAAGCCTGGGAAGGAGGGGAAGTTGTGTTTGAATGCATGCTAAATGGAAAACAGAGCATTAAAGTTAAAAAGACCACCGAAGTATGCATCAATTCTTGCAGATAAGCACTCTGGATAAAACTCTTATGCCAGCTTGGACATGCAACCCCCCCACCCCCACCCCCGCCTCCAAATCTGTCACCATCAGCCAAGTCCATATCTCAGCAGGGAGCCCTGAGAGCCAGAGAGGTGTAGTAAGCTCAGTAAGATCAAACAGCCAGTTCCTAGCAGATCTGTTGGGGCCGGAGCTCACTGCGTGCACACTTGGTTTTTATTAGCATACGTCTGGATGCTGTCGGCTCTCTCTTCATTCAGCCCCACAGGGTGAAAGTGGCCATTAGAGTGGCAGGAAGGGGACCTACAGTTGACAGCTATGTTTTCTGACAGGGAAAAGGAACTGAGTACTCCAGGCTGGCTGCAGACACGGCCTGTACATGTTCCCTCAAAATCTCCCTTGCCGCAGAAACCCAGAGCAACTGAGCAGATTGAAATTCTATGGTTTTTTGTTGTTGTTGTTGTTTTGGGGTTTGGTTTTTTTTTTCTTTGTTTTTTGTTTTGTTTTGTTTTGTTATTTTTGAGACAGGGTCTCCCTTTAGTCCCAGCTGGCCTGGAGCTCGCTCTGTAGAACAGGCTGGCCTTGAACTCACAGAGCTCCACCTGCCTCTGCCTCCCGAGTGCTGGGATTAAAGGCGTGCACCACCTTTTTTTCTTTCTTTCTTTCTTTCTTTCTTTTTTTCTTTTTTTCTTTCTTTCCTTCCCTCCAACAGAGAAGCCTAGGCCTGAATCTGTGAGGACCAGGGAGAGGAAGGGACTAGGGTGAGTGAGCTCTAGCGACCCGCAAGGTCACCAGACCAGACACGAGTGGGGCCGTGTCCCTCATCGGCCAGGGTTCCAGGACATGTGATGACGTGTGCTCACAGAGTCAGGGGCCCTCTCTCTCCCTCTCCCACTCTCTCCCCCTGTTTCCTTTCTCCCTCACTGCCAGGAGCACCCGGCACCAGGTTTCCATTAGCGAAGCACATTTTTGTGCTATGGATATGAACCGTAAGGAAAGAAAGCCGACTATTGTCCGTGATGGATGGGGGCTTGCAAGGCCTTCCCAGGGTGGTCCTGCCTGACTGGGATGGAGACTGCAGCCGGCTGGACCGGCACGCCACAGCATTACCATTTCCTGTATTGGGGGGGTCTGTCTGTCTGCTATGTCCTCCCGCTTGCGCTCTATTCACCAAGGGGGGCTCCCCCTTCAGCCTAGATCCCCCTTTCCCCCATTATCCCAGGTTACCTGGACAAAAAAAACTCCTAAACCCTGCCTTTCAAAATCCAAAGTGACAGATCCATGAGCTTCAGATGAGGGATGCATTGACCCTTAAAAGGAAGAGATAGACATGCAGACAATACACTCATACACATACAAAAATAAATTTAAAAAATTTATTAAAAAATTAATAAAAAAAGGAAGAGATAGTTTATTACACATTTTAAATGTGTCCCCACCCCTCTTCACAATGCTGAGGCTCTTGATGTGTATAGATTTGCCAGCATGCTCTTAGGGACACACCAGCGCCACAGAAAACCAGACTGAAAGCCAAAGGCTGAGCCCAGGGTCCTTGGTACTGTATTGGGCACAGTCAGCTTGGGGAATACCTTTATTTAATGCAGATAACTGAGAGTCTAGGAAAACTTCCTTTATAACCACATTCCCTCAGCCTGATAATTCCATAGTTTTAAATGAAATGGAATGGCCCCTGGGAGCTTCAGTGACGGACAGGCCATTAGAAAGTGGCAGAGGCAAAATGAACTTGGGGTTCCACCGTGTCTCCATCTCGACATGCAGTTTTGGGAGCCTAGTGTTTGTCTGTGGAGGGCACCATTCAGTAAGTAGGTATTAAAGACAAAGCCCAGAAAGCCTCTGGGTCAGAGAGCTCCCTAGGACGGAATGAATTGGGGGCCGTTATCCCAGTTCAATGAGGAGAAAAATGGAAGCGCAGTAAAGAAATGGAGTCACTCACCCCAGGTCAAACCGCAGAGAACAAAAGCGAGTTAATCAAATCCTGAATCCAGTTGAAGGGTTTTCAAAGCACTTTTGGGAGCAGGTGGGACGACAGACTTGAGACCCAGACCTCCCAGGAGGGATTGGAAGATCACGCCTGTGGCATCCCCTAGTCTTTTCTTAACCCAACATAGGAGCAAAATATTGCAAGGTAAATCAGGGAATCCGCTGCAGCCTCAAAAAATTTGATATAAAGCCGGGCATGGTGGCACATGCCTTTAATCCCAGCACTTGGGATGCAAAGGCAGGTGGAGCTCTGTGAGTTCAAGGCCAGGCTGGTGTACATAGTGAGTTCCAGGCTAGCTGGGGCTACAGGAGACTCTGTCTTAAAAAAAAAAAAAAAAAAAAAATTGATAGAAAAAGTAAGGTGAACTACCAGACTAAGTAGGCATAAAACTTCCTTTACCCTAAGTCTTAGAAATGTACATATTAAATGTTCGGAGAAGCCTTGCAGGCAAAGTAAAAGGAAACACAAAAAAATATCTAAAGAGAGCGTTCCACTCCTCCTCCTCCTCCTCCTCCTCCTCCTCCTCCTCCTCCTCCTTCTCTTTCTCCTCAAATATTGAGGTGGTGGGCTCCTGTGTGAGCCCACTATTATTTCTCCTGGGAATTCTTTTTCTCCATCCCTAGGCATGCTGTAAAACTCCAAGAACAAAGTATTCTGGGGAGCACATTTTAGAAAACAAGGTCCTGAGACCCCCAGCAATATAGCAAAGAGTTTGGGTGGGTAGTGAGCCTGCTGATACTGTTGATGGCGGGCAAAGAGTGGATGCTGGAAACTGAGCCAGGCAGAATTACTTCAGATAGAAGATGGAGAGAGAGGCCTCTTGAAACTCTTCCAGCTTGTGTTTTCCTGGTAGACCTGAAATTCCCAGAGAGATATTCTGACCCCCAAAGAAGAACCCTCCTGCCTGAGATGGTTTCAGAGACCAATCTGCACAATCAGTTGTCAAGGATCCTCTAGGTGTTAGATCCTCCAGCTGACATATCTGAGCTGGAGAGAGGGCTCAAGAGTCCTCTTGCAGAGGACCTGAGTTCAGTTTCCAGCACCCACATCCCACATTGAGTGGCTCACAACCTCCCAGATCCAGGGACACGAATGAATACCACACACTTACACATGTGCGCGCGCGCACACACACACACACACACACACACACACACAACCAGACACAAAATCAAATAAAAATAAATCTTAAAAAATGAATCATATCTTCTTCCTCTAGAAAAAATATCAGAACTCCCAGCCCTTTACACATACAAACCCATTCACACCCAGTGACCATGTCCCCAAGGACTGTCTGACCCTGCATCTCACTCACCCTGATTATGCCCAGCAATTGGCATAGAGATTAATACATGAGAGCTAGTGTGTAGCTTGTCACCTCTGCGCCTGCTTCGCATGCACAGGGTCTTGTTTTCATTCTTCAACACTGTCAAGAGTAAATTTATTAATTTTAAAAGTAGGTATATACACCATGTGTGCGGAGCTGGATGCACAGCCCTGGGGGTTATTATTATTATTTTTTAATCTCTGATCCTATGTGCATGTCACACGTGTGGAGATCCAAAGACATCTCCAGGTATCACCCTTTGTCACCCACCTTGTTTGTGACAGGCTCTCTTTATTGTCTGCCACTGCATACACCAGGCTGGCTGGCCTGAGAGAGTCAAGGGACTCTCTTGTCTCCTGTCTCCCTGTAGGATCACTAGGATTATAAATTTGCTCTACTCTGGAACTGAGCTGGAAGCCTCCTCCCTAAAGATGAGCTCCTACAGTTTCAGAGGCTCCTATGCAAGCCACTAAGGGAGAAGACCAATTAATGGTACAACCCCAGCTTTAAAACCCTAATAACCAGGAGACCCTGTCTCAAAAAGACAAAAAATAAAACAAAAAAACCTAATAACCACAACAATGGTGAGCACAACAAACTATCTCTATTGGTGTAGCAGTGGCACTTTTATCTTGGGGGTAATCAACATCTATCTACTTGAACTTACAGACCACGCAATGGGAAGGAACCCAAATGTAGTACTGTAGACAAAGCCAAATACACATAGCTGGAGAGATCATAAATCCTAGAAAAAACTCTACATCATCTTTATATTTACAGACAAGTATACCTGTCACCATTCAGCAAAGATGTTTCTTTTTTTTTGCAGCAGAGACTATCACAGATCTCCCCAAACTGATCAAATACAGAGAATAAGTTTCTGTGAGATGCCCAGCCCTAAGTGACATATCTACAATGGAACCTCTACATACATCTCACAGAACATAGTGGAGCAGAGAGTAGAGAGAATACTAATGCATCTCTCCACACTCACCAGTGAAGCTTCCTCAGGTAACCGAGGGTGATTAACACAGAAAGCCACAACTGACCAAAATGTAGAGACTAATAGACTGCAGAGCGCATGCTCCTGGATAGGACTTCCATATTAATCCTCACTCACCCAGGGCTCAAGGACCATTGCAGAAGAGAAAGATTGTAAAATGCAGGTGTGAGCTGGGCGTGGTGGCGCATGCCTTTGATCCCAGCACTCGGGAGGCAGAGGCAGGCAGATCTCTGTGAGAGTGAGGCCAGCCTGGTCTACAGAGTGAGCTCCAGGCCAGCTGGGACTAAAGGGAGAACCTGTCTCAAGAACACACACACACACACACACACACACACACACACACACACACACACACAAAATGTAGGTGTGGTGGATAACCACACAATAAAAGAGAATTTTCCAGGCTCCTGGGAAGTTGCTCACATGAATTTACAGCATGCACGAGACCCATGCAAACCCAAAGCAGATAAAAACCTAGCGTGGAACTGAGGACATGGGCACAAAGCCCCAGCCTTAGCAGAGCAACTGCCAGCAGCTGGCCACTGCTGGGTGAGGGAGCGCTGGTCTTCTTTAAAGGAGTGAGGTGAGATAGGCTGATCAGGTTCCAGTGAGATGAACTCATGCTGAGGAATATCGGGGGACACAAACTTGACTTAACAGGCCTTAACATGTGTGACAGAATGTATGAAACCCGGTGTGTGTGGGGGGAATGAGGGGGCGCAGATAACAGAGTGGGTCTCAATGTATTACATGTCATGCACAAAAATTCAATAAAAATATGTATTGGGGAAAAAGTGCTCTACTGTGTTCAGCTGCTCCTAGGTTCTGAGAATTCAGTCAAGTACTAGCCTTTGCAGTACCTGCTGAGCCCTCTTCCCAGCTCCCTGTGGGCCACTCAAACACACCTTTCCCTCTGTTCAGCCACCCCTTTTCTCCTAACAAGCTATGATGTGAAGAAGTTGAGAGTCTACTCTAAGAGTCAGGAATGCTTTAACATGGCCGGGGGACATAGCCCAGTGTCAGACCACATGTCTACTATGCAGGAAACCCCGGGTTCCATCTTTGGTGCTAATAATAATAATAATAACAATATTCATCTTTTTTTTTTTTTGAGACAGGGTCTGCCTATAGCCCCAGCTGGCCTGGAACTCACTCTGTAGACTTGGCTGGCCTGGAGCTCACAGACATCTGCCTGCCTCTGCCTGCTGATTGCTAGGATTAAAGGCATGCACCACCACACCAGCTTAAAAACCGTTCTTTTTCTAATAATTAATTAATTTTCATATGTGTATGAATGTACTGTCTGCATGCAGGTTTGTGCACCCGTGTTATGCAATGCCACGGAAAGTTCAGAAGAGGGTCTCGGATTCCCGTGGAACTGGAGTTAAAGACGGTTCTTAGGCACCATGTGGGTGTTGGGGATCGAACCCGGGTCCTCTGCAAGAGCAGTCGGCGCTCCACTAGGCCAACTCTCCAGCCCCTTAAAGACCGTTCTTAACTGCCATGTGGGTGTTGGGAATCAAACCCGTGTCCTCTCCAAGAGCAGCTGGCACTCTTAACCACTGAGCCATCTCTCCAGCCCCAATAATAATAATAATAATAATAACAATAATAATTAAGCACAGTTCTCTGCCCCTGGCCACACCTTTCGATCTCCTGTGGGCCCAACATGTAGCTCTTCCTTGGGGTCTCTTTGATGCCCACATCTATGCCCCTTTCTCGTCTCTCCCTTCTCTCCTTGGCACAACCATATTCTCCTACACGCACATTCCCCTCACTTCTCCCCTCTTATTCTTCTCTCCTTTCCTAGCTAGAACTTTCTTTCCATCCACTGAGCTGTGAGGTTTGTTCCAGCAGGCTCCAGAAACCTCTATTTGTCTGGGCCTTTGGCCAATCCCTGGCCTCCAGATGCCCAACTCCTGAGTGATCTACGTAAGAAGTCTATGTGGTGGGTGAGAGTCTTCAAGGGATGCCTTTCCTCAGCCTTCTGCCATGGAGAACATCTGCATTGTCCTAGGGCAGCACCTCTGGCCACACCCTCAGCCAGTGGGCCAGCTGGAACACACATGTGCAACAATGAGCTTGGAGAGGGTGTGGGCTCCTGTTTACAGGCAGGATATTCTGCTCCATGTCCCTAGAGGTTCGGCCGATGATCCAGACTTAGCTTGGAACTCCCAGAAGTTCCAAGTCCTGGAAGTGTTGAGGAGAAAGGAGAAGATGGTAGCCTGGTGCTCTACCCAATGCACAGCTCCCACCCCACCCCCATTTAAGGAAAGAAAGAACTCAATAACTCAGCCCTTGCTTGTAGGTGGGAAGGGACAACTCTGGAGAAGAGGTAAGGAGGTCTGGGAAAAGTTCATGACCTACTAAACACATAGGCAAAAGGGCCCAACAGCTGTAGCTGTCTGGACCCCCAGGTGAAAGGGAGGAAGTGGGATGTCTCAGGATTCTGACATATGGCTGTAATGACCACGGACTCCTTGGGTTTCCAGGGACCTCTGAAGGTTATCCCCTCCGTCCCCTGCTTCTGAGTGGGCTGTATCTAAAGTAGCCAAGATGTAAGGCCCCTGTTCCCACGGGTCCTCAGAGAAGGCAGGCAGGCTTCTTTGCACTGAAGATTAGGCTCCGCATTCTGGTGCTGACCTTTTCCAGGTCATTCAGAGAGGCCTTGGTTTCCAAAGGCTGTGGTGATACTGCTTTGTGACCAGGCTGGCTGGCTGGCTGGACTCCTCAGTCTCTGGTTAGTTGTAAGATGATCCGAAGTTTCCCAGGCAAAAGAACTGTTGCTATCCTGTCTGATGCCTCTGCCTTCTGCCTTATGGTCTGGACTCTTCAAGGTGAACTGTGCAAAGTGGTTAGACACATAGCAAACATTGTGTCAAGTGTTGTATGTAACCGAAATTGCTGCTTTGAAGATGAAGTCAATTATTCTTCAGTCTCCTCATTTAAAATTTTTACTTATATTTATTTTATGTATTTTGCCTGCATGTATGTGCAATGCCTGCAGAGGCCAGAAGAGTGCGTCAGATCCCCTGGAACTGGAGTTAAAGCAGGTTGTTAACTGCCATTTTGGTGCTAGGAACCAAACTCACGTCCTCTATAAGAGCAGCCAGTGTTTTTGTTGTTTTGTTTTGTTTTGATTTGGTTTTTTGTCTTTTTGAGACAGGGTTTCCTTTTAGTCCCAGCTGGCCTGGAGATCGCTATGTACACCAGGCTGGCCTTGAACTCACAGAGCTCCGCTTGCCTCTGCCTCCTGAGTGCTGGGATTAAAGGTGTGTGCCACCACACCCTGCTAAGAGTAGCAGGTTCTTAACTGCTGGGTTATCTGTCCAGCTCCTCAGTTTCCTTCTTGAGCCTACAAATGGTCTAATTATTTTCTTAACCGTAGAGAGGGACTTAGATAAAGGTACTGTCAGGAAGCGCCTTCCCTGACCTGCTCTGCATACCCAGGCAGGTTACAACCCTCCACCGCAGGCCCAACCCTGTTGGCACCTTGGCTGACCTTAGGGAAGGGCCAGTATTAGTGATGCGGTGACAAAGCCAGGGACTCTGAATAGGAGAGCGATATAATTTATTATCCCATCCAGGAGAGCGAAAGGGTCGGTCGTTAATTATGTGGACAGTAGGCATGAACCAGAATTTTCCCAGGCAAAGGGACACACTTGGAACCCTGGCCCTGGGTTTGAATCAAGTCTCTACAACTTGATCCTCAGCTGACCCAGACCAATTTAGTTCATTGTTCAGAACTTAGATCTCTCTCTCTCTCTCTCTCTCTCTCTCTCCCTCCTTTCCTTCCCTTCTTCCTCTTTCTCTTCCCCTCCCTCTCTCCCACCCTCCCTCCCTCCCTCCCTTCCTTCCTTCCTTCCTTCCTTCCTTCCTGGATCAAATATCCACTCCAAAGGCAAAGGATCTCAGCCTTTCAAGAACATGGGCGTGAATGAAGACAGTAGTCAAAAATAAGACAGCCACCAAGTCTGGAGGTGCTCGGCCAGTGGGTCGGGGGTCAGCACTGGGTGACCTACCAGATTTGGACAGGTGGGCCACGGGTCTTGCCTTTGGATCATGTGTAAAGTAATGGGTACAAGGATGGTACCATGCCTGCCCACTCATCTCGTGGGATCCCCCCCCCTTCTTCCTGCTTCTTCAGGACCAGGCTGGGCCTTGCTCATCTCTAAAGGCCCAGTACCAACCTGGTACATGGTACAGTTGGCCAGTGTTAAGGACCCAAATCACAAGCTAGAGGCTCTTTTCGCACAGGTATTTATGGAATAGAGAAAGGGATCTTAGAGGCAGGCCCAAGGTCACTTGGGTGTAGTGTCAGAGCCGATCCGATGCCCTGCTGGGAGAGTCTGTTGTTGACATATAGATCTTCCGTCCTGGGCTCATCTGTTCAGCTCACCCAGCTGATCCTCCGGGAGCCCTGGGCTGAGGGTTAGCACAGAGCTGCTGAGAAACCCAGTCTGCAGATCTGACAGTTGCCAGGGGTTCATCCAGAGATGACTAGAAGTGAACATTGAAAGTGAAACTTCAAACCATTCACTTCCGTTCCTTTTTTGCACCCCGACAAGTGTGGCAGGCCACTCCTGTCAGGCCCTTGCCCTTCCTGGACCAAACTGAAACCCTCCCTGGCCCCTGGAGATGAGGCTCATCCCCTAGCCCTGCAGGACCACAGACCTCCGCTCTTTCTTTCCACTAATGACACAAGTCACAGGCAGGGGTCTCTGAAGGGGACACACCCTTCCTGCAGCCAGCGCTAACAGCCAGCATTCTTTACACTGTGCTGACTTTACTTAAATAACCAGTTCTTCCCTCTGAAAAATTCATCAATGGCTAAATTTCTGAGTGATTAAGACACCAGTTCAACAGTGAATTGGGACTATTCAAGTAAAAAGAAAAACATAGAAACAGAACATTTACACACACACACACACACACACACACACAGCTGAGGAGATGGTTTAGTGGGTAAAGTACTTGCAGTGCAGTTATGAGAAGCCCACTTTAACTCCCCAGAACCCACATAAAATCCAATACAGAGCACATAACACCTGCTGGTGTGTGTGTGGGGGGGGGGGATGAGAGAATTTCCCCAAAACTCACAGGCCAGTTACCCTGGTATTCACTGCGGCAAGCAACATAGAGAGCCCATGTCAAACAAAATGAATAGTGAGGGGCTGGCTGGAGAGATGGCCTAGCAGTTAAGAGCACAGACTGCTCTGCAGAGGATCTGGGTTCTATCCCCAGCACCCACATGGCTGCTAAGAACCGTCTTTAACTCCAGTTCCAGGGGAATCCGACGCCCTCTTCTAACTTCTGAGGCATTGCACGACACGGGGGCACCAACCTACATGCAGACAGTACACTTGATACACATAAAAAAGTTAATTAATTAATTTAAAAAATTTAAAGTGTCTGTCTTGATTTTTCTAATAAAAAAAAAATAGTGAGGACCAACCCCTGGCCTCCACAGACTGCCATGGACATGTGAACTTGCAGCCACACGCACAAATGCATGCACACACTCACACAGACTGTGTGTGTCTGTGTACACACTGAGGGGGGAGTCCGGGGTACAGCGAAGTGGTAGTGCTCTTGCTTAGCATGCCTGAGGTTCTGGGTTCCACCTCCAGCACCATTTTTACACACTAAAGGGCAAGAAACAACTGGGCATGGTGGAGCATGCTTGTAGTCTCTGCACTCAGGAGGTGCAGGCCGAAGGGTCAGAAGTTCATCTTTTCAGCCTGGCTCTTCTCCCATGATACAAAAGCAAAATGCACCTCTCACCATTCTAGTCCGAAGCAGCTTCTGGCGGCCCATATATAATCCCCCCTGGGGCTCCAAGGCATCAGAAGGCCTTCTTTGGTCAATGTACTTGTTTGAAGCATGCCTCTCTCAAGGTGGGTGGTCCACTATAGAAATGGATAGAAATGGGGGTATTCTGTTGTCAGAAGATGCCTTGAGTTAGAGAGAACAGGAGTGAGATTGGACATCCTCACTTCTTGTTCCAAAGGGGAAGAGAAGTGAGTCTTGCCCCGGTGAGAGGCTCTGAGACCAAAGCTGAGAATTTAATCAGTGTGAACCATTAAAAAGTTTCTCATCTTCAGGGGAAAGAACAACAGAGATAAAAATAGGAAAGGAAGAAATGGAATTGTCCTTGTGTGCAGATAATATCTCATACTTAGAAAACCCAGACTCCACCAGAAAATATCTGGCAGACACTTTCAGAAAAGTCACAGGATACAAAATCAACATGCAGAATTCAGAAGACCCCGCAACTGGCGGATGTGCAGGAAACAAGAGACTGCAGACCGCTCATCTCTGAACAGGGCACCTGTACCAAACATCTGCCCCCAAGGCCCAGGGGTCATTGCAGAAGAGGGGGCAGAAAGACGATAAGAGCCAGAGGTGGTGGACGACCACAAGGACATAGTTTTGCAAACAGCTGGTCAGTTACTCTATGAACTCACAGCAATGGTGACAGTGGGCACAAATCCTATGCGAGCTCAGACCGGACAAAATTCCAGCATAGATGTGGGAAAGTGAGTAAGAAATCTCAACCCAACCTAAGGAACTTTTGACTACTGACAGCTGCTGGGAGAGGCGGAGTCAGTCTCTTTCAAGGATGGGACTCTTGGTAGATTAACAGGTTCCACACTGGTTCTACTGCATGGACCCACACTGAAAGATATTTGGGGACAACTAGACTCTACAGACCTTATTATAGCTCTAACATCTCTATCTCTATCTCTATCTCTATCTCTATCTCTATCTCTATCTCTATCATCTCTATCTCTCTATCTCTATCTCTATACCTATACCTATATCTATAGTCATCCACATATATATATATATATATATATACACGTTTTTTTATTAGAGTACATTAAATTGGGTGGGAGGGCAAGAAGGGAAGGTGCAGATAGGGAAGGGAACTAAATATCACCAAATCATATTGTATGAAAATCACAAAAATTTAATAAAAATGTTTTAAAAGGGACTGGAGAGATGGCTCAGCAGTTAAGAGCTCCGACTGCTCTTGCAGAGGACCCAAGTTCGATTCTCAGCATCCACGTGGCAGCTAAGAAACATCTTTAACTCCAGTTCCAGGGGAATCCGACGCCCTCTTCTGACCTCCGTGGCATTGCAGGACATGGGTGCACCAACCTACATGCAGACAGTACACTCATACACATAAAAGAATAATAAATTTGAAAAAAAAACTTAAAAATGTTTTAAAAATCAGTAGCCTTTCACCTGCCTCTGCCTCCTGAGTGCTGGCATTAAAGGCATGAGCCACCACACCCAGCTGAAAAATCAGTAGTAGCCTTTCTAAGTACCAATAATGAATGTACCAAGAAAGAAATTAGGGGAGGAAAAATCCCATTCACAGTAGCTTCAAAAAAATTTTAAAGCTATCTAAGAAGAAACTTAACAAAGACGGTAAAAGAACTCCACATAGAAAACTTTAATGTGAAGCTACTGAAGAAACGCTATAGTACAGAAAGATGTCTTATGCTCATGCATTGGTAGTATTAATCCTATGGAAATGATTTTGTTAGCAAGAGTAATCCACAGATTCAACACTGTCCCGCGCAGCAGTCTCGCCGGCAAGAACTTCACGCGGACAACAGGATTCTTCTGCAGCAGTATTTATTGTGCACAGCTCTTTTAGGAGAAGGACTCCGAAATGGGGAAGAGGCACTGCTTATATAACAGTCTAGAGGGTTCGGGTATGCTCTGGATTGGTGCACCGTCCGATGCCTCATTTGCATGCCAGAAGCGCAGGCTCAGAGAGCAGTAGTCATGCGCAGTTTGTCCAATGCAAAGGCAACGGCGGGAAACGGCTTGTAGTGATTCAGGAAGTCGGCGCCATCTTTAGGGCGCGGTGCGGCACACACTGTTTGTGTGGTAGGCTGCCAACACAACACAATCCCCATCAAAATCCCAATAACATTCTTTGCCAAACTAGAAAAAAAAAATCCCATAATTCACTTAGAAACACCAAAGACTCCTAATAACCAAAGCAATCCTAAGCAGGAAGAACAGTGTGGAGTTACCACAATACTTCATCTCAAATTATACTACAGAGCCATGGTGACAAGGACAGCATGGTGTTGGAATAAAACCAGACATGGTCCAATGGAATAGCACAGGAACCCAGAGACAAACTTACAGAGCTGTAGTCACTTAACCTTTGTCATCCAAAAACACATTGGAAAAACTATAGCTTCTTCAACGAACAGTGCTAGGAAAACTGGATACTCACATGTAGGAGAATGAAAAGTGGAAATGAGTGAAAATCCTAAGTATATGACCAGAAGGTGCTAGAGGAAGACGTGGGCAAACAGTTCAAAGTATAGACGCACACAAGGACTTTCTGAATGAGACTCTGCTAATAAGGGAAATAATCCCAGGAACTGCCTGAAGCAATTACATGAAATTGAAAAACTTCTGCACAGCAAGGTAAGCAATTGGCAGGGACAAGGGGCAGGATAATGGGAGGCCTTTGCCAACTATACACCCAATGGAATTAATATTTAGAATGTATTAACAACAAAAATTTGATACCCAGAGCACTGGACAGATGGGTTAAGAGCATTGGCTGGGGTTGGAGAGATGGCTCAGTGGTTAAGAGAGCCGACTGCTCTTGCAGAGGACCCGGGTTCAATTCCCAGCACCCACATGGCAGCTAAGAACTGTCTTTAACTCCAGTTCCAGGGGAATCTGACTCCCTCTTCTGACCTCCGTGGCATTGAAAGACACTTACATACATGAAGGCGATACACTCACACACATAAAACAGAAATAATAAATAAAAAATTAAATGCACACAAAAAGTTGATACATCCGAAACAAAACCAAATCATCCAATCACTAAGTGGGCTAATGAGTTAAATAGAGAGCCCTCCAAGGAAGAACTACAAACAACCAACAAATATTTGACAAAGTATTCAACATCCTTAGCCATCAGGGAAATGCAATACACTCATACTCATAAGATAAAGTTAATAAAAACAAAAAACTACCTTGAGACTCCATCTCACCCCAGTTAGAAAACAAATGATGACAAATGCTACTGAGGATGTGGGGGAAGAGGAACTCTTATTCACCACTGGTGGGAGTATAAACTAGTGCAGCCACTATAGAAATCGGTGTGTGGTTTCTCAACAAACTAAAAATACAACTACTGTGATGGTTGATTTCCATTGTGAACTTGACTAGATTAAGAGGTATCTGGAGCATCAATGAAGCGCATTTTTTTGGTGTGTCTCTGAGGGTGCTTCCAAAGAGATTAGCTGAATATGGATAGTGCCATCCAATGGGCCGGGAGCCTAGACTGAGAAAGGGGGAAAGAGGGGAAAGCAGGTTGAGGCATGGGCCTGGCCTTTGGAGCAACTCCCTGGTTGGAGCAGTGGACAATGCCACCCCTCCCACCTCCCCACCTCCCCCACTCCTGCTTTGTTTTCTCCACCATGATGGACTGTATTCCTTTGAACTGTGAGCCAGAATAAATCATTCCTCCGTTTCATTGCTTTTTGTCAGGTATTTGGTGAAAAACTCACAGCAGGCAGGTGCCACCCTTTTCTCTCAATCTACCCTCAAATCAAGGCAGAGCTCCTGTCCTTGCCTACGCATGTCCACAGCTTTTTATCTACCTACTTTGGCTGGCACAGGCTCTGTTATTTGTCCATGACTCTGGCTCTGAGTTCACACTCTCCTATCTATTCATTCTTGAAGCCTTTTAAGTACAATAAGCTTGGTTACCTGGGCACCTCTTTCGGATGACTCTGGCCGCTGGCCTTTCTCAGCCACCTGCTCCCAAGGTTGGACAGTAGACCTGGCATCCACTCTAACTCCACCTTGTATCTCTCCTCTCCACTTTTAGAGCCTCCGTTGCCAATCCTCCCCTCTATCTTTACCTTCTCTTGCCCCATCATAACCATCTTCTATTCTGTGTCAATCATGGCCAGCCTTCCGTACACATTCTTAGTGTCCTTCCCTCTTTTGCTTTGTCGAAGGGAGACAGGATCTTGGAAGCATAAGACAGCTGGCAGAGGTGTCGAGAAACCAGCGGGAATGTGTGAACATCGCCCACCTGCTGCCGCTCAGAACATCAGAGCAAAGTCTGTTCCTTCAAGGCTGAAGACTCAAGAGTCTAGACCACAGGAGGGTTGGTAAGGATTTCCTACAGGAAATCAGTCACTGTACCATGTGGTTTCTCGGGCCCAACTTTGCAGTTCAGTAGCTCAGGACACAGCCCCAAGCTAAAGACTCTCTTCTCACAGAACGTCCTGTATTCACACTTCTCAAGAAGAAGAATGCACTGGGGTCATCATGTCACTACTGCGTAGGGAAGATGCCTCTCCTCTCGATGTGACAACCTTTGGCCAAGCTGTCCCAAAGGAACCAAAGCTCTAGTTTGGGCATGTATTCCAAGGCTAGGCTCCTAGGACAAGGGCTCCTGAGCTCCTTGTAACAGGACACGATCACTGACTATTATGACAAGTCCTGAGAGCATCGGAGGTCACGTGGGCCCACACTCAGTTCTGGGAAACAGCTGTTGCTCTTGCCTTCCACCAGTCTGGGGACTCTGTGCATCTGCCTTCAAGGGGAATTTCGATGGCAGTCCCCAGGTTCTCATAGACAGAATTGTGATGTCTTGGTCAGACACAAAAAAAGGGACCAGCTTCACTAGACTAGCCAATATTGTGAAGTGACTTCATTTGTACCCCTGAAAAGAGGGCTCAGTGGACAACTGCATGTTCCTTTTCTAACTCCAAACTTTATCCTGGAATGGGGCTGAAGATAGCTCAGTGGTTAGGAACACCGCCTGGTCTTGCTAAAGGACACAGGCTTGGTTCCCAGCACCCACATGGCAGCTAACAACCATCTATAACTCCAGTTCCAAGGCATTCGACACCCTCTTCTAACCTCCATGGGCATTGCATGACATGGGTACACTTATATACATGCAGGCAATATGCTCATGCACATTAAGTAAATAAATAATAAAATATTGAAAAAAAAACTTTATCTCGTAAGAAGCATATGGGTAGTGAAAGCACAGATTAGAAGCTCACATCAAATCTTACATCCTCTGAATTTGCTTTCTCAGCTGTAGAGTAGGACAGGAGTGTTGGTCTTTCTGAGTCTCGTTGAGATTTAAAGGACTTAAAATTGGTACCTTGCCTGGATGGTTATTAACAGCATGACTTTGTTTACCCATACTCCCTCTGAATATGCAGGACACAAGTGAATCCACCCAAGACACACTGTGGCTATGTTCTGAAGCAGAAATGCTTGTGAGCTTCTTGCAACTTGTCCTAGGGCAGAAGATCTGGGTTCAAATCTCACCTTGGGCTTAGTGGTGTTGATCCTTGATAGTGTTCTTCTACCTCTCCTTCTTGCCCCAGAACTCAGCAAGAGACATCTAATTCCTTGTCCTTAAAGCAAAGAAAAAGCTTAGGAACAGAGGATGTAGCTCACTTGATGGTAGAGCACTTGCCTCTCATGCTCAAGGCCCTATTTTTGATCTCCAGCACATATATACATACATACATACGTACACATAAATACACCCATATATGTGTGTATATGTATGTATACATACACATATACATACACACATATATAAATACATACATACACATATCTGAGCAAACCCCTTCTGTGACCCCCCAGAGATCAGAAGTAGATGGAGCTTCATGAAGGTTACGCAACTGGTGATAAAGGAATCAGAAGTTAAGAGGGCCTCTCTGTAACTGGAGCTTGGAGCACTAACAGGCCACCGTCCTCTTCCCCAGCCTCACGCTTCTGCAGCTCAAGGATTCAGAAAGGCCACCACAAGGAGACCAGGAAAGAGTTCCAGAGAACAGGTAGGGAACCAAGGATCCTGGGATCCACTCCACCCTCTAGGTCTCGATTCTCCAAATGATCTCCCCCCACTGTGAAAATTGAGAAGTTACACTGAAGGGAATTTCCACAGCACAAAATTCAAACAAGGTTTAAAATAATCTCTCTTCCTGAAACAGAGGGAAGTCCGCGAAGGGAAAATACCCAATATGAATTTCACCTCAGGCCACAGAGAGGAGGACAGGTCTCCCTGCGGAGCCCAGGGTCTAAGGACCCCCGAGTTACTGCATTCCCAAGGCACCTCAGGGTTTATTTGGGGTTCATTTACTTGAGGATCAGAGACTGCCAGGAGTTCAGCAGTTCCCAGACTTCTACAAGCGGCAGGTCAGCAAACTTCACCCAAACAAATTGAGGCCCAAAGCTGGAGGCTCGGTGTTTTGAGTGAGAAGGACCAATGGATGATACAGAAAATACTGAACGATATTGCTATTGTTTTTCAGAACATTCCAGTAGCAAATGGTAAGACGTAATCAGAATAAAGATGATTCTTCAAGAACTATGTTTTGCCCACATATACAGCGTCTCTTTTCTGACAAACCAACAAAAGGTTCAATGAGGAGTCTTTAGAGGCCTGTCCTGAGCACTGGTTTAAGAGCCTCTGAGTTCAGTGATGGAACTGGGATTCTGTGAAAGTCTTCTGAAAGTGTCCTTCCTTCCTTCCTTCCTTCCTTCCTTCCTTCCTTCCTTCCTTCCTTCCTTCCTCCCTTCCCTTCCCTTCCCTCCCTCTTCCTTCTTTCCTTCCTCTCTCCATCTCTTTCCTGTCTTTACTTTTCTCTGTCCTTCTCTCCTCTTCTCTCTTCTCCTTCCTTCCTCTTATCGCTTTTTATTCTTCCTCCCTTTCCCTCCCCTCCCCTCCTCTTTTCTCCTCTCCCCTCCCCTTCCATTTACCATGATCTAGTGGTAAATGATCCAACACCTTTCCTCTCTTGGCTAACACATTTTTGGAGAAAGCGCTCCTACACCTTGGTAGTTAGGGAGATAGTGTGTTTACAAAGTGGGACCCCAAGGCCGGAGCAACACAGAAGGGGAAAGCCCTCAACCTGCCGATGCCACAAGGCACCCTTCTGTCTATTTTAAGAAAATGGCAAATGTTGGACCACACCTGGGCTTCCATCCCAAGAGACTCAACACATGAAGAGGCTTGCACTTCCTCCTGGGCTTACTGGGCTCAGAGGTCCCACCACCTGCACATCTCAGCACCTGCCTGGCGATGCCCACCTTATTAATCTATGATGGTCTTAATGGGCCCAGAGGCAGTCTCCCAAGCTAGAGCTGCTGGCCAGGGCTGTCCAGGTTTTCCCCTGAAGCATCAATTACTGGGTTTTGTTAGTGCTCTATGACCAAGGCATGTGGTTTTTACAGGCCTCCCCAACTCTATTATTTTTAGTGGGGCATTTAAAAAAAAAAACTGTACATGTAGGCTATGGTATAAAATGAGTCCTAGCCCAATGTCCCTTATCTTTAGCTAAACCTTAGTACAAGTCAGAGCCGCAGGATACCAGGTGGCAGTTGAAAACGCAGAGCTGGGTGGAAAAACTCACTTCAGCCAAAGCGAACAGCAGCAGGCTGCGGAGTGATACACACTGTGTGATATTATTCACTGGGTGGGGGAGGGGAAATAACCTTCAAAACAAAACCTATATTCTCTTGGTTTTATATACTCCTTAGGTCTGTAAGTCCGGGGGTGCTCTGGGTAACTGGCTCTCCCTGGGTGGATGAGGGGATAGAGAATCCCAGCCACAGGGCCCTTAAGCCTTGTTCCGGTCCGCTCTCCGCTTTGCCAAAGTCTCCTCTACTTAAAGAAAGACTCTTTAGCTCTCCTCCGGACTGCAAACTGAGAGCCAGTGTTCTCTTAAAGATCCCAGAGCCGGGGGCTGGAGAGATGGCTCAGCGGTTAAGAGAGCCAAGTACTCTAGCAGAGGACCCAGGCTCGATTCCCAGCACCCACATGGCAGCTAAGAACCATCTTTAAGCCAGGTGTGGTGGTGCATGCCTTTAATCCTAGCACTCTGGAGGCAGAGGTAGGTAAGTGGATCTCTGTGGGTTCAAGGCCAGCCTGGTCTACAGAGTGAGTTCTGGGCCAGCTGGGACTACAGGGAGACACTGTCTCAAAAAACAAAACAAAACAAAAAGATCCCAGAGCCACTCCTAGGCCCCTTTTTCTGAGTCCATTCTCTTGGCAAGTGGGACTTTGGGCAATTCAGACAAGATGCGCAGGTGTGGGAATAAAGAGTGTAGAGAGCACAGACTCTGGGGCCAGACCTCAGATGCCAGCCTGCCTGGGTTCCGGAGATGCCACAGGACGTCACCCACTTCATCCAGCCTTACAGGAAGGCCAATTTTTGCTTTGTTCGAGAGATTAGCAAGTAATGAAAAGAATGAAGAAAAAAAAAAAGAAGAAGAAGAAGAAGCAAATGTTGGAACTCACAAGTTCTTTAATGGTGACTCTCACTCTGGTTTCCAGAGACTAAGCAGGGAAGGGAAGAGGGAAAATGAAGACGTGAGGGAAATTGGTGCTGTTTTCCTTGTTTGACAGCTGTAAAGAACTTCCTGATTTTAAAGAAAGAAAGCACACTTTAACATCTGTGTAGATATATATAGGGTGAGAGTGGAATTTCCCGGAAGCAATGAGTGTGTCCATCAGGAGAATGTGCACCCCGCTTCCAATCATAGCCAGCTCACAGCCCACCCTAGAGAAGGAAAGTCCAGAGCGGGTTGTACACAGTGGGCTGCCCTCACAGCCCTCAGAGCTATCAGTCAAGGGGCCACAGACCAGGGGATTTCCTGTGGGTGGCGTCTAGAGCCAGGCCTCTAGGCTATTCTGAGGTATCCCCCGTTGCTCACCTTGATTCCAGGAATCGTGCCTAGGATTACCAGAAAACTGCTATCTGGTCCTCAGCTGTGTTCAACAAAACTGGAGGGGTTGGGGAACAGGCCACGGGGTGATGCACTGAAAGAGCCCAGTACCAGGAAGTGGGAAGTGAGAGGTTGACCACCTGGGTAAGCTTAGAAGTGACTTTGGGCAAGCCTTTTAACCCAAGGTACAGCCTCCCACCTGAGGTATAAAGTTGAGATGTTTCAAAAATTAAATGAGTATATATGTATAAAATTGTCAAAAAAAAAAAAGAAATTAAAATGAAAACAGTGGACTAGGGGTAGCTCTCTCAGTACATGTTAAGTCTCAGGGCATTAACTAAAAGCCTCCTGTATAAGACTAAAATGGATGGCTATCTCCAGAATAAAAAAGGGTAACATGCTTAAGCTAATTAGAGATACAGAATTGTTAATTTTCTTTCTTTTTTTAAATTTTTTTATTAATTTATTTCTGTATGTGTATGAATGTACTGTCTGCATGCAAGTTTGTGCACCCGTGTCGTACAATGCCGTGGAGGTCAGAAGAGGGTGTCGGATTCCCCTGGAACTGGAGTTCTCCTGGAATTGGAGTTTCAGATGGTTCTCGGCCGCCATGTGGGTGCTGGAGATCGAACCTGGGTCCTCTGCAAGAGCGGTTGGTGCTCTTAACCACTAGGCCATCTCTCCAGCCCGAGAATTATTAATTTTCAATCCACCCCTGACTTGTTCTGGAGTCCCAGTTACAGCTATCAGATTTAAAATTGGACACAAATGTTCTCCATGTTTCCCTGTATTATACAAGTGATAGCTCAGACATTTGTTTTCTCCACAAAAAGATAATTTCACTCAGGAAAAGCTGGGTTCTACCTCCTTGAACCAGTGGTATCCATTCCAGAAGGAGACAGTCTGAATGGGCATGGTAAACCCTTTCAGCTTGGTTCCTGTCTATAGCTATGTGTTACAACTTCTGCCTTCTGGAAAACTCTAAATCAGGATATACGGGTCTGGGCTGCTTTGATTGTAGAACCAATTACAAAAACAGAGGCATGGAACACACCTCCTTCCTCTAGGATGCAATTTTGCCCTACAGCTAAATAAAAAGCATCGGTAGATAAAGCCTTCAGTACCAGTTCTGGGCTGCCCTGCCAGGAGCTGTGGCCCAGAGAGGCTTTAAAAGCCCCCCAAATAAAGGACATTTGCCTATTACTTTGGGTGCACCTAAAAATGAACAGTAAGACCCTATTACTGAAGATATGTCGTGATAAGAGCATGAAAAATATTGTGCTGAGACCCTGCACTGCAAATCAACAGTCGACCTTCTTGGTGTCCGAAAGCACTATGCAAACTGCTAGAAATGGTCTCTGAAGCTTCACTACAGACTTCTCCTGCTACAGTTTTACAGGCCAAGGAAGATATAATGCAATAGTGGTAGCCTGGTAAATGTATACCCAGAAAGAAAAAAAAATCCCAATTTAATCTATGGCCTGCTCCAAGCTGACACTGTAGCCTCTGTGCCTCCTAACATCAGGAAACTTGATCAACCACATTACAAAGTGATTGCCATCCCTTTGTCAAAGAGTTACAATGTCTCAACCAAGATATCATCCAAGTATGATATATGTGTTTGTACCCAAAGCATAACTTGTTATAAACATTAATATTTGTTGCTATTTGTGTTTTATTACTAAAATTAAAAGGAGACTGCTAAAGCACCCACCAGTCCCTTGCAAACAGAACTTGGACAGTCCCAAGAGTTTGATGTGTCACCTCAGAGGAAAAAAAAATGGATCTTCTATCTCTCACTGTCTCTTGCCCTCCCCTCCAAAGCCCAGGGACATTCTTGAGGAAGAGGTGGGCATGTCAGATTATAAGGGCCAAGGAGGGGAGGTGAATTGTGAGATCACAGCAAAAATGGACTGGATTTTTTTTTTCTTTTTTTCTTTTTTCTTTGTTACACAACATGTTTGTGTAAGCAAACCTCTTCAACTAAACTTGGCTTAAATTGTCCTTTTTGTATATTATATTATAACATTATCATGCTGGGAGGGGAAAAAAGCCTAATGAGTTTTCTTTTGTGGTGTATTTGTATTTATTCTTTGAGAATTTCATATACACATACAATGTGTATCCTATCCTCCATCCCCAATTTTCCCATCCACTCTTCTAGGACTATAACTCCTCCCCTCCCCTCCCAAGACAATATCTTTTGTTTCAATAACCTCCTGAGTCCAATTTGTGCTGCCTGTATACTCCTGGGTGTGGGGCATCCACTGGAGCCTAGTCAGCCCACCAGGGAACACACCACTAAAGAAAACTGACTCTTCCTCCCTCAGCAGCCATCGGCTATCAATAGCTCCTCAGTCAGGAGTGGCGGCTGGTGTGACCCTCCGCAGTCCATGCTGGAGTGTTGATTGGTTTGATCTTGTGCAGGTCTCATGAGGGCACCCTCAGCCTCCGTGACTTCATGAACACAGCTGTCCTGTTATGTCCAGATGATACTGAACCTTTGGCTTTTAAAATCTTTCTACTTAGTCTCAAGAGACATTCCCTGAACCCTGGGGGTTGGGGTGTGATATAGAGGTCTCATTTATGCCCGAGGACCCCACAGACTCTTTATTCTCTGCAGTTTGACTAGTTCCGAGTCTACTCACCACAGGCTACTGCACAAAGACACTTCTCTGATGGACTGAGAGCTACCCTGATCTATGGGTAGAGAGAAATGTATTAAAAGGTAGTTTAATACTAAGCCCCTTCAGCAAAATAATAGTAGTAGGTTCTCCCTTGGACATCTGAGTTCTCCAGCCACAGGTACATTTGGCTAGATTTACAGTACCAAACATGGGTTTCCCCCTGTGGAGAGGGCCTTCAGTCCCTGGTTGGGTTTTCCATTCTTAGATCCTCTCACTCTATTCAACATGTAGTAGGCATTTCATAATTACCTTAAAGCATGTGAAAATAAGTGAATTGCATGACACAGGTGCACAGACCTACATGCAGATAGTACATTCATACACATACAAAAATAAATAAAATTAATTTAAAAAATTTTAAAAAAAGAAAAGAAATGAATCACCAGGCATGGTGGTGCACGCCTTTAATCCCAGCAATGGGGAGGCAGAGGGAGGTGGATCTCTGTGAGTTCAAGGCCAGCCTGGTCTACAGGGAGACCCTGTGTCTAAAAGACCAAAAAAGGAGAATGAATGAATCATTCTGCACCCTGGTGGATTTGGGGTACCCATGGACTCAGAGCCCGGAGCCCTAGACTGTGTGGACAATCATACGATGTTTGACCCTGACCCATTTCGCTTCCTTCAGATGCCCATAAAAGCTGTCTGCATGCTTTCCTATTTTACACAGAAGTGCAGTTTGTGCAAGGATCCTAATTCATCAGGCATGCTGCAGTGGAGGTGGGTGATTGGGTCGGGGTGGGGGGTTTCATCGCTGGATCCCAGGAAAGGTCCGTGGGCAGAAGTCATCAGAGCCACACCAACTCTGACCCGACCACTCCAGCTGACGCTGTCACATGGTACAGAGGCTGCTGCTGCTTCGGGTCTGCTCTCGCCTCAGCAGGCCCGCAGCGGCTGTGGCTGTGAAGTCATTGTGTTTCACTTCTCAGTTTTCTTTTACTTGTTGTCTTTCCAGATTCTTGCTAACCTTGTCAGATCTGTGACCCCACCCCTGTCCACACAGGTGTTGTCAGCAGGTGACAGTTATCCTCAGTTCCGTTCCCATTTTGCCTGTCCTCTCCTCACACTCACAAACTCCCCCTCACTGCACCTGCTCCACTGTCTCCCCTGCTGGAGCCCAAATGGCTCCTCTTATCTTCTTTAAAATGCTTATTACATTTATTTATTATTTATTGTCTCTGTGTGTGTGTGTGTGTGTGTGTGTGTGTGTGTGTGTGTTTGGTGTGGACAACTTTCTGGTGTCATCTTTCTTCCTTCACCATGTGAGTCCCAGGGATCAATCTCAGGTCATCGGGTCTTGCAGGGGGCACCTTTACCCTCTGAGCCATCTCACCAGCCCCTTCCCTGTCTTCTTCAAATGCCCACCTGTCAAGATTCTCGCCATTTACACCTCTGAACCCTCTTCTCATCTCCTGCTCTTGTGCCCCCCCCCCAAGTTAACATGTTGGAAACTTAATCTTCAAATTCATATATTGATGGTGTTTGGAAGTGAGATCTTTGGGCGGAAACCTGAGCAAGAGGCACCATGGGATAGTATAAGAAGAGGAAGAGACAACTGAGCTTCCACATCCTTCCCTCTGGTCCTTTTGCCTTGCCCCCTCAAGACGTGGGCCCTTCGACCTTGATTGGTAAGCAATAAGCTTCTTTTCTTTATAAATTTCCCAGCCCACGGCCTTCTGTTATAGCAACACACACACAAAAAACCCCAGTCTCCTCTCCTTCTATACCATACCTAGACAGTCCTGGCCATTTCCCTAGCTTTGATTATTTTATACTGAAGATGCTCAAACAGAAACATGGACCTGGGCACGGTGGTGCATCTCTTTAATACCAGCACTCCAGAGGCAGACGCAGGGGGACTTCTGTGAGCTCAAAGCCAGTCCGGTCCACATAGGGAATTCTAGGCTGTCTGGGGCTACAGGAAAACTCTGTTTCAAAAATACAAAAACAGGAGCTGGAGAGATGGCTCAGTGGTTAAGAGTGTTGGCTGTTCTTGTAGAGGACCTGAGTTCAATTTCCGGCACCCACATGGTGGCTAACAACCATCCGTAACTCCAGTTCCAGGGGATCTGATCGCCTTTTCTGGCCTCCACACTGCACCAGTCACACACATGGCACATACACATACATGCAGACAAAACACTCTAACATATAAAATAAAAATAAATGAATCTTTTAAAAAAAGGCAAAAAAAAAAAAAAAAGGAAAAAGAAAGGAAAGAAAAAAGATGGACAGCTGACTGTCACGTCTCCTCTGAGCATCAGGGGGCGATGCCTGACACCCTCCCTGAGGTCCTCATTCAAATGTCCCACAGAGGTCTCTTGGAGCACCTCTCTACCTTAGTTAGTCCCTTACAACACTGAAACTGTCCTTAATCCTGCTTACCCCGGCCCCAGGGAGAGTAACAGCACCAACACCATACCTGACTGGACCAGGCAAAGGAAGCCATTTTTCCATCTTGAGACAATGTGACTGAAATCTGAAAGGAGAGACATCTGTCCCCGGCATGGCTCCAGAATGGCCCAAGTACTGATAACTCCCTTCCCTCCCAGGCCATTTTCTTCTCCAGCTGGCTAAGCCAGAAGTCTTGGAGTTAGGCTCTCCCTCCCATCCCCTCACCATGTGTATCCAGCCACTGACCACTGGAGCAGCCTCCTGCTGACCTCCCCTCACAGTGCGGAATATTACTTCTCTGGAAACACCTCATGGGACCCCTCTCTTAACCTCCCGCCTCTTCCTCCCCACAAATGAACTGTCCCCACACTAAAGTACAAGCCCCTGTCACCTGGCATTAGACACTTTACGACCCAGACTGGTGCCATGTCAGCCACCCCTGGACTGAACTTTCCTCCTCTATGTTGATAACCTGGTGGGGTTTAGACATCCCAGCGTGAATCAGGGAGGGTGGGGACCTGAACTGAATAAATATGAATCAGTAGGTCTATAGGTAGTGTGATGAAATATTATAAATG
Source organism: Rhizomys pruinosus (assembly GCA_009823505.1). Taxonomy (NCBI): domain Eukaryota; kingdom Metazoa; phylum Chordata; class Mammalia; order Rodentia; family Spalacidae; genus Rhizomys; species Rhizomys pruinosus. The sequence continues at coordinate 1,389,642 of VZQC01012819.1, forward strand.
GCATGGAAAACTACTGTGAAGAATGGTGGCCAGGCACAACAAAAGTAATGATTACTAATTTTTTTCAATGTATATTTTTATCGAATTTTGGGGTGTTTCATACAATCTCATTCTTATACTTCAAGTGATATTTGAAAAGCCTCTGATAGTTAGGATTCAGCACTATCTCACATGATACTTGAAGCAGCCTATGTTTTACCTTCCTTTGAAATCATTTCAGACATATAACTGTTTCGAAAAACAGTGCAAGTTTCCTTCACCCAGCGTTCTCAAATAGTAACAACCCCAGAACAATGACCGAGACCAGTGGAACTGTCTGATATACTCTGTTCAGACTTAACCAGGTTTTTTTTTTTTTTTTGGTCTTTTTGAGACAGGGTCTCAGACCTGGAGCTCACTCTGTAGACCAGGCTGGCCTTGAACTCACAGAGATCTGCCTGCCTCTGCCTCCCCAGTGCTGGGATCAAAGTTGTATACCGCCACACCCATCTTAACCAGCGTTTTCAACCATTGGCTTTGCTTAGCTTGAGGACCTCATCCTGGCCGTGTTCAACTGCGTAGCAAGCACCTGACGTCTCTCTCATCCCCTTTAATCAGTTACATTCCCCCAGTCCTTTCTTCCTTTAGCTTCGTGACCTTGAGACGTTCAAAGTGTCCTAGCTGGCTATTCAGTAGACGGTCCCCTCATCTGCCTTTGTTTTATGCTCCCTGTGATCCCACTAAGACTGTGCATTTTCACCCAGAGCACCTCAGCAGGCCTGTTATGTTCCCACCATACCAGGGTCCCATGATGCCAATCTTCATAGTGACTTTACTTCACTAAGGTGGGGTCTGCCAGGTTCCTCTTCTGTAGAATTGTGGCTTTCCCCACTGAAATCAATCATCCGTCGGAGACGACCCTTTGAGACTATGCAAAGGTTCCATTTCTCCTCATGTTTTTGCCTTCTGCATTTTAGCACCCAGCAGTGAGCCTTCCCCACACACGTGTTATGTCTGCCAAATGATGCTTTCCACTTACAGTTCTACAGTGAAAAGGAGCTGTTCATTCATTCTGTTTATATATGCATACATCATATATGTACTCAGTCTATCAGTATGTACTCACAACATTTGTTTGTTTATTTATTATGGTACTGGGAATCAAACCTAGGACCTTGTGTCCACTAAGCAAATGCTGTACCACTAAGCCATGTCTACAGCCTTCTTTTTCTGCTTTTATTTTTTTTTTAATTTTGTTTATTTGTTTTATGCATATGAATGTATCACCTGCATGTATGTAAGTGTACCTGTGCTGTGTAGTACCCATGGAGATCAGAAGAGGGTGTCAGATCCCCTTGAACTGGAGTTCTGGATGGTTGTTGGTCACCTTGTGGTTGCTGGAAACTGAACCCAGGTCTTCTGAAAGAGCAGCCAGGGCTCTTAACCACTGAGCCGTCTCTCCAGCCCTTTGCTTTTTATTCTGAGACAGGGTCTAGCCTGACCTTGAACTTGTGATCCTCCTGCCTCAGTCTCCTGAGTGTCTGAGACCATAACCCTGGACCCTTGCTTAGCTTCTACTTTATTTTAATGGTAGTTTTGATCTGTTACTATTATTAATTATTTTATTCAGGTTATCTCAGCTTTGGCTACTGGACAGAGTTTATTCTTTTATTTTATTTCAAAAAAATCATAATATATGTTATTATTAAAGTAGTTCAATTGAGTCAAATGTGGTGGTGCAGCTCTGTAGTTCCCGAATTCACGAGGCTGAGGCAGAAGGATCGCTTTAGCCCAGGAATTGGAAACCTGTCTAGGAAAGCCCCCAGTGAGACTCCTGTCTAAAAAAAAAAAAAAACTCAACAAAGTAAAGGAAAATGTGAACTGTCAGTGAAGCAAATAAAGAAACCAATTTAAACCCCAGTTATGTCATTTTCTGCTATTCTTGCTCATTTAAGAGAAGTGATTCTTGCAGATGAGAGGTACTTCCTGGACAGAGTGGGGTGGGCATTCCAGGTAGACCTGACTGTAGCAAAGGTGCTGGTGTGTAGGCAGCCAGGGTCTTGCAGAATGGCATGCTGTCTGAGGTGGTTGTGGCCATCCTTCTCTGAATGAAAGCAGGTGGGTCATCCCTGTATGTTAGGCCAAGACAGGAGGAGGATCAATAGCTTAAGGCCAGGGCCTGGCAAGACAGCTCGATAGTGAAGTGCTTGCTGTGAAAGTGTGAGGAACCCGAGTTCAGATTCCCAGAAGCCATGTGAAACCAGATTTGGTAGCAAACATCTGTAATCTTGGCATTGCTGAAACAAGATGGGAGACAGAAACAGGAGAATTCTGGAAACTGTAGGCCAGTTAGCCTAGCCTCTGCAGCAGGGAACTAGGGACCCAGTCTCAAACAAGGCCAACACAGAGGTTGTCTTTTGACTTCTACACCTGCACTGTGGTACGTGTGCACCCGTAGTCACACACTCATATGCCTATACACACACACACATATATACATACTTCATAGACACATATGCATGAATAAAAAGATCAAAGCCAGCCTAGGCAACTTATTAAGACTCTGTCTGATCTTAGTAATTACATAAATAAATAAAACAAGGGCCGAAGACAGAGCAGAGTAGTAGAGTGCTTATCTATCATGTACAAGCGCCTGGGTTCATTCAATCTCCAGTAGACAGACAGACAGACAGACGGACGGACGGACGGACGGACGGACACACACACACACACACACACACACACACACACAGAGAAGAGCTGCATATAGAGTCAGGTATGGCCGGGCGTGGTGGCGCACGCCATTAGTCCTAGCACTTGGGAGGCAGAGGCAGGTGGATCTTTGTGAGTTCAAGGCCAGCCTGATCTACAGAGCGAATTCCAGCACAGCTGGGGCTACAGGGAGACTCTGTCTCAAAAAGACCAAAACAAATAAATAAATAAATAAATAGTCAGGTATGGTGAAAATCTAGAGAAAGAAAAAACAAGCTCTCCTAAGCTCACATGTGGCATGGCATTGTGTCTACTCCTCACATAATGAGAAGTTTCCAATAAAGGAATAGCACGTTTAATTGGTGACTTAAAAAAAAAATCTGCCAGTAGTGGTGGTGCACGCCTTTAATCCCAGCACTTGGGAGGCAGAGGCAGGTGGATCTTTGTGAGTTCAAGGCCAGCCTGGTCTACAGAGTGAGTTCCAGGACAGCTGGGGCTACAGGGAG
>VZQC01012819.1:1394205-1436625 GCA_009823505.1 Rhizomys pruinosus
TTTTTTTTTGTCTTTTCGAGACAGGGTCTCCCTGTAGCCCCAGCTGTCCTGGAACTCACTCTGTAGACCAGGCTGGCCTTGAACTCACAGAGATCCTCCTGCCTCTGCCTCTGCCTCCCAAGTGCTGGGATTGAAGGCGTGCACCACCACGCCCAGCTGTTCTCTTCTTCTAACTGCAGATATATGTGACCTCAACCTCCTGAAGACTTTCCCACCGTGATTGACCACAACCTGTAACTAGGAGCTAGAATAAATTCTTTCTCTCTTAAGTTCCCCGTGCCCAGGGTTATTTTATCACAGCAACAGGATAAGAAACTAAGACAACTCCCAGCTCCCTGAGGTGGGGAGCTGGATGGTGGTGGCCTTTGTGAGAGTAAGAAAAGCAGGAGAGGGAGGAAGCCTCGTTCAACTCTGCACCCACTTTTTCTTCTGTCTTGCAAAAGTAGAAATAGTCCCAAGAACACATGTCTGCTCTTTGCCTAGATCCGCCTGCTGTCATTTAACCCCACTTAACTTTCCTGCTTCCTCTAACAGCTTTCATTTTATATAACATCATGTTAGGTACAACCTTTCCTGCCTGGGATCCTGTACCCCTAAATACTCCACTGTGAATCTCACAAGGTCGAGATATAATCTCAACACCCCAGTACAAATATCAACCACAGGAATTAAATACTGGCATAATCCTTTTATCTGATCCACTGTTTGAAAGCCAGTTTTATAAGCTGGCCCCCCAAAAGTCCTATCTAGTATATTTTTCCTCTTTCAACACAACACTAAGCCTAGAGTCAGGTACTGCTTTTAGCTGTCAGTCTCCTCGACTTCCTTTAATCTGAAATAGCACTTTCACATTGAAATATTATTTGAAATATTATTTGATATACAATGCAAGCAACATTATTAGCTTGAAATTTTGTAATAGTTACATTTAAAATGTTTTTAAAAACAGGTGAAATTAACTTGAGTACACAGTTTAACTTAGTATCTCCAACATGTAATCAATATGAAAATTGACTATTTTACATATTTATTTCCTCTCTCTCTCTCTCTCTCTGTCTCTCTCCCCCTCTCTCTCTTGTCTTTTTGAGACAGGGTCTCCCTGTAGCCTCAGCTGTCTTGTAACTTAGTATGAAGACCAGGCTGTCCTTGAACTCACAGAGATCCACCTGCCTCTCCCTCCTGAGTGCTGGGATTAAAGGGGTGCACCACCATGGCTAACCCATGTTTATTTTTCTAACTAAGCTTGTTCCCAACACTTCTGGTTCATCTAATTCTCACCAGCCATGTTCTACTCAATATCTGTATGTCACTTCTGGCTGTCATACCTGACTGTGTAGATTTGAAACAAATTGATATCTTTTAGACCCTTTTGAAAAATAATATAGGTACTGTTCTTTTTTTTAAGTAAACCGATCTTTCCTTGTGTTGTATTACTTTTTCCTGGGGAGACCCACAGAGAAACTTCTCACCCCAGACGAGGCAGGATTCCATCCAAGCCCAGCCCACTGACCCAATGAGTTTCTTCAGGTCACTTACGGGTGTGTGTGTGATTCTCAGGCAAGCTCGTCACTGAAGAGCCCATCCCAACATGGATGGAGACTAACGGGAGCTGCATCCATGGAGTCCTAACTCCTGTCAGCCTTGCTCAGTATTCCAGCATCCCCAGAGCACAGCTAGGGCTCAGTTTGCTGGATGGTTGGTGGTGTGGGGAATCAGAGGCCAGAATCTCCAGTGCAAGTCTCACGGAGTATTGATGGGTGCCATCTCCTGACGGTCCCCTGTGGGTAATGGCAGCCGCTCTGATTAAAAGATGGAGTTCAGGGGCTGGAGAGATGGCCTAGCGGGTAAGAGCACTGACTGCTCTTGCAGAGGACCCAGGTTTGATCCCCAGCACCCACATGGCGGCAGAGAACCGTCTTTAACTCCAGTTCCAGGGGAATCCAACACCCTCTTCTGACCTCTTCGGCATTGCACGACACGGGTGCACAGACCTACATGCAGACAATACATTCATACACATAAAAAAAAAAAAAAAGATGGAGTTCAAATACAGCTTACTTGGTTCCCTGATGTTTTTTTTTCATGTTAAATTTTTGGTCAGCACTGCATATGAGCAGTGACCTTCCTGGGACATCTCTGCTGCAGACATAAAATGCCTACCTGTCTCTCACTACTAATGATAAGTTGTGTGTATACGTATGTGTGTCTAGATATGTGTTCATATGTGTGTATAAGTGTGCACATGCATGTGGAAGCCAAACAGCAGCTTCAAGTGTCTATCTTGTTTGTGTGTGTTCGTGTGCGTGTGCGTGTGTGTTGTTGTTGTTTAGACAGGATTGTTTTCATTTGTTTATTTATTTATTGGTTGGTTGGTGGTTTTGTTTTCTGTTTTCTGGTTTGGGGGAAAGTATCTTTCTATATTTCTAGCTGGCCCAGGACTCACAGAGATCCACCATCCACCCAGCTCCACCTTTCCAATGCGAGGATTAAAGGCATATACCATCTTGGTTTTTTTTTGAGACAGTCTCTCACTGAACCTGGAAGTCACTGATTTGGCCAGGTGGACTGGTCAGTGATCCTCAAAGTTCCACCCGTCTCTGCTCTCAGGGCTAGGATTACAAGGGCATGCCACCATGCCCAGGTTGTCTGTGTGGGTACTGGGGGTAGAACTCAGGTCCTCGTGGTTGTACTTCACCAATGAACTGCCTTCCCTTGCCTCCCAGTTAATTTTTAAAATTTTTTTAATCTATTTATTTATTTATGTGTATGAATGTATTGTCTGCATGTGGGTTTGTGTACCCATGTGGTGCAATGCCGTGGAGGTCAGAAGAGGGCGTTGGATTCCCCTGGAACTGGAGTTCTCCTGGAATTGGAGTTACAGATGGTTCTCAGCCACCATGTGGGTGCTGTGGATCGAACCTGGGTCCTCTGCAAGAGCGGTCGGCGCTCTCAACCGCTAGGCCATCTCTCCAGCCCTGCCTCCCAGTTAATTTTGATTGCTCCAAGTACTTTGACTTCTCCCCTCTCTAATGAGGACATTTCCTTATAATTTATGTAAGGGCTAAGCCTTGTGTAAGTGACTTTCCCAGAATCTTAAGTGGCAGAACAAGGACTAGAGCTCTCGATTTTCTGTCCCTTACAGTGGCTCTGTTTCTGGGACAGTATGAGTGCTTGCCTGGACCATAGGCGATGCTAATCGTTCTTTATATTTAATGATGAGAAAAAGGAGAAAGGGTTTGCTTTTCCCCTCTGAGGCTCACTGCTGGGGAACAGAGGCAGCCCAAGAAAAGCAGACCCTCTCTAATATCTGCTGCCCCTTCAAACCAGAGTTCTTTAAATATTTGTTCAATATTCTTTGACCCAGCAGAGAAGCTTCCAGAAATTTGAACTACAAATGCACTCACACACAGAGAGATTATCGTTTGCACAGTCAATTGCAGTGTTATTTGTAAGAGCGAAAGGTTAAACCCATTAACGTCCATCACTAGGGAACGGGTTAAATAAATCATGGTTTTAGGAAGTTTGAAAAAAAATCCGAATCCCTCCCCATGCCTCACTCTGCTGGGTCTCAGCTTGGAGGTCTGCCATGTGGCCATGTGGAATCAGGGATCTTGATTGAGAATGGCTGGCCCAGGCTATCCTTAATAAGAATGAGTGACAGTGACCATGTCTCTCATGAGCCTCACCTTAACAGAATGCAAAGAGATGAGAAGGTGGGCTTGGCCGATGAACATTGCCAGATGCATTCGAAACAGATCCCCGGGGCCTTGGAGAACTGAGCTCCCCAGATCCTAGAGGCAGTGTGACCTAAGACCCCAGCTGTGATCCAGAGGGTCTGAGAAAAGACACAGAAGGTCTTTTTGATTCTTTCAAGATGCCACACAGGCAGGGTTGAGTTTCTCTGGAGTTCACTAAACTCACAAGGCCTAAAGGTCCTGGGGGAAGGGCATTTGGTTTGTCAATATGCAGGCACCATCTTGAATAAGGGACAAGAGCTGTGTACTAAGTGCTTGTTACCTTTCGCCATGCTGCCTCGACCTCCCTCCTCCTCCTCCTCCTCTTGTTCTTTCCCCTCTCTCCTCCTCTTCCTCCTTTTTTTCTTCTCTTCCTCTTCTCCAGGCTGGCCTTGAACTCACAAAGATCCACCTGCCTCTGCCTCCCAAGTGCTAGGATTAAAGGTATGCGCCATCACGCCCGGCTATGTTCCTTCTTTTTAAAACAGAGTCTCATTCTGTAGTCCAGACTGGCTTTGAACTCTTTATGTAACCCAGATTAACCTAGAGCTTTATGTAGCCCAGGTTAACCTAGAGCTCCCAGAGATCCTCCTTCCTTAGCTTCCTGAGTGCTGGAGTCACAGATATGTACCCCAAGTTCCCCTCCCCTTCCAGAATCATCAGTCAGCAGGTTGTGATTGGCAGGCAGGGCCTTTGGGGGTACCAGATATGTTTTATTTCTTGATTGGGTTCTTTGTGCATAAAAATGTTCAATTTGTAAAAAATTCATCGAGCTGTCCATTAAAAATATTTTTGATTATTATTTTTATGTCTATGAGTATATTGTTTGCATGTGTATAAGTGCACCTGTGTGGCGCAATGCCCAAAGAGTCAGGAGAAGGCATTGGATCTCCTAGAACCATTGTTAGCCATCATATGGGTGCTGGGAATCTGACCCTGGTCCTCTGCAAGAGTAGTTGGTGATCTTAGCCACTGAGCCATCTCTCCAGCCCCTGAGCTATCCATTTATGATAAGTGTACTTTAATAATAAGTTAATTAAAAAATTCTAAACTACATCAGACTAAATACTTACTTAACCACTAGTACGAACATCCAGGGTTACATCTAGGGTTTCCCAATTACAAAAACTGTGCCCTTGGGGATCAGGCCCTACCCAAAGCTTCAGTCCAGCTTACTGCTGTCTGATAATCAAGAGATGCTAGAGTTTCAGGAGTTTAGTGGGTTGAATTATGGTCCCCAAAATGACATGTACAAGCCTCCTTCAGTCTGATTTGTTGTTTTGAGCAGTACTAGGGACTGAACCTAGTACTTCATACATGGTAGGCAAGTACGTGTGTGTGTGTGTGTGTGTGTGTCTTTTTTTCTCTTTTTAAAAAAAATTTTTTTTATCAAATCTAGATCCGTGTCCCCCCCCTTCCCCCACCCCACCAGAGCTCATGCATTCTGCCAGGCTTTTCATCTCTTTTTCAGTCTTTCTCAATATTCTCCATGTGGAAGTTGACTGTTTTGAGAAGTTCACTGATTCAGATGTGCATGTGTCTTACGTTAGTGCTTACACCCAAGTATACACAGAGCCCAGCAAAGGATGTTGGGTGACCTGCTCCATCACTTTCTGCCGTTTCTCTGAGACAGGGTCTCACTGAACTTGGAGCTAGCCAGCAGCCTGCAAAGTCTGTGGTCCTCCTGACTCCGCCCCCTCACAGCACTGGGGTTACAGGCATGCAACTTCACGAATCTTTTCACATGAGTTCTGAGCGTTTGCACTCATGTCTTCATGCTTGAGCGGCAAGTGCTCTTATTGACTGAAACATCTTCCCAGCCTCCCTCAATCTTACTTGGACATAGGATCTTCATAGATATAACTAGGTTTAGGAAGGACCTTGAGATGAGGCCACTCTAAATTCAAGGACTTGAGACTGGAGTCAGAGGAAAAAGGAGACATTTTGAGATGCCTAGGTGCAGAAGCAGAAGTGCAGGGCAGGTGACCACACTAAGATGAAGAGAATGCGTTCTGCTGTCACAACACCCGGAGCCACCAGGAGAAATTGGAAGGCACCAGGACAGAGGCATCGGAGAGGAGGTGAGTGGACCTCAGGCTGTGGCTCCAGAACCGTGGCACAATCAATTTCTATTGTTTTAAGTCTATCGCATTATGATAATTCTTTAGTATGGACCTTGGAAAGTAATGTAAAGTGCCAAATATATGACAGTCCTGTTTTTCTACTTTAGTTCTCAGCTGAGAGGTGAACACCAGTTCAGACAGATGTATAGAAAACTTTGAAGCTGGGTGTGGTGGCGCACGCCTTTAATCCCAGCACTCCAGAGGCAGAGGCAGGCGGAGCTCTGTGAGTTCAAGGCCAGCCTGGTCTACAGAGTGAGTTCCAGGCCAGCTGGGGCTACAGGGAGACCCTATCTCAAATAAAAACAACAAAAAAAGAAAGCAGACGAGGGATGTTAGCTGTCACTTGACAGGTACAAATAATGAGCAGGTAATTTGCAAATTTTTGTAACCATGTATGTCACTAAAAAAGTACTCTTACTTTAAAATGTGTGCATCATTCTATGGTGTTAATGTCTTGGGACCCCTTACAGAAAGCTGTCTCCTGCAGTTGCTTGCCTGGTTTGCTCTGCTGTGGAAACCAGTCAGGGAGATCTCTTTATGTTTATATGCTCCTGTCGTCAACCTCTGAGAGGTAGAGGGACTAGGCATGTATGACTCCATGTATGACTGCTTAGCTGTGACTACAGGGTCCACTTCTAACACTATTCAGGGTCAGAGAAGGGTTGACACTAAAAGACACAGGTGTCCCTGGCCCAGGTCCCCCAAGCTGTCCATCATCAGCCCCAATGGATGTTTTTGCTGCCAGATCCTGGACCACATCCTGACCACCATGCTAGAATCCAAGGTCATTTTCCCTTCTTATTAGCGCAAGCCACTTTTCCTGGCTCATTGCGTAGGTAACAAATAAGGTGATGTACTCTTTTCTCTGTGTAGCGTTCTCATGTGTTACTGTGTCAGAGATTTTAATCAGCCCCAGTGAGCAGACAGAACTTGTTCTACATTTCAAATAATGTAGGGTGAGTGAGCCGCAACTCTGGCATGCTTGAAACTGGGGCTATCCAGAGCACTTGTCACTGGAAGGTATAAAGACGACCATAGGAAGTCCCACTTTCTACTGGAGACACGTGTTGGAAGGTGGGAGCAATAAGCAGTTAGAGGTAGGGGTGTCCTGTTCCTGTGATAAAACACCCTGACCAAAGCAACTTGAAGGAGAAGGGGTTTATTCCGGTTCCCAGTTCAAAGCAACAGTCCGCCATGGCAGGGAAGTCAAGGTGGCAGGAACCTGGAGCAGCTGGTCGCATCACGACCACCACCAGGAAGCAGGTACAAATGCCTGCGCTCAGCATCCTTTCCGCTTTTTATCCAGTCCCAGGCCCAGGGAATAGCGAGGTCTGCTTTTAACCTAATCCACATAATCCCTCACAGACATGCCCAGAGGCCGAATAATCATTCAGAGATGTGTCTGGATGCTTCTCGCCTAGGTGATCCTATGGAGATGGAGACTCTTCTCTTCCAGATCCTGAGGAGTCGAGAATTAACATTAATTATCACACATAAGGAAATGAAATTCCATCGTATGGGTAACAGTGAGACCTGAAGCCCTTTACCGGGATAGCATGGTCATTGACACACTGAGGAAGAGGGTTGTGATACAGAAGGAAATGAAATTTGATTTTTTTTTTTTGAGACAGGGTCTCCCTGTAGCCCCAGCTGGCTTGGAACTTACTATGTAGACCAGGCTGGCCTTGAACTCACAGAGATCCACCTGCCTCTACCTCCCAAGTGCTGGGATTAAAGCCTTGCCCCACCACGCCCAGCCTGGAAATGTGTTTTGAAAATGGTGGTGTGGTCGGTCCATGACACAGACCGTGGGAATGTGAAGTTCAGTTAAAGCTGATGGAGATGAAGGGGAAGGAAAATGAGGCAAAATGAGCTCAGAGGAACAGTATTCGAGAATCAGTCCCGACCCAGGCCTGCCCAGGGTTAGCCCTGTCAGCCCTGCTCCTTCTAAGACCCTGGTGCCTTCCATCCATCAAGGTGTCAGGCCCCGCCCCTTTTCCCACCTCCCCCTTACCATCTCCCTTCTCCCATTGCATTAAAAAAATCTTGCCCCATATGGTGGCACACACCTTTAATCCCGGCACTCAGGTAGCAGAGGCAGGCAGATCTCTGTGAGTTCAAGGCCAGCCTCGTCTACATAGCAAGCTCCAGGCCAGCTGGAACTAAAGGGAGACCCTGTCTCAAAAAGACTCCCCTCCACAAAAAAGCCACCTCTCATCCCTTTCCATAATTGCTTGGTGGTACATTGCTAGGGACATGAAAACCTAAGGAGACTTCCCAGGGCACGGGGGTGGGGCGGCGGTGTCAACAAAGTCTCTAGTCTAGGCAGCAGGCTGGAACTTTCCACTCTGTGAAGGGAAAGCATAGCTTTAGAAACATTTTGGCCCATTCAAATACACAGGGAGGCTCTGGATAATGGCAGATCACCTCCCTATATGCTGCTGGTCCCATATAAATAAATCACAAGAGTGTACCTAGGGCTGGAGAGATGGCTCAGGAGTTAAGAGCCCTGGCTGCGGAGGACCTAAGTTCCATTTCCAGCACTCACATGGAGGCTAACAATGGTTTGTAACTCTAGTTCCAGGGGATCTGATGTGTTCTTCTGGCTTCCACGAGTATTACAGGCATGTGGTACTCACATACACATGCAGCCAAACACTAATACACATAACATAAAATAATTTAAAAAAATTACCATCCAGTTCTGGTGATAACGAAAGCAGGAGCAATGACCAGTATCATTTGAGGGTCTGTGGGACCTCTGGTCAACAGCTTCTAGAGAGGGCGTCTGTTCCCGGCATTGAGTTTCTTTGGTTTGGGGCTTTTTTTTTTTTTTCATTGGCCTATGATGTCTAGAAAGAGTAATCTCCTCCTGTTGTAGGATAATTCCTTTTACTGTCTTTTATGATGTATATACTTTAGGAAGCTTCTATAGTGGTATGTTTCCATATGGCTTTTCTAAAGTTGTTTAGTATTACTGATATCTCCCCCTCCCCCCTTCTCTGCCTGGTCCTCCCATTTCTCACCTTATTTAGCCCTTCCAAGTCTAACGCTCCCTTTTCCCCTTCATAGCACCGAGTTCTACCATCCCCTGCCAGGAAGCCTCCCTCCAATGCTCATGGCCACTTACTTTAAAAAATTTTTTTATTATTTATTATTTATTTAATTATTTTATGTGTGTATGAGTGTATTGTCTGCATGTAGGTTGGTGCACCCGTGTCATGCAATGCCGAGGAGGTCAGAAGAGGGCGTCGGATTCCCCTGGAACTGGAGTTAAAGACGGTTCTTAGCTGCCATGTGGGTGCTGGGAATCGAACCTGGGTCCTCTGCAAGAGCAGTCGACGCTCTTAACAGCTGAGCCATCTCTCCAGCCCCATGGCCACTTATTAGTTTCTTTGACCTCTCTCTGTTGGGCTGAATACACTACACACATGAGCTGTAGAACAAACAAGGAACTGGTCCTGACCTCAGAGCCTCATCTCCACTGGCTAGCATTCGTAGTGCCAGAAAGTGCTATGCAAGGTACGAGAAGGAAGAAAATAGTTCTCAGCCTTACCCAGCCATGAATCCTATGATCTACAATAACAACTGGCTTGAAAACATATGCCCACCTGTGCGATAGTGGTGCAAAAACTATGGGAGTAACCAATCACTCTTTAATTACATTTAAGTTATGATTCCTGTGATGGCGTCCACATCTGACATTAGGAACCTTAAGCTACACAGGTCACAGGACATAGGGGAGAATCCAATTCTAGCTTTCTACTAGTTACCGAAGTAAACTGACTCCTAATGAGACATTGTTTTACCCATAGATTAATGCATGTCTCAACTCTCACCGGAGACATTTCCTTATTCAGCAGATGGTAATGTACACAGAAACCCACAACTGACCAAGGTGCAGAGAACAAGCGTTTGCTTATCCGTGACCAGGACACCTGTATCAAACTTCCGCCTCCCAAAGCTCAGAGATCGATGCAGAAAGATTTTAAGACCCAGAGATGACAGATGACCACAAGGAAAGAGTTTTCCAGACAGCTGATCAGTTAGTTATGCATACGAACCCACAGCAATGGTAACAGCACAAGTCCCACGCAAGCTCAAACTAGAAAAAAAAAAATCCCAGCACAGACACAAGGAAGTGGACAAGAAGCTCCATCCCCACCTCAGGTGGCTGCTGTGAGGGACAGAGACAGTCTCTTTTAAGCATGGGACTCTGGATAGGTTAACCAGGCTCCACTGGATGGATTCACACTGAAGGACACTTGGGGCCTCTATATATACCCAGGCTGGCCTTGAATTCATAAAGATCCTCCTGGCTCTGCCTCCCAAGTGCTCGGATTAAATGCGTGTGCCACCACACCCAGCCCAGTTATATTTTTTAATTATTATTTTAGAATATATTCTTACTTTGAAAAGTAATTTATTACCACACAGATGTGTTAAGCAGCAGTAACCCACTATAGAGCATTTTTAGACCTTGTGTGACTGAGTGACATAAACTGTGACACTGATTGATTGATTCAGCAACATCTCTAACCACCACACATTTCTCAGAACAGCTTCAATGACTTGTGACTGTGTTGAGGAGTGAAGCTTCAGAGCTAGAAAGTTTCCACTAACTCTATAAGGGCAGCACCAACCCAGCCTCTGTGTGTCGCCCACAAAGATCTCAGGAAGAGCCTCCCTCCTGTCATTTCATCCCATCTCTACCTAGAATTCAGACGTGACAAGTTGTTAAAAAAAAGATTCCAATGAGCACATTTCTTTGAATGAGTAATAAAGGCAAACTGTTTTTAACAGAAGCTAAGTCTAATTTGGCCAATTGATTATTCAACGGTTTCTACCAACTGTATGAAATAGAGCTGGAGAGATGGCTCAGCAGTTGAGAGCACTGGCTCCTCTTGCAGAGGACCCGGGTTCGATTCCCAGCACCCACATACAGGCCAACAACCATCTGTAACTCCAGTTCCAGAGGATCCAATGCCCTCTTCTGGCCTCCAGGGGTATTGCATGCAAGGGGTGAACTTGCATACATACAGACAAAACACTCATATACATAAAAGAAAAAATAAATAAAATAGTTTTAATTGTACCCTCTTAAAGGAAATTAGTACAAAGATGAATTGGCAAAAAGACTAATGAATACTTCTATTTCCCCAGCCTTTTTGAGTACATCTGGCTAAGAAGCTGCCTCAAATAAAAAGGATATTTAATGTGCCTGTATAGGGTCATCTTACCTGAACTTCCAGAAATGGGGCTGACACTACTGTCTGAGTAACAGTTCTTCTTGCAAGCCAAAGGGCTGTATCTCTTTGTCTTCAACAGATTGAAGGAAAGCATAAAGTATTAGTCCACGTGTTAACAGTGGACAAAATGCAGCTTTGATGGAACATCATGATGAGAGTTTAAGCAAATGATCAGGAAGCAAGCAACTCAAAAGCTTCGAGTGTCGGGCTGTATCAGAACCTCTTGTGCAGACTTTTTTTTTGTAAAGGATGTTTTTACATTTGTTGATTTATTAACTCTGTGTGTGTGTGAGCACATATGTGCACATCTGGAGAAGTCAGAAGACAGTTTGTAGGAGACTGCTCTTTCCTTCCATCACGTGAGACCTGGGGAATCGAACTCAAGTCAACATTAAGGGCAGTTTTACCCTTAGCCAGCTCTCTGGTCCCCATTTGCTTTTTTTTTTATGGTGTGACAGGGGTGGCTTTTATTACATATATATATATATATATAAAGATTATTTTACTAATCAAATCTAGTCCCGTGTTCCCGTCCCTACCCCCCAATCCGCCAGAGCTCATGCATTCTGCCAAACATGTTTTTCATCTCTTTCTCAGTCTTTCTCAAAATTCTCGATGTGGAAGTTGACTGTTTTGAGCAGAAGTTTGATGCAATCTTTTCTGATGTTGTTCTTGCTGTTGTTGTTTCCAATATGCATCACTCCCAACTACTTGGACAGAAGCTCAAGGGGCCATGCACAAGAAATACTTACAACTAGGTAATTGGCACTAGCGTCCATAGATGAGGGATACCATTCATCAGTTGTTTTTCTGGGACTGTGTTACTTCACTTAACATAATATCTTCTAGCTCCATCCATTTACCTGCAAAGTTCACGATGTCATCTTTCTTTACTGCTGCATAGAACTCCATTGTGTAAGATGTACCACATTTTCTCTATCCACCCATCAGTTGAGGGGCACTTGGCTTGGTTCCAGCATTTTGCTATTGTGAAGAGAGCTGCAATAAACATGGCTGTGTATGTATCTCTGCAGTAAGATGAGTCTTGTGGGTATACACCCGGGAGTGGTAAGACTGGGTCAGGTGGTAAGCTCATTTTGAGTCTTCCAAGTGTTCTCCACACTGCTTTCCATAGTGGCTGTACAAGTTTACATTCCCACCAGCAGTGGATGAGTGTTCACCTTTCCCCACAACCTCTCCAGCACTTGGTATCATGTGTTTTCTTGATCCCAGCCAGTCTTACCGGAGTGAGATGATATCTTAAAGTGGTTTTAATTTGCATTTCCTTAGTTATTAGCGACGTTGAACATTTTTTAAGATGTTTCTCAGTCACCTCTAATTCCTCACTTGTGAAGTCTCTGTTCAGCTCTTTGCTGCATCTTTTGAGTGATTCATTTGTTTTCTTTTTTTTTTTCATTTGTTTTCTTTCTTCCTTGTTTTTTGAGTAGTTTATATACTCTGAAAATCAATGCTTTGTCAGATGTATCTGAGGTGAAGGTTTCCTCCCACTCTGTGAGTTTTCACTTCCTTGATTGTTTCTTTTGATGTACAGAGGCTTTTGAGTTTAATGAGGTCCCATTTGTCGATTGTCAACCTTAATTCTTGCGCAGCTGCTGTCTGATTTAGGAAGTCTTTTCCTATACCTATGTCTTGTAGGCTGTTGCCAAATATTTCTTCTATCACCTGCAGAGTTTGGGGTTTCACGTGGAGGTCTTTGATACATCTGGAGTTTACTTTTGTACAGGATGAGAGGAAGGGGTTTAGTTGCATTCTTCTACAAGTGGTGATCCAGTTTTGCCAACACCACTTGCTGAAGATGCTGTCTTTCCTTCATTGTGTCTTCTTGGCCCCCTTGTCAAATATGAGATGGCTGAAATTGTATGTGCTCAAGTTTGGATCTTCAGTTTTGTTCCATTGGTCAACAGGTCTGTTTTTGTGCCAGTACCAGGCTGTATAGTTTGAAATCTGGTATAGAGATCCCCCCCCACCCCCCGTATTGCTCTTTTCTCTCAGGGTTGCTTTGGCTATTCAGGGTCTTTTGTTTTTCCATATGAAATTAAGGACTTTTTTTTACCAAACCCGTGAAGAAACTCTTGGGGATTTTAATTGGGATGGCGTTGAATTTGTATATTAATTTGGGTAGAATGGACGTTTTTACTATATTAATTTTCCCAGTCCATGAGCATGGGAGGTCTTTCCATCTTCTGATGTCTTCTTCAATTTCTTTCTTCAGGGGTTTAAAGTTTTTTGTAGAGATCTTTGGTATTTTTGGTTAGGTTATTCCTAGGTATCTTATTGTTTTTGAGGATATTGTGAGTGGGAAGGTCTCCTTGTATTCCTTCTTCAGTTGCTTGTTGTTGGTGTAAAGAAAGGCTACTGATTTTTCTAGGTTAATTTTGTATCCTGACACTTTACTGAAACTCTTAATCATTTTTAGGAGTTTTCTGGTGGAGTTTTTAGCATCCCTTAGGTAAACAATAAGCAAAACATCAGCAAAAAGGATAGTTTGACTTCCTCTTTTCCAATTAGTACTCCTTTAATTTCCTTTTCTTGCCTTATTGCCCTAGCAAGTGTTTCAAGCACTATATTGAAGAGGAGTGGTAACAGGGGGCAGCCTTGCCGAGTTCCTACCTTTAAGGGGAATGCTTCTGTCTCTTCTCCATTTAGGACGATGTTGGCTGTGTGTTTCCTGTATATAGCTTTGATTACATTGAGGAATGATCACTCCAAACCAATTCCCTCTAGGACTTTAAGTAGGAAGGGATGCTGGATTTTGTCAAAGGCTTTTTCTGCATCAATTGAGATGATCATGTGTTTTTTGTCTTGTAGTCCATTTATGTGTTTTATGATATTTATTGATTTTCATATGTTGAACCATCCCTTTATCTCTGGTATGAATCTGACTTGGTCATGATGGATGATCTTTTTGATGTGGGTCTTATGCAGTTTGCAAGTATTTTGTTGAGAATTTTTGCATCTGTATTCATTAATGAGATGGGTTTATAGTTCTCCTTTTTTGGTTGTATCTTTTCCTGGTTTTGATATTAGAGTGATACTGGCCTCATAAAAGGAATTTGGGAGAGTTCCCTCTGCTTGAATCCTTCTGAACAGTTTGAATAATAATAGTTGTAAGTCTTTTTGAAATGTTTTATAGAATTCTGCCATGAAACCATCTGGGCCTGGGCTTTTTTTAGTTCGGAGGTTTCTTATTACATCTTCATATATTATGGGTCTATTTAAGCTGTTGATCTCTTCTTGGTTAAGCTTTGGTGATTCCCAGGATTTCAGATATTTGTCCATTTCTTCTAGGTTTTCAAACTTAGTAGAGTATAGGTTTTTGAAGTATTCCCATATGATTGTCTGGATCTTTTCATTGTCTGTTGTGATGTTTCCCTTTTCATCACAGATTCTATTGATTTGGAGTTGCTCTTTCTTTTGGTTAACTGGGATAGAGTTCTGTCTATCTTGTTTATTCTCTCAAAGAACGGTGATTTTTTTGTATTGTTTTCTTTGTTTCTATTTCATTGATTTCTACTCTGATTTTTGTTATTTCTTCCTGTCTGTTGTGTTTAGGGTTCATTTGTTCTTGTCTCTCAAGTGTTTTTAGCCACAGTGTTAGATCATTCACTTGTGCTCTTTCTGTTTTTCTGATGTAGGCACTCAGGGCTATAAACTTCCCTCTTAATACTGCTTTTAAAGTATCCCACAGGTTTGTTGTGTTGTATTATCCTTGTCATTCAATTCCAGGGATGTTTTTATTTCTTTATTTCTTCCTTGACCCATTCATTATTCAGGAGAGTGTTGTTTAGTCTCCATGTGTAGATAGTAGGGCTTATCCTGGTGTTGATATTGAGCTTTATTGCACTGTGGTCTGATAGAATGCATGAAATTATTTCAATCTTTGTGTATTTGTTGAGTTTTTTTCTGTGTCCCAGTATATGGTCAATTTTGGAGAATGTTCAGTTGGGTGCTGAGTAGAAAGTGTATTCTCTGGTATTTGGATGGAATATTTGGTAGATGTCCATGAGGTCCATTTGATATACTGTATCATTCAGTTCAGATGTCTCTCTGTTTATTCTTTGTCCGGTTGTTCTGTCCAGAGGACTCAGTGGGGTATTGAAGTCCCCTACTATTAGTGTGCTGGGGTTAATCTGTACCCTGGGGTCCTGGAGAATTGTCTTTATAAGTTTGGTGCGCCAGAGTTTGGTGCATATGTATTCATGATTGTGAAATCTTCATGGTCAATTGTTCCTTTGATAAAGATGTAATGGCCCTCTTTGTCTCTTCTGATTTCTTTTACTTTGAAGTTTATTTTGTCTGATATTAAAATAGTAACACCTGCTTTCTTTTTGGTACTATTTGCTTGGAATATTTTTTCCATCCCTTCACTTAAGTTGGTGCCTATCCTTGAGAGTGAGATGGGTTTCTTGCAGACAGCATGTAGATGGGTTTTGTTTCCTAATCCAATCTCCCAGTCTATGTCTTTTGATTGGGGAGTTTAGTCCATTAATATTTAAGGTTATAATTGAAAGATGTGGGACTGGAGAGATAGCTCAGTGGTTAAGAGCACCGACTGCTCTTGCAGAGGACCTGGGTTCGATTCCCAGCACCCACTAGGTGGCTAAGAACCATCTTTAACTCCAGTTCCAGGGGAACCCAACACTCTCTTCTGACCTCCACAGCATTGCATGATCCCAACCTACATGCAGACAGTATGCTCATACACATAAAAAATATTAAATAATTTTTAAAAAATTAAAAAAAACAAAGATGTGCGTCACTTCCTTTCACCTTATTATCCATTTGCCTTTTTAGTCTCCATTTCTACTTCTGCAGTTATGTTTTTAATAATTTATCTTTCTAGGTGCCTGGGGATAGTTGCTCCTCTCTTCTGTCCTTCGAATTGCTTCAAGTATTTTCTGAAGGCTTGGTTTTCTGGACATGTATTCTATCATCTTGTTTATGTCATGGAAGATTTTTCTTTCTTCTTCAACTATAATCAACATTTTTTCTGGGTATAGTAACCTGGCTTGGTGTCTATAGTCCTTTAACACTGGGAATGCTTTGCTCCATGTTCTTCTTGCTTTCATGGTTTGCACTGAGAAGTCAGTTGTAATTCTGATGGGTTTCCCCTTATATGTAACTTGTTTTCTCTTATGGCTTTCAGAATTTTGTCTTTGTTTTGGGCATCTAGCGTTTTAACTATGATGTGGCATGGGGAGTTTCTTTTCTGATCTTGTCTGTTTGGAGTTCTATGTGCTTCTTGTATTTGTATTGGCTTTGTCTTTTTTTAGTTTGGGGAAATTTTCATCTATCATCTATTATTCTGTTGAAGATCTGATCAATACCATTCTCTTGGGATTCTTCTCTTTCCTCTATTCCTATGAGGTGGAGGTTGGATCTTTTCATAGTGTCCCATATTTCCTGGTTGTTCCACTTTTGTGTATTTTTAAATTTTCCATAATCTTTACCTGAGCTTTTTAGTTGTTCTCTGTTGTCTTCCAGGTCTGATATTCTTTGTTCTGCTTCCTCCATTCTATTTCTGAGACTTTTTCCATTCCTTTCCTCTTGATTGGATGAGTGTTCTATTTCCTTTTTCATTCCATCCTGTGATTTCTTTAGTATTTCCACTTCCTTTTGGAGCTTCTCAATCTCTTTCTGTAACTCCTTGCTTCACTGGTTGGTTTCCTTTTTCAGTGTTTCCACTTTTTCTAGGTCTTTCTTGAGTTTTTCATTCTCTCTCCTTAGTTCTCTGACTCGTTCTTTATATTCTTTGATTTTTTCTTTGAATATTTCTGCAATTGTTCCTCTAAGATCTGTGTCCTGGGCCATCCCCAGGGGGATCCCACTGTAAGAATCTCCCACAGGGTTGGTAGATCTTGGTGTGGAATTATCCTGCACCTTTCCCATGTTGTCCCTTTGTCGTGTCCCTGGCATGTGGGTTTCCCATTTTGCCTGTATTTCATGTGAATCACAAATGCCTCTTCACTGTATTGAAGGTTTGCTTTGCTTGCCTCCTTCAGATGCCTTTTTTTTTCTCCTTGTTTATGGAGTGTTGGCTTGTCTAGGATTCAGGCTTTCAATTTTGTTTATATATTGGAGGTCTAACTCACTCTTCCCTTTCTGTTCTGAAGGTTCTCCAAAAAAATCCACTTGGACGCTCCCTCAGCAGTTCCAGTTGGTGGGGGGGGGTATGTGTTGGCTATTAGCCATTTTAGTAGGTATGGAGGAATATATTGTAGCTTTAATTTAATTTCCTTAATGATTAATGATATTGACCAGTGAGTGTGTGTGTGTGGTGTGTGTGTGTGTGTGTGTACACGCCGCTCTTTTTTTTTTTTTTAATTTTTCTTTTTGAGACAGGGTCTCCCTGTAGCTCTGGCTGTCCTGGAACTCACTCTGTAGACCAGGTTGGCCTCAAACTCACAGAGATCCACGTGCCTCTGCCTCCCAAGGGCTAGTATTAAAGGCGCGCGCCACCACGCCCGGCATTTATTTATTTCTGTATGTGTATCGATGTACTGTCTGCAGGCAAGTTTGTGCACCCATGTCGTGCAATGCCGCGGAGGTTAGAAGAGGGTGTCGGATTCCCTTGGAACTGGAGTTCTTCTGGAATTGGAGTTTCAGATGGTTCTCGGCCGCCATTTGGGTGCTGGGGATTGAACCCGGGTCCTCTGTAAGAGCAGTCGGCGCTCTTAACTGCTAGGCCATCTCTCCAGCCCCTCTACGCCGCTCTTGTAGAGGACCTGGGTTCTGTTCCCAGCACCCACATGGCAGCGAACAACTGTCCATAACTTCACCTCCAGGGAACCTGATGCCCTTTTCTAGCCTCTGCAGACATCGTACAGGCGCACTTACACACATGCAGGCATTGTACAGTTCCATTTACATACATGCAGGCATTGTACAGGTCCACTTACATACATGCAGGCATTATACAGGTGCACTTACATACATGCAGGCAAAGGACTCAGACACATAAAATAAAAATAATAAATAAGGTATTGATAAAAAATATGTATTGACAAGGCTGTGGGGGAAGAGAGGTCTTGTCCACTACCGTTTGTTTGTGGGCCCCTCCCAGGCCTGGTTAGTAAGCCACGTTGCTGAATTTCTTGCTGCCCCATCAACATGACACCCTTCCTGGCAACAGCTGCCTGCAGCCTCCTTGCCATGATTAGGTGCCCCCCCCCCGTATTGGCTTGTAAACAATGTGTGATCATCTAAAGAAGCATGTGCAGGCTGAGGACTGTGTAACTGTGTGATTAGGTTGACCTTTTCCATGACTGGATATATGCTCTGATGCTCTGTGTGCTGATTGGTAGAAGCTTCCTATATACCCTGTACTGGTAAATAAAGTTTTGAGTTTCACCCTCTGATGCGCTCCCAGAGTGTTTTGTGCTCTGTTGCATTTACCCTCGATACAGTGTGGACCAAATACCAGCTGGAGAAGGCCCACATGTGGCTCCCAAACAGGGACCCTCAGACCTACAGCAAGCCTGGAGTTTCAGGTAAGTGATCCCCTCGAGGGGTAATTTACGTCACACCGCATCAATTGCCTGCATGCTCTGCTCCAGTCGCAGGCATGGAAGTTAGTTAAAATCAGGCCTAGGAGCTAGGGAAGACCCTGCTAGATTTTGCCCCTTACTTGGATGAAGAGGAAAAGGAGCTGGATCTGGGGTGGGAGACCACCAAGGCCTCACGCAGGGCCGAAGGCAAAAAGAAACTGCTTGATCCCCCCAAGGAGCTGCCCGACAGGAAGTTTGCCTGAGCAGCTCCAGACAGAGCAGGAAAGAGAATGAACGTGGGGCTGCACCATTGTCAGACTCAGCGAGGGTGGCCCCTCAAACGCCCTGCCTTCCCACCCCCTCCTTCACCTTCCTAGTGTTCCTTGCTGCCCTGTCGGACCCGCAGGAGGAGCCCAGTACCTCCTGGTCTTGCCTCCTTGGCAAGCAAAGGGACCAGGGGTGGGTTGAGGCGGGACTTCCCCCCATGGAGGCTGGGTGGGGCTTTCCCGACCCTTGGCACCCCCTGTGCATGCTTTTCCGGAGAACCCGTTACCAACACCACAAAGCCCTTTGTCCTGGTATCCCATACCCCCAATCCCTGTACTAGAGACCCCTCTTCTTTACTCTTAAGACCTCCATCACCCCCTATCTTTATCAACTTTTTAAAAAATTATTTATTTATTTATTTATTATTTTTTATGTGTATGAATGTACTGTCTGCTTGTAGATTGGTACACCCCTGTCGTGCAATGGATCAAAACTGTCTTTTGAGATGAACTTAATAATGTAGGATTTTGTTCCAGCGCTCCGGAGGCAGAGACAGGTAGACTTCTGAGGGAGTTTGAAGCCAGAGTGGTCTATGCATTGAGTGTCAGAACAGCCACTGCTGGGGACCCTGCCTGAAATAAGCTGCCAGTAAGATACGCTAAAAATCTTGCTAATTTGAATGGAGACTTTGGGAATGGCTTCCTGATTTTCTTTATATATCAAATGGTCCTTAATAATGAGTCAAGATAAATGAATTAGTCCCAAACTGCAAGCACCTGTGTCCTATTTCTGCCTTTGAGTCTTCTCTAGTCCTTCTCTTCCCCCATAGAGAGGGAAAGATGGTTAGGGACAGGTCAGGGACATAGTGGTCAGGTCAGGATCAGGTCAGGATCAGGTCAGGGACAGGTCAGGGACAAGTAGTCAGATTAGGGTCAGGTCAGGTCAGGTCAGGGACAGGTTAGGGACAAGTGGTCAGGTTAGGGTCAGGTCAGGTCAGGGACAGGTTAGGGACAAGTGGTCAGGTTAGGGTCAGGTCAGGTCAGGGACAGGTCAGGGATAAGTGGTCAGGTTAGGGTCAGGTCAGGAACAGGTCAGGGATAAGTGGTCAGGTTAGGGTCAGGTCAGGTCAGGGACAGGTTAGGGACAAGTGGTCAGGTTAGAGTCAGGTCAGGATCAGGTCAGGGACAGGTTAGGGACAAGTAGTCAGATTAGGGTCAGGTCAGGGTCAGGGCAGGGTCAGCTAGTTAGGGTCAGGTAGTTGGGAAGGGGCCTAAAGGCCAATGCTTTCTGACAGATGGATCTCAGGTGTCTGAATGTTAGGGAGGACAGCTACTCTAATTATGTAAGAACTACAGCAGGAGAACCTGCAACCTAATTTTGAAAACAAAACAAATGATGGGTCTCCCGCTGGCTCCTCCTGTAGTGTGTGGCCATTCGTCCTTCACCATCAGCTTCTCCTGCCCTGGGCAGTCAGACTCCAGCAAACCCACTTTTTCTCTACCTTCTTGCACGTCGTTTTCTTCTTTCTCATTCCCGTAAATATCACCAAGTGCTTTACTAACCCCGCCCTCTGAGAAGGGGAATATGTTTTCTTTATAGATGACTATCAATCAGACACGAGACTCCTGCTTACAGGCTTCTTGCATCAACGAGCTGATCGGCTCAGCTGTGACTGCTGGAGTCGCTATTTCCAACCAAACAGCTAAGGCGGCAACCCCTCCATAACCGGTCATTGGTGACATCAGAAGGGTTTAACCCCGCTGCCGCCTCGGGTATGTTAGGTTGGGCATCATCAATTTACAGACTCAATTGGACATTCATGCAACCTTACTGGAAGCCATGCTGCACATGATGGGACTCTCAGTTCGGCAACCCCTTCAAACTCTTGCTTCAGGTAATTGAATTTCTGGTCTTGCTCAGTTGCATCAGGTTGCTTTGGTCTAGGGTAAAGGCATAATGGCAAGAGACAGTGATCTTGGCTGAAATTGTTTATGACTATGTCTCCACTCGGGCCCCTGTCTGGGCCCCTCTGAGCTTGACACAACTGGAAGGTCGAGATGCCTAGCCATGTTCAACCACAGAATGTGTTACAGACGAGATTCTGTGTGGCCCCTCCTCAAGGCAATTTATAAGTAAATCAAAAACAGGGACATATAAATCACCCCCGGTCCTGATTAGTAAGCCACGTTGCTGAATTTCTTGTGGCGCCATCAATATGGCGCCCTTCCTGGCAACAGCTGCATGCAGCCTCCTCACCAGGATTAGTTGCCCCACAACCACCACCACCACCACCACCACCACCACCACCACCACCACATTGGGCTTGTAAACAACGTGTGATCATCTACAGAAGCACATGTAGGCTGAGGACTATGTAACTGCATGATTAGTTTGACCTTTTCAATGACTGGATACACTCCGATGCTCTCTGTGCTGATTGGTAGAAGCTTCCTATATACCCTGTACTTGAAAATAAAGTTTTGAGTTTTGCTCTCTGATGTACTTTCTCCCGAAGTGATTTGTGCTCTGTCGCATTTACCTTCCGGCACATCGCATTACCCTTGAGTACGCAAATGAATGCAGCCATTCTAGAAAACACAGAGGTGCTGAAAAAATCTCAAAGTAGATCTACCATGTGGCACAATAATTTCACTTATAGGTATTTACTCATAAAACATGAAATCAGTATGTCAAAGAGCTGTCTGCCCTCCTGTTAGAAATATCAGATTTATGAGCTGGAGAGATGGCTCAGCAGTTAAGAGCACTGGCTGCTCTTGCAGAGGACAGAGGTTAGGTTTCCAGCACCCACAGAGCAGCTAACAAACATCCCTAACTCCAATTCCAGGGGATCCAATGCCCCTTTTGACCTCCATAGGCCTTGTACAACACACAGGCACACATACATACATGCAGGCAATATACTCATACACATAAAATAAAATTAAAATAAAATAAAATAAAATAAAATAAAATAAAATAAAATAAAATAAAAAATAGGTGAGTTACTCAAGAAGCTCATGTGCCCATCAGTGGGTGGATGGATCAAGAGGGCCATATATTCAGAACAAAATTAAAATACTAATTGTTGGTTTTAAAAAATGAATTAACAAACACAAATATCCTGTGCCATTAACTCCATGTAGGTTCCAAAGCAACTGAATTTACAGACACAAAAAAATAGAATGGGTTCCTAAAGGGTAGAGGGAAGTTGGCAGTGAGCTGGTTAAAATCAAGGGCTTAGACTGAAGGAGTCTGACTTGCCTCATGTATTTTGAGATCTATTGCAGAGAGAGGAGAATATAACAAATTGAGTAGTCTACGTTTCAAAATCTCTAACAGAGTAGCAAATGTTCTCATAACCTAAAACTGGGAACTCTCTGAGGTGGAAGATGGGTTTATTAGCCATGTTTAATTATTCCACATTGTATTAAAAGTCACAGCTTTCTCCTGGCGTGGTGGTGCACGCCTTTAATCCCAGCACTCGGGAGACAGAAGCAGGCAGATCTCTGTGAGTTCAAGTTCAGCCTGGTTTACATAGTGAGTTCCAGGACAGCTAGGGCTATGGGGAGAGCCTGTCTCAAATAAATAAATAAATAAATAAATAAATAAATAAATAAATAAATAATAGCCAGTATAGAATGAAAATGGCAGTGTGGCTAAACTAACTTGGTTTGCCATTGTTTAAACTTAGGAGGAAAAACAGTATGTGGTTGGTTGGTGGGCCATTTTCCAAACCAATCTCTTGCAGGGTCCTGAGAAGACTGTGCTTGGGTGTGCAGGGCGCCCCTCCCTAGAGCAAGTTCCCAGCCAGGGTTGCCTGTGTCCAGGGGCAGGACCACTTCCACTCCTCGCTTCAAGTCCCAGGGTGGTCCCTGGAGCTGGAACAGAGCAGCGTGTTCCCAGTCTCTCTCCTCTCACTTCTTCATCCCACTCAGAGTACCTGCCGCTTTCTATGCATCTGATCTGACGTCGTGGACCACTGCTTTGTGGTCTAGAAGGTTGGGGGAACCACTCCGTCCCCTCCTTTGCCCCATTCCTTGCCCTGCTCCTCCTTCTCCCAGGGCTCCTGGGTCCCCTATTTCCCTCAGTCCCCTGGGCCACTTCTCACTCTGCCTGGCTCGCTGAGTCCATTGCCTCCCGGAGCTGAGCTGATAGTCTGGGATGTCCTGCATCACAGCTTCTCTGTCACTCGGGAATGGCTGAAAGGTGGGTCTGGTGGTCCACAGTGCTGTTAGGTAATTCCGGCCCCTGCCACGCCTGGCCCTTCCGGTACTGCATCCATTTCAGTCTTCTCTGCCTTTCATGCAAAGAAGGACCTCTCCTTGTGACTTCAACCTCCAGGCATCTGAATCCAGGGTGTCCCAGGCTCCCACCCAGGCCTGACTCGGAACCCCACCCCCCCGTGCCCCCCTTACCAGCAAGGAGGGACACGAAGGACAACCAGAGTGCTTGGAGCAAGGGACGGTACACTTTTGCCACATGGGCACATGGCAGAGGAAGTGAATTTAGCTGGACACTCACTTTAAGTAAAACATTACCCAAACTGGGATCCTGTACACAGAGCTCCACACGTGTGCTCGCCCAGACATCCCTGAGACGAAGGCCCGGGCCGGAAGTCCCTACCCCCACCCCCACTAACTCCAGGCCCACAGAATCCAAATGCATGAATAAGGCCAAAGTCTTTTTTTCTTCCTCATTTCCCCAAGCTATCTCTGGGAACAGGAACCTTCTGAACCCTGGAGTCACCTTGGAAGGACGGGACCAAGTGGTGAGAGGGACTCTGTCTTCAGAGCCCCTCACGGCCCCAGGGATGAGTAGCAGTCAGTGTCCCTTGGTATCAATATCTTTCTTCTGCCCCAAAGAAAACATATTCCTCAGGCCATAACCAAGCACACTACATTCCTTCAGGAACTTTGGGTTTCCGGCGTTCGGGGTTCTTGCTTGAAAGGCAAGCCCTCACGGGAGGATGGTGGCACACATCCACCCTGAGGCGATCGATGGGAGAAAATGAAGGGATGGAGGCTTAGAAAGGACCAGTGACGAAGTGGTCCTGTCCTCCAGTCACTCCTTATGTCCTGCGGAGTTGTCCTTTAAAGGCCACATCATAACTCTAAAACACAACGTGTAGTGGGGTTGGGCGGGTGGCTTCTTCCTTGATGGAAGATCTGCTTCTTTCTAGGCCACCAGGCCAAAGCTCTCATCTCCGGGGACCCTGCGTAGAGTCTGCACTTGTTGGAGTCTGTGTGGCCATGGTCTTCGTCTTGTTTCACTCCGCATATTACCCTCCAAGAACTTTCACGATTTGGTTGGATCCTGTTTACTTACTTGCTTATTGTTGGCTTCATAATGTTGAGGAAAGTAATGTCTTTTCTTGGTGCCACACCCAAAAGACCACTAAGTGCTTCCGGTTCATTCCCACAGGTCTACAAACTACCCTACCATCACACCCTGCTTTGCAGATGAGCAGATTAGTCTACAAAAATTTGAGGGATTTCACCAGGGAGACTTAGTAAGAAGGGATATGGAAATTCCAATAACAGCTACAACTACCTTTTGTTTTGGTTTTTATCCCACAAGAGAAAAAGAGTTGGTATCAACTTGCAGTTCAAGGGTGCCCTCCTTCAGGGCAGGGAAGTCAAGGCAGCGGGACTGTGAATCTGCGGGTCACATGACCTCCGCCATCAGGAAGCAGGAAGAACGGGTCCTGTGCTCAGCTCGTTTTCTCTCTCTCTCTTTTTTTTTAATTTTATTTATTTATCTTCTACGTGTATGAGTGTACTGTCTGCATGTAGGTCTGTGCACCCGTGTCGTGCAATGCCGCGGAGGTCAGAAGAGGGTCTCGGATTCCCCTGGAACTGGAGTTCTCCTGGAATTGGAGTTTCAGACGGTTCTCAGCCGCCATGTGAGTGCTGGGGATCGAACCCGGGTCCTCTGCAAGAGCAGTCGGTGCTTTTAACCGCTAGTTTATCTCTCCTCTGCCGATCTCTATATCTGGTTTTTTTTCTTCTTGATAATTTTTTCATTTTTTTTTTATTGATGCTTGTGTATTTCAAACAATATGCAATTCAGTTCAGGCCTATTCCCTTTCCCTTCCCCCATCCCATCCCACCCCCATTCCAGATCATGCATTCTGCCCTGCTGTCCTGCCTCTTTCTCTCAGTTTTTTTTTCCATTTTTAGCATAGGTGTAATTTGAGTACACGCATCCTTCATGCAAAACCATCTGCAAGCAGCTGTGCCCAAACCCACACAGCCCCTTGGTCCCACCATCCAGCAGGGGGGGCTTTTTTGTTCAATCAAGTTGATCAAAGAGTGTCCAGGCTGACATTGCTGTAGGTTCCACGTTCACCCCAAGCACCATCCTACATTCTACCCGCCCCCTCTTCCGCAGAGATTTTTATCGGCTTAGACAAGGGGCACAGGTGGACGAGGAGCAAAACATGTACTTTCTCTGGAGATGTGTCTTGGGCTCTGGTCACTTCTGGCTGTTTTGTTTTCATGGGTGACAGATTGTCCAGGAATAACCTTTCGATCCTACCAATGAAGTACAAGCAATTAGATATTTAGGTTTTTTTTTTTTAATTTTTATTTTATTTATTTATTTTTATGTGTATGAATGTCATTGCGCTCATGTTGTAATGCTGCGGAGGTCAGAAGACAGTCTGGATTCCCCTGGACTGAGTTCTCCTGGAACCGGAGTCCACACGACGGTTCTCAAGCCGCCATGTGGGTGTGGGGATCGAACCCGGGTCCTCTGCAAGAGCGGTCGTCGCTCTTAACGCTAGGCCATCCCTCCAGCCCCGTATAAGGTATTTAAACAGTATTGATTGTTATCATAGGTTACATTGGTATAGACACAGATATTTGGATGGTTAAGATCCCAGCAACCCACATGGTGGCCAGAACCGCTGTCTTAAACTCCAGTTCCAGGAAAACTCCAGTTCCAGGGGAATCCAACACCCTCTTTTGACCTCCGAGGCATTGCACGACCACGGGTGCACAAACCATGCAGACAATCATTCATACACCATACAGAATAAATAAAAAAATTTAAAAAATTAAAAAAAAGAATATGATGATGATGTCTCCTCCAACTGTAATTGGGAGACAACTTTATGAGGTATCTCTTTAAAACTGGTAAAACTGCCTTCTTGAATTGACTAATAAGACATGGAAATGTGAAAAGGATTATTCTCTATTCAGAACCAACGATAATACTAAAGTCTCATTAATCTATGCCTTAAGCAAAATATATTAATGCAGGAGCTCTGATATGCAATGGATTATTCCACCAAGGAGTGTTGGCCAGGGATCCAAGCCCCCACAAAAGGTTAAAGGCTCCTTGCCTCTAAACTGGGATACTAGCAAGAGAGAGGCTGATAGGCCCTGCTGGTCGAAGACCTGATTAACATGGGAAAGATCTACCGAGACCACACATGCAAGTGTACAGATGGTCTCTGGAAATACCAGAGATGTTACCAAGGCCCACTATACCAAATACACACAAATATGGGTATCCTTGAGTCAAGCAAGACTCCTCCACTCCTCCATCAGCACCAGCTACACCTCACCTGCCTGGAAATACTGTGCAGCAGAGGCAGCCATATGCCTGTATATCCTAAATCTAGTTGGCTATTGGCTCTCTCCTTGGAGGAATAACCCACGGCTGATGCCACAAGCTTGCACCCTCCAGTGGTCAGGAGATGTTATAAGCCACAGTAAGACCCTGTCATATTCAACAGAAAAAAATGTAATTCATGGATTAACATACCCTCTCTCTTTTTTAAGAGTATCTTGGGGCTGGAGAGATGGCCTAGCGGTTAAGGGCACCGACTGCTCTTACAGAGGACCTGGGTTCGATCCCCAGCACCCACATGGCGGCTGAGAACCGTCTGAAACTCCAGTTCCAGGGGAATCCGAGACCCTCTTCTGACCTCCGCGGCGTTGCACGACACAGGTGCACAGACTTGCATGCAGACAGTACATTCATACACATACAGAAATAAATAAAATTAATAAAAAAAAGTATCTTTTACTAGTTTTGACAATTTCATACATTACATAAGTAATGTATCCTGATTATATCTATCCCAGCTCCCCATTGCCTCCAGGCACCACCAACACTGTCCTTTTCTGTTTTAGTCACCTGCTAAATCCAGTCAGCACTGACTGTGGGAGTGTTGACTGCCCTTGTGGACAT
The DNA here is from genome assembly GCA_009823505.1 of Rhizomys pruinosus. NCBI lineage: Eukaryota > Metazoa > Chordata > Mammalia > Rodentia > Spalacidae > Rhizomys > Rhizomys pruinosus. The sequence goes on from VZQC01012819.1 coordinate 1,421,286, forward strand.
GATCTTGTGCAGGTAACCACAGCTGAAGTGAGTTTACACACACAATGGCTAACAACCATCCATAACTCCAGCTCCAAGGGAATCTAATGCCTTCTTCTGACCTCCACAGGCATTGCATGACACAGGCAATACACTCATACACCTAAAATAAAATAATAAAAATAAAATACTTTTTCAAAAACATGGAGCACTCAACAGTCACACGTATTCTCAGCACTCTGACTGAGAGAGCAATAATCTGGGGTAGAAACATAAGTACTTAGAAGGTAGTCCATTTAGCAAGACAACAGTAGTAGATTCCCTCCTAGGGCCTTTACCCTCCCAGCTGCAAGCTTTCAGCCAGGTTTACAGTACCAGCACTTAGTTCCCTCCGGTGGAGCAGGCCTCAAATTCAATTCAAAAGCAGTTGGTTACTCCATAACCTCAGAACCTTTATGCCACTATTGTAAAAATGGGCACATCTTGCCAGACAAATGCCTTTTTCTTCTTTCAGTTCTCTCTCTCTCTCTCTCTCTCTCTCTCTCTCTCTCTCTAAATAGAGAGGGGGGTTCACTGTTATCTTCTACATTGATTACTTGTCTCACTGCTATAACAAAATATTTGACAGAAAAAGCTATCTCCCCAGCCCCAGGCTCGCCTAAGTAACTGTAGCACTGTAGAATCGGAATGGACTCCTGGCACCACCCCTCGTGTATTTCTAGACAGCCATATGTGACAAGTTTGCCTGCCCTCCAAGGTTTATTTCCCGCACTTCCTCTTGATAGCTTTTCCCCACTGGGTCTGTTAGGAATCCTGATTCCTGTACTAATATTCCCCTTCAACCTGCCTATGGCTTTGTCGTAGCTCTTAAAGATTTTACCCAAGTGGTTCGCTGTGTTGCATGTTTTCTCCACTTCATCGTGCATTCTTCTCAAGATTAAAGCTGCACGTTGCTTATTTATATGTGTCTATTCCTAGCATAGTGTCTATTACCTTTTAGGCACATAGTAACTGTTACAGACTTGGTTTTCTGTGTCATCAAGAACAGAAAGGCAGCACACAGTAAACAAAAGTATGGGAACTCCTGACAATGGAAATGCACACACACCCACGCCGAGCCGCAGATTCATGAATAGACTCCCTTTGCATGTCTCACTGCCTTCCTCACCTCATCACTTGGGCAACACTCAGCCCTCCAATATGGAAGAGGCTTTTGGTTATAGAACTATGTAAATAGGACCCTAGCTGTAAAAAAAAAAAATCCCTCCCTGGAGAAATAATGATTGAAATAAAACTCCAGGGGAAGGGAATGAGGATGTTTTGTAAATAGAGGAAAGAGAATAATTGAAAGGCAGCCTTAGGTCGGGGCTCAGGCCAGTGTCTGAGAGGCACAAGACAGCGAAGTGGGCACTAATTGCTGGACTGAAGGGACAGCCAGTGTGCACCCTAGTATGCTGTGGGCAGAGCAGGGGTCCTCGTGTCTATTCCAACTTTTCAAAATAATATGAAAACCTGGATTTTTATGAGAAATACCTTGATTTTTTTTAATGCCAGCCCAACTTGAAAAAATGAAGTATATTGTCAAATAAAACACACCTGCGGGTTTTAATGGCCAATAGGTGGCAATCTGAAAGTGTCCAGTTAGAATGGATATAAGCCCAGGGCTGGAAAATGACTGGCAGTAAGCAGAGATTGAAGCCAGAGCATAGGGGACATGTTCAGGCTCATTAAGGAGGGCGATTGGCATGGAAAGGCCACGAAGGACTTTAAATGTGGTCAAGTTTCTATGTAAGAGGAACATTCTGGGGCTGGAGAGATGGACTAGAGGTTAAGAGCGCCAACCGCTCTTACTGAGGACCTGGGTTTGATCCCCAGCACCCACATGGCGGTCAAGAACCATCTGAAACTCCAGTTCCAGGAGAACTCCAGTTCCAGGGGAATCCGAGACCCTGTTCTGACCTCTGCAGCATTGCACGACATGGGTGCACAGACCTACATGCAGACAGTACATTCATACACATACAGAAATAAATAAAATTAAAAAAAAAAAAAAAAAAAAGAGGAACATTCCGGTTGCAGCCTGGAGAACCGGTGGGAAGCAGCCTCAGTGTAAGGAAGACCACATTTCAAAGTGATGGTGATACACAAACACGCTACATGGGGGCCCTGGGTGAGGTGAGGAATGGAGCTGGAGCCTAGGATTTTGTGTCTGACAGACTATACAACCTGAGGAATAAATCAATAGAATACAATGATCTCAGTGTCCTAGTACAGACAAAACTGAGTAGGCTTCGGTATAAAAACAAACTAGAAGACGCCTAAGAAGAACAGCAAGGGGAGGGAAGTAAGCTACATTTTGTCAGGATCAAAGCTTAGCTCCGGGGTTGGAGAGGTGGCTCAGGAGTCAAGAGCAGGGGTTGCTCTTGCAAAGGACTCAGGTTCAGTTCCCAGCACCCATATGGCAGCTAACAGTTCCTCTTCTGTCCTTCAAAAGGTGACTGGATTTTTAAATCATATTTGCTATGCAGCTGAAGATGATATTTTGATTTGTATTTTGGGGGTACCTGTGTTGAGTTAATAAATATTTTCATCTCCATTAAAACTGCTGGGGGGAAAAAAAGGGCAATTGGATTTCTAACCCATAGTCCACAGGGTGTGTTGTTGTCTTCCCACAGCTTGAAGAATATGCTCTGTAGTCAGGAGCCCTGACTAGAATTCCAGCCTGGATGGAAGAGGAAAATAGCAGGGTGTGAGGCCTGTGATTGAAGCCACCACTCCATAAAAGGAAAGCCCATGTTTGGATGTCTTTAGACCAAGCAGAGTTACAGTCTTGTCTCTTCTGTTCTTTGTTCTAATGCCTGATCTTGAATACAGGCCCCCCGGGTCTTCCTGTCAGTCCCAATCTCCATCTTTTTTCCCTGAACATCTCTAGGATGTTTGTACTCTGACATGCCTAGTACAAGGAGCTCCCTGACACGTGGTGTCAAAATCTTCCATTTTGGGGGATTTGGTTCCATTCTGATACTAGCCCCCCTCACCAATATTGTGAAGAGGAGATATTTTCTTGTGGCCATTTTTCTTTAAATTCAGTTGAACCCAAGGTCCAGAGGACAGCACAGAAGACAGGAAACCCATTCAGAGCACAGCCATACTCCACACAGAAGTTAAGCCAGGAAAGATGCCATCTCCTGGCCCTTCACATATGAACTGAGAATAGTGCTTTGTTCTCAAGGAACTTGGTTTAATCTGTTGACCTTCATGATAAATGAATGACTGGGTCCGAGGCTGGCATATGTAATTTACATGAGATAGTATAGATCTTGCTTCCTTACCCCCCCAATCTGGCCACCCAATATTCTTTTATTCTTTTTTCCCTCTCCTTTCTCCTCCTCCTCCTCTTCTTCTTTCTCCCCTCCTCCTCCTCCTCCTCTCCTCCTCCTCCTCCTCCTCCTCCTCCTCCTCCTCCTCCTTCTTCTTCTTCTTCTTCTTCTTCTTCTTCTTCTTCTTCTTCTTCTTCTTCTTCTTCAGCAAGGTCTCCCTATAGCCCCAGTTGGCCTAGAATTTGCTGTGTAGACCAGGATGACCTTGAACTTACAGAGATCTACCTGCCTCTGCCTCCCAAGTGCTAAGACCAAAGCCGTGCACCACCACACCTGACATCTGTCCCCCATTCTAGTTGAAGTCTTAAGTCAAGCAGATATTATTCTCCTTGTAAATGACCTCGGTATTAATTTGGATGCTCAGAAGGTTATATAAAAAGTTATTAATTCTAGAATTCCAGTAACTTTACTGTGATATTCTTTATTATCAAACGTGTTCCTGGAGTAGCATTTTAATTAACTTTTCACACTTGTTTTTTTTTTCTTTTTTCTATTTATTTATTTATTTATTTACTTATTTATTTATTTATTTATTGTCTTTTTTGAAACAGGGTCTCCCTGTAGCCCCAGCTGGCCTGGAACTCACTATGTAGACCAGGCTGGCCTTGAACTCACAGAGCTCTGCCTACCTCTGCCTCCAGAGTGCTGGGATTAAAGGCATGTGCCACTGTACCCCGCTTGCTTTTCCTACATTTATATAAAGTCTTTGCTGAGGGCATAACTTGGTGGTAGAGGGCTTACCTGGTGTGCATGGGTCATTGGGTTCAACAGCAGCCCTGAAGAGAAAGAAAGAGACAGGCAGACAGAAACAGAGACAGACACAGAGACAGAGACAGAGGAGAAAGAGAGGTCTTCATTCCAGATCTACTGACTGTTCTTCAGCATCCTTTTCCTTAAAAAAAATTGTCTATGTTGTTGAAGCTTTCTTATCATTTTTCCACTTCACTTAACATTTTTTTTTTTGGTCTTTTTGAGACAGGGTCTCCCTGTAGCCCCAGCTGTCCTGGAACTTGCTATGTAGACCAGGCTGGCCTTGAACTCACAAAGATCCGCCTGCCTCTGCCTCCCAAATGCTAGGATTTAAGGCGTGCACCACCACACCCGGCTTCATTTAACTTTTTAGACTCATCCTCCATGTCAAGGTTTTAAGCACTTCCTATGTATTTTCATTCCACTTATACTGCTGCTAAGATGGAATTCATATAAAGCATCCCAAGACTCTTATAAGAAAGAATAAAAAAGATAAAATTTCCTAATCATTGAGAAGATGGGTATACTATAAAAGTTTCAAACTGCCAGGCATGGTGGCACATGCCTTTAATCCTAGCACTCGGGAAGCAGAGGCAGGCGGATCTCTGTGAGTTCAAGGCCAGCGTGGTCTACAGAGTGAGTTCCAGGACAGCTGGAGCTGCAGGGAGACCCTGTCTCGAAAAGACCAAAAAAAAAAAAAAGTTTTAAACTAATGACAGGAAAATTAAATGCAAGAAATATCAATGTATTTGATACAAAGGAAATTAAACCAAATAAGGAAAAGAAAGGCCAAAATGGGCAGGAAAAGTAGGAAAAAAAAAATCAATAGCCGGGCGTGGTGGCCTAGCACTTGGGAGGCAGAGGCAGGCAGATCTTTGTGAGTTCAAGGCCAGCCTGGTCTACAGAGTAAGTTCTGGGACAGCTGGGACTACAGGGACACCCTGTCTCAAAAAGACAAAAAAAAAAAAGTCAAAAGAAGACGATTGTTCAAATATACAATAAATGTTAATGAAATTTCACTTAATATACTGTCACTTCAAATCCAATGATAACGGAAAAACTCTTTAACATGGTAGCATACAACAAAAATACCACTAAGAAACTGTCCACTTTAAATGCATCCTCTTCAAGAGGCTAGAAAAGTAAAACCAAACAAAAGCCATGCAAGGAAAGAGGCAATATGGACAAGAACAGATTTCAGTGACTCCCACAGCAGATACATGGTAGATACAGATAAAGATGGAAACAATTGATGAAGCAATAGCAAGCTGAACCAAGAAAGAAGAAGGGTAAATGTGATGGTCCAGTGGTGACAGGCACTTGCAGCCAAGTGTCACACCACAAGTTCAATTCCCAGGATGCACATAAGGGTGGAAGGAGAGAATCGGCTCCCATCACTTGCCCCCTCTCCTCCACATGCATGATATGGTATGTACATGTGCACTTGTGCATGCGCACCCACACACATGCACACATACACACATATACACACATGCACACACACACATATACACACATACACACATACACACATGTACACACATACACACATGCACATACACACATACACATACACACATGCACACATGCACACACATACACACATGCACACACATACATACATACACACATATACATACACACATGCACACATACATACACACATATACACATACACATACACACATGCACACATACACATACACACACATACACATGCACACATACACATACACACATACACATACACACATATACACATACACACATACACACAAATAAATGTAATTTAAATTTAAAAAGAAAACACAAGCTCTCAATATCAAAATTGAAAAAGAAAGCATTATTACAACTTGTTCACAATTAAGTAAAAATACTATATTATGCTAATAGCATTATGCTAACAAACTCAATAATTCGGATGAATAACATTGTTTTTGAGAATTATATTACTAAAACTGACATAAAAAGAAATAGAAATTAGGGATAGTTTTAGAAATACTAAGGAGAGCTCCAGATCCAAAAGACTTCATAGTGAATTCTGCCACATATAAATTAAAAAAAACTTATTTAAAGATTTTTAAATATTTTATGTATTATTTTTTTATGTGTAAGAGTATATTGCCCACATGTATGTAAGTGCATCCATGTTGTGTAATTCCAGTGGAGGTCAGAAGAAGTTGTCAGATTCCCCTGGAACTGGAGTTAGGGATGGTTGTTAGCCGACATGTGGGTGCTGGGAACTGAACCTTAGTCTTCTGCAAAAGCAGCCAGTGCTCTTAACTGCTAAGCCATTTCTCCAGCCTCAATTTATTTAAGTTTGGTCAAGTAATTTTATAAAATCAAAATAGCCCTGATTCTAATGCCAGAAAATGGCATTACAAGAAAATAAACTTCAAAGCTGGGTGTGGTGGCATTCTTCTTCAATTCCTGCACTTGGAAGGCAGACTCAGGCAGATTTCTGGGAGTTCAAGGCCAGCCTGGTATGTGTAGCAAGTTCTGGGACATCCAGGGCAGCATAGTAAGACCCTGATTAGAGGGAGAAAAAGAGAGAGGAAGACAAACAGACAGAGACTAACAGAGACAGACAAGAAACTGTAGAGCAATATCTCTCATGAATACAGATTTTAAAAACTCTCATAAAAGTACTGGCCTAGGATATGGCATAGTTGATAAAGTGCAAGCCTAGCATACACAGAGCCCCAGGCTTAATCCTGGTACTGCATAAACTCAGTATAATGGCACACACCCATAACTTTAGTGCTCAGGATGATCTCAAATTCAAGATTATCCTCAGGCACATAATGAGAGGTTCAAAGCCAATCTGGGAGGATGTTAACAAAATTCTAATTGTGAATAGCTCAATAGCACATGGATCATGAGGCTTGGGTTCAATGCCAAGAGAAAAAGAGATGGAAGGAAAAATAAAGACATATTAATAAATCAAATTCAGTAAGAGAAAGAGACCACATCTTTATAACATTTAAATTTATCTGCATGAATGTTTGCCCACATGCATCTAGGTACACCTTGTGCAAAGGCCAGAGGAGTTGGATCCTCTGGAATTGGAGTTACAGAAGATTATTAGCCACCATGTATGTGCTGGAAACTGAACCTTGGTCCTCTGCAAGAGCAGCCAGAGCTCTTCACCACTGAGCCATCGCTCCAGCCCCTGCATAACTTTTATTACACTATTTTGTTATAATTGTTCTATTTTACTAGCTCTTGCTGATCTCTTGCTGTGCCTAATTTAAAAAATCAAACTTTATTGCGGGTATGTATACATAACAAAATGTCTTAGACAGATGATATAGATAGATAGATAGATAAATGATAGATAGATAGATAGATGATTGATAGATAGATAGATAGATAGATAGATAGAGATAATAATGATAATAGATGATAGACAGATGATAGATAGATAAGATAGATGATTGATAGATAGATAGATAGATAGATAGATAGATAGATAGATAGATAGATAGAGATAATAATGATAATAGATGATAGACAGATGATAGATAGATAGATAGATAGATAGATAGATAGATAGATAGATGATAGTTTGATACTATCTCTGATCTCAGCATCCATTAGGAGAATTGGAATAAATCCTCAATGGATAAGGAAAACTACATAATGTCAATAACAATTTATTATATTATATTATATTATATTATATTATATATCCTATTATATAATATATTACAGCAGGCAATAACCAGTAATTAGAAAGCAACCAGTAATTATCAGAGCAGGTCACAAGGCTCCAGGAACAATGTTTTCAAGAACACAAAATTATTGAGTATTTGATATGTTTAAATACACAGAAAAGTAGGGGATACATTAACCATAAGTACACAGAAAACTTAACAGAAAGGCAATTAACTCCTGAAAATACAAAAGCAAACAAAGATATAGTATATGGGTAAACTGCAAATACATAATAAATACTAACGATTTTGAAAATTGATTTAAGAAAAATTGTAATTCTAGTACTCAATTCAGAAGCACATAAGTGGAACAATAAAGAGAAGATTATCATGGCCCCTGTCCAAGGATGACATGCAAATTCGTGAAGCATTCCATATTCTTAAGACTATTACAGAGTTCTACAACTGATCATACACAGAGAATAACTGTCTGTAAGATCCCTCAACCCTAAGTGATACATCTCCAATGGAATCTTGTGGTGGTTTGAATGAAAGTGTTCCCCCATAGGCTTTAAGTATTCAGACATTTTGTCCCCAGTTGGTGGTGCTGTTTTGGGGGATCTTAGAAGGTATGGCCATGCTGGAGGAAGTACATCACTGGGGGTGGGCTTAGAGAGTTCAACAAGCCTTGCAGGCTCCAGTCTCTCTCTCTCTCTCTCTCTCTCTCTCTCTCTCTCTCTCTCTCTCTCTCTCTTTCCTGTGCTCATTGGAAGATGTGAACCTCGGCTTTCTACTCCAGCTCCTGCCACCATGCCTCCCGCCACAATGGACTCTAACTCCCTGGAACCATCAGTCAATCATAAGCTCAAATAAGCTCTTCCTTTTATAAGTTCCCTTGGTCATGGTGGTTTTATCACAGCAACAGAAAAGTGACTAATACAAACCTCTATACCTAAAGCTAACAGAACATATGGAACAAGGTACAGAGAACAGTCATGCATCTTTCAACTCTCACCAAAGAGCAATGAACACAGAAAGCCAAGGTGTAGAGTCCCTGGATAGGACTCCTACGTTGAGCCTTACCCACCCAGTCTCAAGGAAGACCATGAAAGACGGGGAAGAATGATTGATTATAAGGACCAGAGTGGTGCATGGCCATAAGGAAACAGTCTTCCTGGCTTCTGAGAACTTGCTAGTGTGAATTACAGCAACAGTCACAGCATGCACAAGACCCACGCAAACTCAAACAGACAAAACCCAGCATAGAACTAGGGAGATGGGCAAGAGATGTCAACTTTAGCTGAGGAACTATTAGCAGCTGATCACTGCTGGGTGAGGGAGAGTTGGTCTTCTTTAAGGGAGTGATGCTAGCAAGGCTGACCAGGCTCCAGGGAATGAACTCACACCGAGGAACATCTGGAGACACAAACTTGAGATAGGCTTTCATATATATGACAGATGCATGAAATCCAGTGAGCTAGCTATGGGGGGAGGGGTGGAGGGTTGGATAGGAATGGGGATCTAAATATGATTGAGATAAATGAAATACACAAAAATGCAATAAAATACACATTAAAAATGTACTTGTATCCAGAGGAAATAAAGGCAAAAGAGTTTTTACATGTTGTGGTGGAACTAGAGTGAAAAAAGAAGGATGGTTTACACTTTCTACTTTTTTTTTATCTTTTTTGAAACAGGGTGTCCCTTTAGTCCTAGCTTGCCTGGAGCTCGCTCTGTAGACCAGGCTGGGCTTGAACTCACAGAGATCCGCCTGCCTCTGCCTTCTGAGTGCTGAGATTAAAGGCGTGCGCCACCACACCCAGCTGATTTTCACCTTCTAATATAGAAATTTAATAAATAATGTTCAAGCATAAATTTAAGAAGTAGGAAAAAGAAGAAAGGAAAAGAAATAAAAGGAGAAAAAGGAAAGGGAAAGAGGGAAAAAAGGAAAGAAAAGGGAAAAAAAGAAGTAGACATGTAAATTATTATTTCTATATATAGAACTAAAGTAAAATGACTAAAAAGTCAAAGTTGCTTCTAGGGACTAAGAAACGAAACAAGGTACAGAGCAGGAGAATTCTCTCATTTAGTAAAGTTATTTGCTTCTTTAAATTATTGGCATCTATGTCTTTGACTTTTAGTAAATAAGGAACATTAAGTAGACCTGACAGCTCTGCTCAAAATAAAGAAACCATTCTCACTTATGCTGAGGCAAAGGCTGATGCCAGGATTGTAAGGAGGATTCGATGGTGAGAAACCTCTCATTTTAATAGGTTGAAAGTTAAAAGCTGGGCGCAGGGTCATGATCATGTAGTACAAGACCCCAGAGGTGGAGGGAGGAGGACGGTGGGTTCAAGGCCAGCCAGGGTTACATAGTGAGAATTCCTCAAAACAACTGAAAACAGAGTAAAACCCAAACCATAACTATAAACCAAATCAGCGAAGTGGATGTCACTGCTGCAGGCTGTCACCTCTGCATGCTGTCACTACTGCGTGCTGTCACTACTGCATGCTGTCACTACTGCGTGCTGTCACTACTGCGTGCTGTCACTACTGCGTGCTGTCACTACTGCATGCTTTCATTGTATATTTCAAGAGTAGGCAAACTTATTTTAAACTTTTTTCATTTTTAATTGAAATATACTATTTATGTTTTACTTATTTATGGGACACAGTATGATATTTTGATACACACACACACAAAAAAAATGGGTAATAATCAAATCAGAGTAACTAGAATTTTCATATAATGGACAGATGTAACAACTTAAGCCTTCAGATATGGGCTAAGATCTCTATAGCACATCCTTTCTTAAACAGTCTTGATTCTTGGCAATACTGGACTTGAATCCAGAGCCTCATGCGTGCTAGCAAGCACTGTTCCACTGAACTATATCCCCAGCCTTCTTTGACTTTTTAATATTTTGAGACAAACTCTCACATTGGGCAGGCTGGCCCTGAACTCACTCTGTATCCCAGAAGGGCCTTGAACTTACAGAGCAACTCCTGCTTCTGCCTGCCTGAGTGATGTGACCACAGGTGTGTGCCACCAAAACCCCACTAGGTTCAGCTTTTGATTTTGTTCTTTTAGATAAGATCTTGCTATGTAGTCAGGCTGGCCTCAAGACCTTCTTGCCTTAGCCTTCAGAGTGCTGGGATAATAGCTGAGTACCATCATTCCTAATTAAACCTTTTTACTTATTGGTGTTAATTTATTTATATGTAGTTTTGTGTTCCTGAGGATCAAAACTAGGGATTCACACCTACTAAGCAGGTGCTGTACCACTAAACTCCACCTCCAGCCCTTAATCCTTCTAAAATACAAAAACCATTCGTACCTTTTAGCTGTATAAAATTCAGCCTTGACTGGTCTGGTTCATAGCTACACTTGGCAGCCCACCGGTATACCCAGAGGAAAAGAAAAAGAGAGAGAATGAAATGTAAAGTCATGATAAACTCAAACAGGATTTAATATTAATATACTTGATTTCCATATATATGTATATAAGTATATTAAATGTGTATATATGGAAATCAAACAACCCTCATATCTACCAAAAAAATTAGCTGATTTGAAGATACAATGAAAGGGAAAAAATTCTTATTTAAAATAGCAACAAAAAACAAAACTCCTAAGAATAAACTTAACAAGAAATATGTAGGATTTATAGTCCAAAATTTGAATGTAGCCTGAAGGACACAAAGGCTTAACAATGCTAAAATAATGCCCTGTTCTTAGATTCTCACAATCATAAATCTATCAAAGATAGGGAACTTATAAATTTCATGAGATCCCAATAAAAATACCACCAGGGTATTTTAGGGGGAACTAAACTAGCTAGAACTAAAGTTCACGTGGAAATTTTACCAGGAACAGCCAGGAAATTTTTGGAAAAATTAGAGTAGCAAAGAAGGCTAAAAAAAAAAATGTATAAAAACCCATTGTAAATCCTTGATAATCAAAACAACATGAATGGAAAGATGAGTCACTCAAGCCCAATAGGACATTCAGAGGGAGTTTTGAGTGTGTGGGAGAATGTTTTATGCCACATTGATGGTGCTATCTCACAGATAACCAAATGAAAAAGCCAATAGGCTTAGCCCCTTCCACATGAGCAACTTCAAGAAAGCTTCTGATCAATGAAGGAGTTAAACAAAATCATAAAGTTAATGAGGGTAGATGTGAGTTCCACATGAGCAACTTCAAGAAAGCTTCTGATCAATGAAGGAGTTAAACAAAATCATAAAGTTAATGAGGGTAGATGTGAGAAGTATTTTATAAACACATGTGAAAAATATGATAGATTAATGAATTTAGCTTTATTTTTTACAATATGTGCAAAGCAAAATAACAGTAATGACTGCTTGGTAAAGTAAAAACATAAACAAGGAATTGGGGAACTTATAATTCATGGTAGACAAATGCTATTTTCCTTAATATATAAAATAGTACAACTAATGAAGAAGAAAACTATCAATCTAATGGACAAATGTCAAGAGCAGGAATAGTTGACAGAAAAAGAAACCCACACTACACACCACCAACCAGCCAAGGAGGATGTGCCCACTGCAATAGTGGCACATCTACTATGGGGGTAACCAATCTCTTTCTGGTTGGCAGTGAGGCCTGGTTCACAGGAGGAGGGAATTCACATTTGGTACTGTAAATGTGGTCAAAAGCCCATGGCTGCTAGGCTATAAGCCCTAGTGGGAAAACTACAGCTGTTATTTCACTAAGTGGACATAATATATTGCTCAGACGGCCTCCTGAATAATTATGCTTATCCCCATAGATTGGTGCTATTGTGCTGAGTATAAGTGATTATTTAATCATAAACAAGACACTAATATCATTCCCTCCAAGGCTCAGAGAACATGGTGGAAGAGGGTGGAAAGAGGATAGTGCAGAATGTTACAGAAGGCTGTGTTCTGGGCATGGCCACAGCAATCCTAACCTCACCGCCATTGCAATTACCTGCAAAAGATTGGTCCTGATAACATCCTGTCATGGAGGGAAGAGGAACTTGGGAGGCCCCACCCCTCCCTGAGGATCTATAGACAGTTGATGCCTGCCAAGGGGAGCCATTTTCTTCTGTGTTGTAGCCAGTGGTAAGGTGCCTGTGCTCCTTTCACCTATTCTCCTATAAGCAACACTAATGAAACTCATTGAGTCACCAAAACAATAGCAGCACAAAAAAGAATGGAAATAGAAGGGAGTCTAGTTGGGAAGAGTGTCAGCAGCAGGGGTGGGGGCGGGACAGAGTAGGGTTAGAGAGTCCGATCAAAATTCATTATAGACATGTAAATGTCATATGAAACCCATTATTCTGTAAAGCTAATGCACGCTAATAAAAATATGAGAAAAGAAAACCTACAGAGCTCAACCTAGCCAGGCATGATGGCATACACTTTTTAGTCCCAGCACTCTGGAGCCAGAGGCAGGTGGGTCTCTGTGAGATGGAGGCCAGCCTGGTTTATATAGCTAGTCCCAGGACACCTGCGCTATAAGGAGACCCTGTCTCAAAAAAAAAAAAAAACAAAAAAAAAAAAACAANTTTTTTTTTTTTTTGGCTCTTTTCGATGACCAGGGTCCTCTGTAGCCCCAGCTGTCCTGGAATCACTCTGGCCTTTGAACTCACAAAGATCCAGCTGCCTCAGCCTCCCAAGTGCTAGGATTAAAGGCGTGCTCCACCATGCCCGGCTGACACATTCTTATAATTACAGTATCAGGAATGCTGAGGGAGGAGGATTGTGAGTTTGAGGTCAGCCTGGGTTACATAATGAGACTCTATCTCAAATTCATTCAATATGTGCTCCCATCAGCAATATGTGAATTTTATTTTCTCAGATTCACTTAAGTAGTTTATTGAACCTGAGGAAAACCTTTATCAACTTCATAGAAGAAAAGATGGTATTCTTTATAGCTTCCATTCGCATTTCTCTTATAATAAATGAGGTTACATTACTTTTGTAACAAGGATTCCCTATAGCTCCAGCTGGCCTAGAACTAAACCCTCTGTAGATTCCAGGTGGCTTTGAAACAAATCATCACCATAGAGTTCCACCTGCCTCTGTTGCCTCTCAAGAGCTGGATTAAAGGCGTGTGCCGCCGTGCCGCAGCTGCAAAAAAAAAAAAAAAAAAAAAAAAAAAAAAAAAGAATGTGTCACTACAACTGGTTCAATCTTTTTATTGACTGATAAATAAATAGCATCATTTTCCAAAGTATTAGAATCCCAAATTCATCTATGCTTTGAGTCAATGATTTAATTTCTAGGTATCTCTTGTATAAATATTGAATAAATATTGTATAAATATGAAGCGATGGTTCATGTGTGCAAGCAATATTATACATAAAGCATACATTATGTTTTCAGACATCCATAGAATGGATTACTGTGAAGGGGGCTCCCAGCAAACAAGCTTCCAGCTCGGGTGAGCTGAGGAAGTTCAGGGGGATCCAGGCCTCCAGGAGGCTCCAGAGGCTCCACAGATAACAGCCTGTGACTGGTTCCTGTAGGACTGCACAGCAGTGCTGGTCCAGGGAACACCTCAGGTACAGGCCCTTGGCTATGGGGGGACGTGGGAACATCCAGGGACCAGGCTGTCAGCCCTGGTTGGGTCAGAGCTCAGTGCCTGAGCTTTTGCTCCAGTGTGTCAGGGTCCCCTGAGAGTCGGAAGTTTGGCTCCAGTGGTCTCTAAGGTCAGTGTGACTGTGGGGATTTGGATTCTGAGGCTGCCGTGGTTACCGTGGAACTAGTGAGCGGTCTATACTGCTGTGCTCTGCTCTGCTCCTGGATGTTGCTTCAGGCCTGTGGCGCTAACCACAGCCCTAAGATAGTACATGGACTTTAGTGTGTCTGACATTTGATGTCCTGCCCCCAGTGAGTTTGCAGAGTCCAGGAGGTAAATGGGTTGCGAAGCTGTGTGGTTGTCATGCAGCTTGGTATGTGGTGCCCCACCCTTGTGTTGACACATAGTCCAGACAAGGTCACCTCGGGATTCCACTAAAAAGTTTCACCAGTCCCCATGGCTAAGCCTCATGCAGACATTTCTCTAGAAAGAAACACAGAAAACAAAACATCCATAGGGGAAGTCAAAACTGAAAGGCAAACGCCACTCCAACAGATGCACAATACACACAAAGAAACATGAAGAATGTGGCACAACCACCACCTATGACCCATTTCCCACCAACCTACTCCCCTAAAAGAGAATCCAAAGCTACAGAGTTAGCTGAGATGTCTGAGAAAGAATTCAGACTTTTACTATTTTTTTTTTTTTATCTTTTCGAGACAGGGTATCCCTGTAGCCCCAGCTGGCCTGGAACTCACTCTGTAGACCAGGCTGGCTTTGAACTCACAAAGATCCGCCTGCCTCTGCCTCCCAAGTGCTAGGATTAAAGGCGTGGGCCACCATGTCCAGCTCCAGACTTTTACTTTTTTTTTTTTTTAATTTTATTTTATTTTATTTATTTCCGTATGTGTATGAATGTACTGTCTGCATGCAAGTTTGTGCACCCGTGTCGTGCAATGCCGCGGAGGTCAGAAGAGGGTGTCGGATTCCCCTGAAACTGG
>VZQC01012819.1:1442683-1453245 GCA_009823505.1 Rhizomys pruinosus
AAAAAAAAAAAAAAAAAAAAAAAGAATATGCACACAAAAATAATAAGCACATGGGGCTGTAGAAATGGCCTAGCAGTCAAGAGCGCTGACTACCCTTGCAGAGGACCCGGGTTCGATCCCCAGCACCCACATGATGGCTGAGAACCGTCTTTAACTGCAGTTCCAGGGGAATCTTCTGACCTCCGTGGCATTGCATGACAAGTGTGCACAAACCTACATGCAGACAGTACATTCATACACATAAAAAAATAAATAAGGGCTGGAAAGATAGCCTAGCAGTTAAGAGCACCGACTGCTCTTGCAGAGGACCCAGGTTCGATCCCCAGCACCCACATGGCGGCTAAGAACTGTCTGTAACTCTAATTCCAGGAGAACTCCAGTTCCAGGGGAATCTGAGACCCTCTTCTGACCTCCGCGGCATTCATTGCATGACATGGGTGCACAGACCAACATGCAGACAGTACATTCATACACATACAGAAATAAATAAAATTTTAAAAAATATAAAAAATAAAAAATAAAAAAATGAAATTAAAAATATAATATGCACACAAAAATAATATACACAAAAAGTTGTGAATTACTTTCAATCTTCTACAGGTGGATATCTATTTTTGCCAACACCATTCACTGAATAGGCTATCTTTTTTCCAACATATATTTTTGCCTTCTTTGTCAAGAATTAGTTGGGCATGACCTTGTGGTAGTATTTCCCAGTCCTCTCTTCTGTTCCATTGGTCTACCTGACGGTTTTTATGGCAGTACCAGACTTTTTAAAATTTATTATTTTTATTTTTGTGTATGAATATATTGCCTGCATGTGCGTAAGTGCACCCATGTCCTGCAATGCCACAGAGTCAGAAGAAGGTGTTGGATTCCCCTGGAACTGGAGTTAAAGACCGTTCTTAGCTGCCATGTGGGTGCTGGGAATCGAACCTGGGTCCTCTGCAAGAGCAGTCAGTAGTCTTAACCATTGAGCCATCTCTGCAGCCCCCAGACTGTTTTTATTGCTGTAACTCTGCAGTATAATTTGAGGTTGGGTATTGCGATGCCTCCCGCTGCGTTCTTACTCCTTAGGGTTGCTGTGGCCGTTCATGGTCTTTTGCTATGGCAAATATGAATTACTGGACTTTTTTCTAGAACTGTGAAATATGACATTCGTGTTTAATAAATACTCCATTAAATATGTAGTTTAAATTTGGTAGTGTAGCCATTTTCACAATATTCATTCTGTCAATACGGGAACATGGAAGTTCTTTCTACTGTCTAGCTTCTTTGATTTTCTTTTTTAGTGTTTTGAAGTTTTCATTACAGAGGTCTTTGTTTTCTTTGCTTAGGTGAAATCCTAGGCACTTAATTTTTTTGTGCTATTTTCTTTTTTAAAACATTTTATATATTATTTTTATTGTATGTGTAGGAGTGCATTGTCCTTATATATGTAAGTGCACCTGTGTCACGCAATGCCAGAGGAGTCAGAAGAGGTCATTGGATTCCCCTAGAACTACAGACAGTTGTTAGCTGCCATGTGGGTGCTGGGAACTGAACCCCTGTCCTCTGCAAGAGGAGCCAGTATGCGTAACCACTGACCCAGGCTTCCAGCCCCTAGATTCACAAATTTTACCTTGTACAAAAATCAATTTGAAGTGGGCCAAAGACCTTAATTTAGAACCTGAAACTTCTAGATGAAAATATAGAGAATAATCTTTAGGACATTGGGATAGATAAGAACTTTCTAAGCCAGGTGTGGTGGCACATGCCTTTAATCCTAGTGCTTGGGAGACAGAGGCAGGTGGATCTTTGTGAATTCAAGGCCAGCCTGGTCTACAGAGTGAGTTCCAGGACAGTTGGGGCTGCAGGGAGACCCTGTCTCGAAAAGACAAAAAAAAAAAGATTATAAGCAGCACATTTTAAGACATTTAATACAATTTAATTGTAATCGTTCTGAGGATCTGTAATGGATCATATGTAAAGATTATAAGCAGCACATTTAAGCATGNGAAACTCCCGTTCCAGGGAATCTGAGACCCTCTTCGACCGCTCTCGGCAATGCATGACAGGGGTGCACAGACCAACAGTGCAGACAGGACCGTCATACACAGACAGAAAGAAATGAAAAGTTTAAAACCTATAAAAAAAATAAAAAATAAAAAAATTGGAAAATTAAAAAATATAATATGCACACAAAAACTAATATACAAAAAAATTTGATGAATCTACTTCAATCTTCTACAGGTGGATATCTATTTTTGCCAACACCATTCACTGAATAGGAATATTCCTTTTTTTCCAACATATATTTTTGCCTTCTTTGTCAAGAATTAGTTGGGCATGACCTTGTGGTAGTATTTCCCAGTCCTCTCTTCTTGTTCCATTGGTCTACCTGACGGTTTTTATGGCAGTACCAGATTATAAAATTTTATTTATTTTTTTTTTGTATGAAATATATGCCTTGATGTGCGTAAGTGCACCCTTGACATGCAATGCCACAGAGTCAGAAGAGTGTTGGATTCCCCTGGACAAACTGGAGTTAAACGACCGTTTCTTAGCTGCCATGTGGGTGCTGGGATCGACCGCGGGTCCTTTCAAGAGCAGTCAGTAGTCTTAACCATTGAGCGCATATCTCCACCCCCAGACTGTTTTTATTGCTGTAACTCTGCAGTATAATTTGAGGTTGGGTATTGCGATGCCTCCCGCTGCGTTCTTACTCCTTAGGGTTGCTGTGGCCGTTCATGGTCTTTTGCTATGGCAAATATGAATTTCTGGACTTTTTTCTAGAACTGTGAAATATGGACATTCGTGTTTAATAAATACTCCATTAAATATGTGTTTAAACTTTGGTAGTGTAGCCATTTTCACAATATTCATTCTGTCAATACGGGAACATGGAAGTTCTTTTCTACTGTCTAGCTTCTTTGATTTTCTTTTTTAGCGCTTTGAAGTTTTCATTACAGAGGTCTCTGTTTTCTTTGCATTAGGTGAAATCCAGGCACTGAATTGGTTTGTGTATGTTTCTTTTTCTAAAAACATCTATATATTATTGTTTTTGTATGGTAGATGAGTGCATTGGTCATTATTACTGTACGTGCACCTGTTCACGCAATGCCAGAGGATGTCAGGAGAGGTGTATTGGATTCCCCTAGAATACCAGACAGTTGTTAGCTGCCAGATGGGTGCTGGTGAAACTGAACCCCGTTCCTCTGCAGAGAGCCAGTATGCGTAACCACTGACCCAGGCTTCCAGCCCCTAGATTCACAAATTTTACCTTGTACACAAAATCAATTTTGAAGTGGGCCAAGACTTAATTTAGAACCGACAACTTCTAGATGAAAATATAGAGAAATAATCTTAGGACATTGGGATAGATAAGACTTTTCTAAGCCTGGTGTGGGCATCCTTTAATTCCTAGACTTGGGAGACGAGCGCGTGGATCTTTGTGAATTCAAGGCCGCCTGGTCAGAGTAGTTCCAGGACAGTTGGGGGCTGCAGGGAGACCTGTCTCGAAAAGACAAAAAAAAAAAAAAAAAAAAAAAAAAAGAAAAAGAAAAAAAAAAACTTCCTGACCAAAGAGCACAGGAACTAGCCCAAGTATCAACAGATGTGATGATGTGAAATAAGAAAGCTTCTGGACAGTCCACAGAATGGGAGAAAAATCAGGAAATAGAGCAATGCATGTTAAGCAGAGTGTATGGTACTGCTGCTTATTTAAATATATTGTGTATTTAAGCACGGTGTGTTCCCATTTTCTATTTCAAAGCCTGTTCCAATATACTGTTCTAATTGCCTACCGGTTCAGAACTGGGGCTCTGTTGACACTTGTATTTTGAGGTCCAGGGTACAGCAGCCTCTTCTCTGGAGAAATGGCTCTGGAGTGTGACACAAACCATCAGCACTAAGCATCTCCCACCCACACTGAGTGCACCCAAACCAGCTGGAGAGCCCAGTCCCATCTCATAATCTACTCCATGGGAAAGACCGGCATAGAGATGGAGCCATGTATTGGTTGCTTTTCTCACCTCTGTGACAAAAATGCCTGCAAGAAGGCAACTTGGGGGTGGAGGGTCTTTTGGGCCCATGGTTTCAGATTTCACTTTGACATGATGAGGAAAGCAGGGCCCTGGGAGTCACTCTGTCCCTAGAGGTAGGAGCACTGGGAGGCCACTTGTTCGAATGGCACCAAACCACAACAAAGTAGAAAAAGCTAGGCTAGAACCAGGGTAGGGCTACAGCTACCCAAGTCTACCACTAGTGACCCCAGCCCTGAAGTTTCCACATTAGCTCAGCTCTAGCTGGGGACCACGTGTACAAAACAAAGAGCTTGTTGGGGACAGCTCAGAGGCAAACCATAACACCACAGCTAGGAGATTAAGAGGAAAACAGGAACTTCAGGAAGATGTGTGAACCCCCAAGGCCTGTGGGGATCAGAAGTGAGGAACATCAGCCTGCTTGGAAAACTGTGAGTGCACAACCTGAGTCCTTTGCATTGCCAGAGTCACTTTGTTACCAGTGAGAGACCTTGTGAAAAGATTTCATGTTCACTTGTTGGACTTCTGCATGCCTGGGCACCTGTGAAAAATAAGATGTAGCCTCCCCTCCACGTGCCCATCTGGTAGATGACCTCACCAAGCAGTCTCCAGTGTGGTATATGTTGTATAATGAGATGCACCAGGGGCTGCAGGGATGGCTCAGTGGGAAAGTAGGTAAAGTGCTTACTGTGCAAGCATCAAGACAAGTTCAAATCCCAGGAACCCGTGTCAAAGCCAGATGGTAGCTGTGCTGGAATGCCTTGATGCACCTGGAAAGAGGGAGTCTCAACTACGGAACTGTCTCCATCAGACTAGCCCATTGGGATGTCTATGGGGCATGTTTTTTTTTTTTTAATTTTTTTAAAATTTTATTTATTTCTGTATGTGTATGAATGTACTGTCTGCATGCAAGTTTGTGCACCCATGTTGTGCAATGCCGCGGAGGTCAGAAGAGGGTGTCGGATTGCCCTGGAATTGGAGTTACAGACAGTTCTCAGCCGCCATGTGGGTGCTGGGGATCAAACCCGGGTTCTCTGTAAGAGCAGTCGGTGGTCTTAACTGCTAGGCCATCTCTCCAGCCCTGGGGCATGTTCTTGATGGAGCAATATGGGAGGGCCCAGTGCACTGTGGGCAGTACCACCCCTGAGCAGCCGGTCCTGGGCTGTATGAGTACACAGCGTTCCTCCACGGTTTTTGCTTCGGCTCTTGTCTTCAGGTTCCTGTCTCAGATTCCTGACTTTTCTCATAGATGGACAGTCGGTGCCTTGAAATAAATCCTTTTCCTCCTCAAGTTGCTTTCAGTCATACTGTTTGTCATAGCAACGTAAAGTACCTAGGAGGATAGGCCGCGGCTGCGATTCCATTGGTCCTATGGGAAAATGGGAAGCTGAGACAGGGGAGTCCTGAGAAGGACAAAGGCCAGCCTCCTTAGCAAACTCGGTGGTGACCAAGAGACCTTGCCTCAAACGAGATGGAAGGTGATGGCAGAGGTGGTCCTGAGGTCCTCTGACCTCCATAGTACATGTAGTACACGTGGTATGTGCATATCTGCACATGGGAAGGGGAGAAGGAGAGAGAGAGAGAGAGAATTTAAATGTGTGCCAGATGTCAGGAAGTTGCAGTTAGAGCCCTCCACAGCTGGGCCATTCAAGAGGTCAAATTCAATGCTCTAAGATGGGGATCCTGGACTGTAAAACACAGTCGGTGTGTGGTGACATCCACTTTTGAGTATTCGACCCACATCTTAAAAAATGACTGCACCGGGGCTGGAGAGATGGCTTAGCGGTTAAGAGCACCGACTGCTCTTGCAGAGGACCCGGGTTCAATCCCCAGCATCCACATGGTGGCTGAGAACCTTCTGTAACTCCAATTCCAGGAGAACTCCAGTTCCAGGGGAATCCGAGATCCTCTTCTGTCCTCCGCGGCATTGCACAACACGGGTGCACAAACCTACATGCAGACAGTATATTCATACACATACAGAAAAAAAGAAAGAAAAAAAAAAGTGACCGCACCGTATACTCTCAAAAAGGCAGTGTTTGAGACAAGAATTTGTTGGCAATGTGGTCTGGGAGAACAGAGAAGGGAAGTCCATGTAAGAATGCTCGCCGTTAGCCTCTGCAGAGAGCTGCTGACAACAGATCCAGGAGAGTCCTCCAGAGCTTGTGAAATGCTGCTCAAAGCCACATTGTGGGAGGACAGAGAATAAAGTATTTATTCCCAAATTCCTGGACCCCGTCCCTCAAGGCCAGGCCAGGCCAGGCCTGCAACTTGTGTCCCTACAAGTGGAACCCTAGGCAACCTAAGCTCTGGGCAAGAAACAGTAAGCCTGGGCAGCTGGGGAGGATCAGGTAATAGAATTAAGATAGAGCCTAGTGAATCTTGAAGATCTGCTTGCTGTGCAGACAGTGGTCTCAGAGGAAGGGCCAAGGGGATTCAGAAGGGCCAGGAAGGGTGTTCGGAGGACCTTGGAAGACTGCCGACCACAAAGAGGAGTAGGAGGAACATCCCACCACGGCTATGTTCCAATATCCTAGGAAGAGCTCTGCTTGTGTGGGAGTCTGGAACTGGCCTGGAGTGGGAGACTCCAGCAAAGAGTCCCCCACCCAGGGTAGCCTTTGGGGGTAGAAAAACATAGGATGCTGATTTCCCTCCTGAGACCGGGCGGGGGTGATTCACCTTCCCCAGGGAGGATATAGAAAGGGCGAGTCAAAGAGAGACAAAGAATTCAATTTACTTCCCAACTCCAGCACATTCGAGAATAGGCAGGGCTCTTTTAAAATTCATAACACATACATAATTCAGGACTCCTGCAGTTTATCCAATGGCTCTAACATGTTGAGGACTGTGCTAAGTACCTCAAATGCTATTTTGCTTAATAGCGTCAGTGATCTTATCATACAAGCATGAATTTTATCCAGTTATTGGGAGTCAGGCACATTATACCCGATAAGTCCAGAGCTCAGAGTCCAAAGCTGGAACATGTTCTTCCATTTCTACATCCCGCTTGTCACATTTGCTTCTAATGGCTCATGAAATAAATGTCACAGGTAGGCAGCTTGAGGGGACAGAGGGCTGGGTAGACAGCTCAGTGGGTAAAGTATTTGTCACACAGTATGAGCAACTCCTGAGTTCAGATCACCAGTACCCATGTAAAAAGCTGGACTGGTGCCAAACACCTATAATTCCAGCACTGCAGGGGCAAGAATAGGTAGATTTCTGGAGCATGCCAGACAGCTAGGCCAGCCAAATTGATGGGTCCCCAGTTCAGTGAGAATCCCTGTTTCAAAAAAATAAAATTAAGTGGAGGGAGTGGAGAGCTGGCTCAGCAGCTAAGAGCACTGGCTGCTCTTACAGAGGACCTGAGTTCTATTCCCAAAACCCACATGGCGGCTAACAACCATCTGTAACTCCAGTTCCAGGGGAATCTGACACTCTTTTCTGACTTCCTCAGACATTGCATGACATGGGTGCACTTAAATACATGCAAGCCATAATATTCATATCCATCCAATAAAAATAAATGAATCCAAAAAAACCTGAAGGACATTTGGGGATACAAATTTGACGCCATACAGCCTTAATATGCATACATATGTATGTATATATGCACATGAAATTTGGTGGGGGGTACAGAGAGGAAAGGGGAGTGAAAGAAGATCAAAATATATTGTATGAAATTCACAAAAATTCAATTAAAAAAATAGGGGAGAAAAAGAGTGCTCTGTACCAGCAGGGTCTCAACTAATTACATCTCCAGCTACCTGGTTTCCCAATGGGGGGGTCACATTTTTAGGCACATTGCTTCCTCGGGAGACACAGTGAGACCCACAATATGTGTTTCTTATGTGGTTGATGAACAGATGACCACCTGAAGGAGACAGAGGCGGCCCCCCACTATAAACGGAAGCTGCAGCTACTTGCAACCCAACCCACTGCTATGGAGCTTCTGACAATTTTCAGTTTTTCTCACCAGGAATCACTTCAAAGTAAACCATTTACATCTGGATTCCTTAAAATAACCCCACCCTCTATATTTGCACATTTTTAGTCAAACCCAAAGTTATATATCTCCATTCATTGCATTTTACTCGAACCCTGTGGAGTATAAAATGGTGTTAGCCCCATTTTAGGGATGAGGAGACTGAGGCTCAGAGGATTATATGGCCAACTTTCTCCACAACTGCCAAGACTGGGATTCCTGCCCACCCAGAACTTTGGCTCCCAAAGGATTTTGCTTCTCATAAAAAAAAAGCAAACAATTTTTTCATTACATTTACATTATAGCAACATGTGTTCACCATAAAATGCTTTCTATGACACAAAATGGCACACAGGAAAATGTTACAAACTCTCCTCCCGAATGCCGCCACTTCCAGGCTTTAATTCCCCCGCAAAAGCCTCCTCCTCCTCCCTGGCATCTGCTCTCTATGCTTTCTGTCAAATGTGTACATTTCTTGCCTATTTTTAGGCTTGTTCTTTATTTACATAAAGGGAATCTCACTGTTCACGCTGTTCTGGTACTGACGTTTTCCACTTAACACCCCGGGGATTTTTTTCCCCCTCTGTCAGCGAAGCTGGTATCCATCCTGAATGCTGCAGAACATCAGGGCCCATTTCCGGCACTGCTGCCTGGGTCTCCCTTCTGGCCACCAGCTATGCTCAAGCCAGGCTGTGTACTGTATGTCTTCCCTTTTCCTGTTTATTGTTGTTGTTGTTTGTGCTGGACATTGGACTCACCACCTTGTGCATGCCAGGACCATGTTCTACCCCCCCCCCAGCTATACCCCAATCCCCAGGGCTGTTGACTTTGAGCATTGCCTATACACCTATAGATGTGGGTTTATCTCATTCATCTCAACTACTATCTAGTATTTTGATGTGTAGAACTGCTACTGCCTTCAAGGAGTTGGAAAGAAAGATAGGTCAGTAAAATATTTTCTGAAGAAAGATGAGGACCTGAGTTCCAATCCCCAGCACCCAACAAATAGCTCTGACTAGTGCCTGTGAGCCCAACACTGACGAGGTCCAGACAGGTGGGTCCCTGGGCCTTGTGGCCAGCCAGCCAATCCTAGTTTATGATCTCCTGGACCCAGTGATAGATCTTGTCTCAAAAAACAAGGTACACAGGGGCTGGAAAAATGACCAGCAGTTAGAAGCACTGGTTACTCTTGCAAAGGCCCTGGATTTGGTTCCCAGCACCCACATGGCAGGTCACAACCTTCCATATCACCAGTTCCAGGGGATCTGATGCCCTCTTCTGACTTCAGTAGGTATTGCATGCACAGGTACACTTTATGTTAACACACATAAAAATAAGTAAAATTTTTTTTAAAAAGGCTTCCCAGGACCACCTGAAGCACAGATTACTGCGGTTCAGGCTAAGCCAGGCATATCCTGCCGCCCCCCACACCACCAACTGGAATTTCTGAGGGAGTGTGGGAGTGTCCAAGTGGATTTTTTGGAGAACCTTCAGAACAGAAAGGGAAGAGTGAATTAGACCTTCAATATATAAAGAAAATTGAAAGCCTGAAACCTAGACAAGTCAACACTCCAGAAACAAGGAGGAAAAAAAAGGGCATCTGAAGGAGGCAAGCAAAGCAAGCCTTCAACACAGTGAGGAGACATTTGTGATTCACATCAAATACAGGCAAAAACGGAAACCCACATGCCAGGGACACGACCAAGGGACAACATGGGAAAGGTGCAGGATAATTCCACACCAAGATCTACCAACCCTGTGGGAGACTCCTACAGTGGGATCCCCTGAGGGTGACACAGGACACAGATCTTAGATATATTCAAACATTTCAAAGAATATAAAGAACAAGTCAGAGAACTAAGGAGAGAGAATGAAAAACTCAAGAAAGACCTAGAGGAAGTGGTAACACTGAAAAAGGAAACCAACCAGCAAAGTAAGGAGCTACAGGAAGAGATTGAGAAGCTCCAAAAGAAATGGAAATACTGAAGAAATCATAGGATGGAATGAAAAAGGAAATAGAACAATCATCCAATCAAGAGGAAAGGAATGCAAAAAGCCTCAGAAATAGAATGGAGGAAGCAGAACAAAGAATATCAGACCTGAAAGACAACAGAGAACAACTAAAAAGCTCAAGTAAAGATTATGAAAAATGTAAAAACACACAAAAGTGCAACAACCAGGAAATATGGGACACTATGAAAAGATCCAACCTCCGCATCATAGGAACACAGGAAGGAGAAGAATCCCAAGAGAATGGTATTGATCAGATCATCAACAGAATAATAGATAATAGATGAAAATTTCCCAAAACTAAAAAAAGACAAAGCCATACAAATACAAGAAGCACATAGAACTCCAAACAGACAAGATCAGGGCTGGAGAGATGGCCTAGCGGTTAAGAGCGCCGACCGCTCTTGCAGAGGACCCGGGTTCGATCCCCAGCACCCACATGGCGGCTGAGAACCGTCTGAAGCTCCAATTCCAGGAGAACTCCAGTTCCAGGGGAATCCGAGACCCTCTTCTGAACTCCGCGGCATTGCACGACACGGGTGCACAGA
>VZQC01012819.1:1455214-1470358 GCA_009823505.1 Rhizomys pruinosus
AAAGAAAAGAAGAACAACTCCAATCAATAGAATCTTTGACGAAAAGGGTGAAACATCACAACAGACAATGGAAATATCCAGACAATCATAACTTTACTACTTTCAAAACTTTACTCTAGAATAAGTTGAAACCTAAGGAAATTGATGAAATATCTTAATCCTTGGGAATCACCAAAGCTCACCAAAGGAGGTTTAGCAGCCGATAACAGACCAATAGTTACATTAAAACTTTGATATGTAATAGTAGCCTCCCAACCAAAAATGTCCAGGCCCAGGGTGTTCAATGGCGAATTTTTATAAATGGTTCTGAAAAGACTTACAAACAAACCATTACCTGTTAAATTGTTTAGCAGGGATACAAAACGGATGGACTTCTTCCCAAGTAATTCCTGTCTATTATGCCACATGGTGACGCTACTAGCCAAAACCAGGTGAATGAACACCAAAAAAGGAAACTATAGACACATATCCCAATGAAACACAGATGCCAAATTCTAAACAGTATACTGGCAAAATCGCATACAGACTCACAAAAAGAAAATCATCCACCAAGACCAAGTCTGGGAATTCATACCAGAGATGCAGGGGGTGGTTCAACATACAAAATAATAAACATCATCAAACATATCTATGGACTGAAGGACAAAAACCACAACACCATCTCTCCTTGATTCAGAGAAGGCTTTTTGACAGAAATCCAGCATCCTTTCATGTTTAAACTACTAGACTAGAGGGAATTGCGCTAGAGGGATCATTCCTCAATGTAAATCAAAGCCATACCCTGAAACCACAAGCCAATAATTTTCTAATAGGTGAAAATGAAACAGAAGCATTCCCCTATGAAGTATAGGAACTGGCAAGTCTCCCCTTCGCCACTCCTCTTCAAAATATAGGTGCTGGAAACCCTTGCAAGGGCAATGAGGCAAGAAAAGGGAATAAAGGCGTTATAATTGGAAAAGAGGAATCAAGCTATCCCTTTTTGCTGATAATATGGAAATTGGTCTCCTACAAGGAATGCTAAGAACTCCGCCAGAAAACTCCTAGAAATGATAAAGAGCTTTGGTAAAGTGGCAGGATACGAAAAATAAATCTAGAAAAAATCATTAGCCTTTCGTTTACACAAACAACAATCAACTGAAGAAGGAATACAAGGGAGACCTTCCCACTCACATTAGAGCCTCAAAAACAGTAAATACATAGGAACAAACCTATCTATCCAAAGAACCAAGTATCTCTACAAAAGACAACAAGAATTTTAAACCCCCAAAGAAATTGAGGAGGCCATCATGAAATGTAGAAACGTCCCATGCTAATGATTGGGAAAATAATATATAAAAAAGTGTCATCCCCTACCCAAACTAGTGTACAGATTTTAATGCGATCCCAAACAAAATCCCCAAGAGTTTTTCTTCACAGGCCTGGAAAAAAAAAAAAAAAAAAAAAAAATCCTCAATATCATTTGGAAAAAACAAAAGACCCCCAAATAACCAAAGAGACTCTGAGTGAAAAGTGCAACACAAGGGGATCGCTATACCAGACAACAAACTATAGCTACAGGCTATGCTAAAACAGCCTGTGACTGGCACAAAAACAGCACCATTGACCAATGGAATAACTGAAGATCCAAACCTGAGCTCAGACAATTTCAGACACCTCATATTGAAATAGGGGGGCCAAAAAGACACAATTGAGGAAAGAAAGCATCTTCAAATGGTTTGCAAAACTGGATATCTCTGTGTAGAAGAATGAAATTAAACCCTACCACTCTCCCTGTACAAAGTCAACTCCTGAGGGACAAAAGACCTCAACGTGGGAAGCCCCAACGCTGGAGTGATAGAAGAGAAGCTTGGCAGAGACTACAAGACGTATGTGTAGGAAAAACTTCCTAAATCAGGCAAGCAGCGCACAAGAAATAAGATCGAATTGCAATGGACCTCGTTAAACTCAAAAAGCTTCTGTACAATCAAAGAAACAATCAAAGGTAAGCGAGGAGTAAGACCGCGGAGGTGTGATGAACCTTCCAAAGCAGATACTCTACAAGCATTATAATTTTCCCATAGATACGAAGCTACTCAAAACAAAATACGAAAGAACACAAGATAATCACTCACAGATTTAGCAAATATTGAATAGAGAATTCACAAGGGAGGAATTATAGATGGCCAATAAACATCTTAAGAACTGTTAAACATCTCTTATAATTAATTAGAAATGGCAAATTAAGACCACTTGATATTCCAGCCTCTCCAATAAGACTGTCTAGGATCGTGAACACGATGATACCAAAAATGCTGAAGAGGTTGCGGGGAAAGGTGGGATCACTCATGCATTGATGGTGGAAATGTAAACTCTTACAGCCACATGGAAAGCAGTGTGGTGACCCGTTGAAGACTCAAAATGAGCCTTCCCTTTGACCAGGTCATACCACTCCTAGGTTATACCCAAAAGACTCATCCAACCAAATCCAACCAAAAAGATACACGCACAGCTATGTTTATTGCTGCTCTGTTCACATAGCAAAAAGCTGGTAACAGCCCTTGACCCGCTCACTTATGATTGGAATAGAGAAATGTGGGTACATTGTATCAATGGATTTCTATGGCGGGTAAAAAGGTACAACTCTCGTGAACTTTTGGCGGTAAATGGATTTAAGCTGGAAGAACATTAAGGTTTAAGTGAAGTAGCAGAGTCTCAGAAAAACAGACGACGAATGGTGTCCCTCATATTGGATGCTAGTACCAACAACCCAGTTATAAATATTTTCTCTTGGAGAGGGATCATAGTAAAAGAACAACAAAAGAACGACTGCATCAGAAAAATGGACTGAAATGGTAAATTGGGAAGGGGGATGGGTGGAGAGGGACACGGGTCTACATTCAATTAAGGAATAGTGATTTATGTTAGTTATCCGCAATTACTCAGTTTCGCCGTAGGACCACTGGTTCTAACAGGAGACATGGTGTTTTTTAAGGATTTAGTACAAATTAACTATGTGTATATTGAACAACATTGGTTTAAAGGCTCTGATAAACGGTAATGCATCTGAGTTGAATGTAGATATAATTCACTGTTTTCCACATTTGTTTTACACAAAAGCTCTAGAGCAATAACTTTGGGAATGGCAACATACAAATGTTTCTCTATAAGTTTCTCTGTTGTACAGTATCAGTCCCTTGTAGCATTCTCTTTAAGATGTTTAACGTAAAGACTTTTTGCTTCCCAAGTTAATCATATAGAGTCAACCAAAACAACATGGGTGATTTGATGAAATGTGCCTTGATTTCCCCCTATAGTTATGTATAATAAAACTGTCTTCTGGGGACTCATGGGGTTAAAAAAAGGGGGGGGGATACAAAAAACATGAAACCTTTTGTCGGCAAAACCTGCGAATTCAAATCTTAAAACTAACTATGGAACAGATTTGTTTGTTTCCAACAGACAAATGTCTCTAACTTAACGGCAGAGAAAGAGCAAAGATACAGCTTGCATTGGAGTCGGATGTAACCAAAAGTGGCAACTGACAAGGTTTACGCCGTCTGAAAGTGAAAGGAAGAAAGCCTCAATTAGCCAATACACATCCAAACCCTTCGGTGGGTACTGCCTGGACACTATTTATAAGTGATCCTAATGAAACTTATAATACCTGTCTAGGGCCACAAAGGGTTTTATATGACTTTTCTTTTCTTGCCTTCCCCCCATAGACCAAGGAGAAAAATGACGATGATGACGTCGTTTCTCCAACTTCTAAAATTGGAGAACACTGTGATAGAGGTAAGCTCTTATAAACTGGTAAAAATGCCTTCTTTAATTCTCTAATAGACATAAGAACTGTTGAAAAAAGGATTATACTCTGTTCAGAACCAAATATAATACTAAAGTCCTTGGGCTAAGCACTTAGGCAAAGTATATTAAAGCAGGAGCTCTGACATCAACAATGGGTGTTGCGCTAGGGGGATGTTTGGCCCAGGAATCCAAGGCCCCGACAAAAAAGTGAGGGCGTTTCCTTGCCCCTAGTTGGGAAGACCGGCAGGAGGAGAGGCGATAAGAACCTGCTGCCAAAGACCTGACATTAACATGGGATGGATGTATTGAGACCACACAATGCAAGTGTACAGATGGCCCCTTGAAGCCAGAGAGTATGTACCAAAGGCCACTAAAGAAACCAAAAGCAAATACGGGTCTCCCCTGAGTCAAGCAAGACTCAACCGTCATCAACCGTCTAGCTACACCTCACCTGCCGGTAAATACTGTGCCCAGAGGCAGCTGTGCCTTATAGTCAACAATAGAATTGGGCTATTGTTCTCCCTGGTGAGGATTAACCCATGGCTGATGCCACAAGGCTACATCCTCTAATGGTTAGAAAATGTTATAAGCCACAATAAAAAATGTAATACATTAAAAAAAAAAAAAAATTTAATTACAAAAAGGATGTAACAGTTCATCCAAGCATGTGTCTATGCCAAAGTACCTACCATAACTATTAGTGGCGCTTTAAAGACCTATATATCTGATTGCTTGTGCGTCATTAGTAGTAATTCGAAAGGTTCCTCCTGAACAACTAACTGTCAAGCCCATGAAAGGAGAGCAGCGCCGGAATTGACCAGAGTCTACGTCAACAGCTCCAGAGAGAGTGGACTGTTTTACTTTCCTCAATCCACCTGTGCCCCTTTTCCTACTAAGCGTGGGAGACACTGCGTGAAGAGGGGGTGTGGTAGAATGTATAGGCTGCGATTGGGGTGAAATGGTGAAACTACGCGATGTAGTCTGGACGATCATTTGATCAACTTGATTGGAACATACAAACTGTGTGTTCACCTCCCCAGCGGGATGGTGGGACTGGTTGGTGGATTTTTGCGACACAGGTCTGTAGATTGGTTTTTGCACGAAGGATGCTGTAATAAGTATATCACTTATAGCTAAAAATGGAAAAAAAACAGAAAACAAAACCCTGAAAGATGCAGAACAGTATGGCAAATACCACCTGATATGGGATGGGGTGGGGAGGGGAAAGGGAATGGGAAATATGCCTATCTGAATTGGAAAATGATGTTCGAAATGCAAAACAGCAATCAAAATTAAATTAAAAAAAAACACTGGGAATGCTTGTGCTCCATTTCTTTCTTGCTTTCATATTTTGTACTGAAAAGTCATTTGTAATTTGATGGTTCTCCTTAATGTAATTGTTTTTTTCTCTCTTGTGGCTTTCAAGAATTTTGTCCGTTGTTTTTGGGCATCTAGCGTGTTAACTATGTTATGTTGTGGGAGTTTCTTTTCTGATCTTGTCCTGTTTTGTTTTTTTTTTTTTCTTTGTTTTTTTTATTTATTAATTTTTAATTATATTTCTGTATAGGTATGAATGTACTGTACTGCATGAACGTAGATTGGGGTGTCCAATCTTTTGGCATCTCTAAGCCACACTGGACAAAAAGTTGTCTTATGCCACACATAAATCCAGGAGTTTCCAGCCCATAGCCCTCAGGTTGCTAGTACATATATACATTTTCTTTTTTGTGACATTGTGATGCAACACTGCCCTCTGCAAAGTTCATGCTCCAATACCAGAGGTAGTGGTACCTGCCTTTTAATCCCAGCCCATCAGGAGGCAAAGGCAGGCAGATCTCTATGAGATGGAGGCCAGGCTGGTCCACATAGTGACTTTCAGGCAAGGTGGGACTAGGAAGACCCTCTAAAAAGCAATTGCAGGAACATGCCATGTGTTGTAAGTAAGTTGCAGCTTTGTGTTTGGCTGCATTCATAGCTACCCTGGGCCAGAGGATGGACATGCCTCGATAGAAGTACGGGGAGACAGAGCTGTACTGCCTGCCCCTTCCAACAGCAGTTGGTTACACCAGGCTTCACTGGTAGGCGCTGAGGTGTTAGTCATTGGAGCCAAGCTGGGTGAGCACCATCCTGTACCCTCCATCCAGCTCCTCACAGCATCTCAGCATTGCTGAGGTGAAGTCACAGGCATGGAGAGACGTGCCAAGGGACCTGCTTCCATATCCACCCAACGGAGACTTCCTAGGGAAAGGGGAACCTTGGGTGTCTTCATTTATTCAAGACTAAATGTTACTGAGGCTACCTAGCTTCAAAGCCCTGGGAGAAAGATGTTCAGTTCTCAAAGGTTGGGAGGTGCCTATAAAGAATGCCTTGAGGCAGTGGGGGATGTGGGGGTGGCTCAGTGGTTAAAGCTTTTGCCAGGGAAGCATGAAGTTCTGAGTTCAGATCCCTACCACCCAGGAGGACAAAAAGAGCCAGGCATGATGTGTACATGTGTAATCCTCATGCTGGGGAGGCAGAGATGGGGCTCACTAGTGGGCAAACTCCGGATTCAGTGAGAGACCTTGTCTCAGAAACTAAGAGAGCAACAAAGGAAGACACCTGACATTGACCTCTCACCTCACTCATGCAATCACACACACACACACACACACACAATGTCTTGATTTGTTTCCCTTTGACCTTTAAATCCATCACACTCAGATTCAGCCAATACAGCAGAATCATAGCAGTATGAAGGAAGCAGATGGGTAGATTTCTGTGTGTGACTGGAGGGAAAGGCTAGGTGGATTGTGTTAGGAAGCATTGGTACCTGAGTGGCCTCACCTGCCAGTTGGAAAGCTGGGGGAGTCATTCTTGGGTAGAAACTGAAATTGTAGGTTTTGTCTGTGTGGGACCTGCTACTTTTGTGAAGAGCCATGTCACTGAGTCCTTGAAACAGGTCTCGTAAGGACAAAGCCTGTTGATGGAGCTTTATGTCAAAAACATAAAGATTGGGAGATTTGACAGCGTGGGCTGCTTATTGGAAGCAGAACTCATTGTTTTATTTCAAGAAGTGTGAAGCCATTGAGAAATAGTGATAAAGTGGTTTAGAAAATATTTTTGAATGCAATAATGTGTATTCTCCTAAAATTGCATTTAGCCTCTACGTGCAACTTTATGCTTAAATAAAAATCATATAGGCAGCATATGCTCATAAAAATCTGGCTGTGGCTGTGCAGCCCGAGTACTGAATCAGCCCATCTGTCCTCAAGATGAACCGGGGCTTGATAAATCGGAAGTCCTGGTCACCTCAAGAGACAGCAGAGCCCCAGGGAACCCTGGAGTTGCCCTGCTCAGTTGGAATGTTTTAGAGCTGGCTGGCCGTGGCTTCTACTTCTTTGATTCTATTTCTGACTAGACTGAAGGCCTCTGGAGATGATCAGGCTAATGTTTGAATGTTTTCAGTATGCCAAGCAAGGTCATCAAAATGGTTATGAAGTCCGTAGTACTGTTAAGTCCCAATTCTGAATAAAAGAACCTGACACAGCTGAGTTGGAGGGATAGCTCAGCTGGTACAGTACTTGACTTGCAAGCATGAGGAGGACTTCAGATCAGTCCCAGGACATAAACGCTGTGTGTGCGACGGGGCACACTGTGGAGGTGGAGACAGGTGAGTCCCTAGGGCTTGTTAGCCAGCCAGCCTAGCCTACTTGGTGAGTCCCAGGCCAGAGACATCGTCTCAAAGAACAAGGTAGACAGTGCCTTAGGAAGCTGCCTCAGGTAGATGACCTCTGTCCTTCACACCCACCTGCATATGTGCATCTGCAGGAATAGGCACACATATATGCACATATAAGAACGGAGGCTGGTGGAAGCAAGGGCCTGCTGCATCAGCAGAATTTGAATTGAGAGCTGGAGAGATAGTTCAGTGGTTATTGCACAACATGGCACATTTACATGCTCATACGAATAAAACAAAATAATAAAGGGCCAGGCATGGTGGTACATGCCTTTATTTTTTTTAAATCTTTTTTAATATATATATAGTACAAGATTATCAAATCTAGACCCGTGTCCCTCACCCCATTCCCCCACCCCAAGGACATTCCTTTTCAATAATTCTCACTTTCATTAGTTGACACCCAGAGAGTAATATCTGTCTTACAATAGAATCTTAAGTTGTGAAAGTTAACAATAGGGGAGAGGGCTCAGTAGTTAAGAGTGCATACTGCTCACATCGGGTGGCCCACAACCACCTGTAATTCAGCCTCCAGGGAACCTGATGCCTCTGGCTTCCTTGGGCATCTTCATGAACATACACATTACCAGGTGGAGACACACATCATTAAAAATAATAAAATATGCCGGGCATGGTGGCGCACGCCTTTAATCCTAGCACTCAGGAGGCAGAGGCAGGTGGATCTCTGTGATTTCAAGGCCAGCCTGGTCTACAGAGTGAGTTCCAGGACAGCCAGAGCTACAGGGAGACGCTGTCCCCTGTCTGCGGGGGCAGTAATCTGCAGGTACCCGAAGGAGACCCCAGACCTGTGAAGATGGGCGAGAGAGAAAAGGAGACCCTGCGAGCTTTTGTCAAGGTCTAATTTTATCGAGCACAAGCCGTTGTATATATCTTGCAGAAAGCAAGAAATAGGGAGGGGGTGGGTGAAACAGGGTCTGGCATCAGAGGAGGGTCTGTTTTTGCAAGATCACTGAGTTGAGACATCGGGATGGAGTATCTGGTGGCTTTTGCTGCACGTCCGCACCCAGCTCTTGGGAAAGGCTCGAGGTGACAATTCACAGAGTCAACTTCCTTGTAAGCAAGCTCAGCGTAAGCAAGCTAAAGCCTGCGGTTCCTTACAAGACGCTGTCTCAAAAAGACCAAAAAATAAAATAAAATAAAATAAAATATTTTGCCTGGCCTGGTGAATCCTAGCACTCAGGAGGCAGAGGCAGGCGGATCTCTGTGAATTCAAAGATAGCCTGGTCTACAGAGTGAGTTCCATGCCAGCTGGGGCTACAGGGAGACCCTGTCTCAAAAAGACCAAAATGATAATAAAAATAAAATATTTTAAGAATGTATCAGAACTATTTGTGGAGGACTTAACTCAACATTTAACCCTCAATCAGCACACTGAGTAACTACAGTCACATGTCACCTAAGAACAGGGACACAAGCTAAGAATTGACATGGTCTGTTGCTGTGTTGCCAAGGATGACCTTGAACTTTTGATCCTCTTACTCTAACGACTAAAAAGTATAGGACAATAAATACATAAACCAACACCAGTCATTTGTTATCAGGTGTTAGGCACTATTCGTGACTGTGCGAGCCACAGTTTGTCCTCCCCAGCATGGCCGTGTGTTGTGGGTCCCACAGTCTGCTACCATATGAGTGTCACCAATCAACAAAGAGTTTTTCAGCTCCCCAAACTTTGTAGGAGCAGTGTGAGGAGCATGGTCTTTCACTAACCATGGTCATTCAGGAGCAAAGAGCTGTACTATTACTAATCTTGTTGCCACGAGTTGAGATGAACCAAAGGTGTCTCATAGATATGATGACGTTTCTGGAGTGGGTGTTCCAGAAAGTTCCCTCAGTAACAGA
The DNA here is from genome assembly GCA_009823505.1 of Rhizomys pruinosus. Classification (NCBI taxonomy): domain Eukaryota; kingdom Metazoa; phylum Chordata; class Mammalia; order Rodentia; family Spalacidae; genus Rhizomys; species Rhizomys pruinosus. The sequence goes on from VZQC01012819.1 coordinate 1,464,579, forward strand.
GGCTAAGTGTTCTTCTCTGGCCAGGGCCCAAGACGGCCATCACAAGATAACGTGGGTCTGCAATGCTTTATTTTTTTTATGTTCTTTATACATATTTTTAAATATATTTTATTGTTATTAAACTTTTTCATACATCATTTCTCAATCCAATGTAGAGTCATTTCCCTTTCCATGCCCCCCACCCCACCTGAGTTCCTGCACTCTGCCATACATGTCTTGCATCTTTTTCTGAGTCTTTCCAGAGATTTTTTTTTAAAGGAGAGGCTTATTGTTTTGGGGAGAACTTCACTGTTTCAGTTGGTTTTGTTCCAGTTCTTTTGTTGTTTTTCTCTCCAGCTTGTATTTCATATATATATATATCCTACTAAGGATGGGAACCCCAGCTCATCACCTTTGACCTCTATGTTTCCGGACCCAAGAGTTCTTTTTCAACTGAGGTTAATCTGATTAGAACTGAGGTGCTAATAACTCAAATGAATGCCATTAAAAAGCCCCAGATAACATCTGCATGTAAACCTGGTCCAGCAGTTGGAATGTCAAGCATCTGGCTGGCCCTTGGAGTGGGGGAAGGGGCTTCTCCAAGGCCTTGGGGAGCCTCCCGGTATCCTTGCACTAATCCCTCAGTTGTAGTTTATGGATTGTAATGCATTCAACAATGACCCCTTTTGAGTGCTTCTATGTTAGATACAGGGCTCGGCTCTTCACATCCATCATCTCCCCCATACGGGACCGTGGTCTCCATTTTTCAGGGAAGGTCTTTAAGATTGAGTTTGTCAAGAGACTCACTCAGGAGTAAAATTCCAGCTTAGTTGAATCCTGCGCTAGTCCATTTCATTTCTAGTCTGTTTCTCTCTAACTCTTAGGGAGTGTTATATGATGAAGGATTTCTATTACAGCTGGTCAGACAGCAAGGGTGGGGCCCAGGTATAGCCAGCGCCTGAAAGACTTGACCTTGACCTCTCTCTCCTCACCCTCCTCTCCCCCTTTCTGGCCCTGCATCGATAAGTCACCAGCCAGCCTTCAAGCAGACAGCTTTGACCCTCAAGGATCTATAGATGGAATTATCCATTCTCGGGAGCAATCTAAAGATTGGTCCAAGTGGTGAGAGCACTGTATTCAGAGCAAGATGGTGAGTGGAATGGAACTCACCAGAACTTCTGGTGTACACAGGAGTAAGAGTCTAGGATGAGAGGACAGAGCTGAGGTCTCTGCTGTCAGGAGACTCTCTACCCACTAGGAGAGGAGGAAGAAGGACAGGCAGGGAGAGGAGAGGATTGAGGTTAGGGACTACTGAAAGGCAGTTTGTTTTATCAAAAGCCCACCAAGGATTCTGATACTGGCCCCTTTGACTGACACCAGAGCCAATGTCCAATATGGAGTGACCTCTAGTGCTAAGCAGAAAACAATAAAAAAACATAAAGGGGTAGAGAAAGGTAACGACATTTTCCACGTGTCTCATGGAATCTTGATTATAGAGAACTGGGCCAAGAAATAGCAGCCCCCAACCTGGTCGTTTCAAAAATACAGTTAGTGGGCGGGTGCTACAGGGAACCCTTGTCTCGAAAAGACTAAAAAAAAAAAAAAAAAAAAAAAAAAAAAAAAAAAAGTTTCTTCAGTGGTAGAATGTGTCCCAGACGAAAAAAAGTTATGATTGACTCCAAAATAAGGAAAAGCTGTGGGAAAAAAACTCGGGACTCTGGGCAGTGGTACTGTTGAAGAGCTAGGACGCTGTGACCTGGTTACAAAATTAACCCTCTGATAGCTGGATGAAACTCAACTAGTGCTATGGTTAAGGTGGGGCAAGGGTGGGTGAGGGGGAATGTGCGGGATAAGGACGTGGATTTGGGTGGGGGGAGTGGGGTAATATAGAGCTATAATTTATATCTATCCAGGTTCGATCCCCAGCACCCACATGGCGGCTAAGAACCGTCTGTAACTCCAATTCCAGGAGAACTCCAGTTCCAGGGGAATCCGACACCCTCTTCTGACCTCCGCGGCATTGCACAACATGGGTGCACAGACCTGCATGCAGACAGTACATTCATACACATACAAAGATAAATAATAAAAAAAAAATTTTTTTAAATTAAAAAAAAAGTGTTCAATGTCGCTAATAATTAAGGAAATGCAAATTAAAACCTTAAAAAAATTAAAACACTTTAAGATATCATCTTTCTCAGGTAAGACTGGCTAGATCAAGAAACAAATGATATCAAGTGCTGGAGAGTTTGTGGGGAAAGAGGAACACTCATCCACTGCTGGTGGGAATGTAAACTCATACAGCCACTTTGGAAAGCAGTGTGGAGAGCCCTTGGAAGACTTGGAATGAACTTGCCACCTAACCCAGCCATACCATGCCTGGGCATGTACCCACAAGACTCATCTTACTACAGAGCTACATGCACAGCCATGTTTATTGCAGCACTCTTCACAATAGCAAAGAGCTGGAACCAACCCAATTGCCCCTCAACTGATGGGTAGATGGAGAAAAATGTGGTACATCTACACAATGGAGTTCTATGCAGCAGTAAAGAAAGATGACATCATGAGCTTTGCAGGTAAATGGATGGAGCTAGAAGATATCATGCTAAGTAAAGTAACACAGTCCCAGAAAAACAAACGGTGAATGGTATCCCTCATCTATGGATGCTAGCACTAATTACCTAATTGTATGGCAAACTGAGCAACGTTAATGTGATCTGAAAACAACTGTGCTCTTATATTGAGAATCCTTTAAAAAATAAATAAATAAGAAATTAAAAAAATAGCAGTTTACAAAAAAATATAAAAAAATAAATGAAGGTATACAGTTCCTGAAGAAGGCCTCCTGAGGCTAATCTCTGACCTTCACACACACACACACACACACACACACACACACACACACACACACTAACAACAACACACAGGACTTCTGTTTTCATATGATTGTTTGTCTGCTACCACTGCTGTGGTTTAATTTTGAAATGTCCCCCACAGGCCTGTTTGTGTTTGAACACTTGGCTTCCAGCTAGTGGCTGTTTGGGGACCTTGTGGAATCCTTGTGGCTGGAGGATGTGGCTCCCTGGGAGGTTGGGTTTAGGTGTAGCAAATTAGTCACTGGACACCTCACCCTTGGAGATATACAATAGTGAGCCGAAATCTGCTAAAACCACTGACCAAAATAGACCTTTACTCTTGTACCTGGTTTCTATCAGACACTTGGTCACAGTTTGGAGAAAAGTATTAAAACTGATACCAGAGTGCTTTTAGGGATTCTCCCTACAGACTCTCTCAGAGGCTATGGGTGCCCCCTCCAGACAGTGGCTAGATCACTTGCGGTCGTTCTAAATACCCACCTCCATTCTGGCCTTGCCCTGAGAAAATCTGATTTGACTGAACCAGGATGGGCTCAAAGCATTAAGATGCTTTTTTCAAATTCCTACTAACACATCAGTTAAGAACCACTGACTGGGGCTGGAGAGATGGCCTAGTGGTTGGGAGCACCGACTGCTCTTGCAGGGGACCCGGGTTCGACCTCCAGCACCTACATGGCAGCTGAGAACCGTCTTTAACTCCAGTTCCAGGGGAATCCGACACCCTCTTCTGACCTCCGTGGCATCTCACGACATGGGTGCACAAACCTACATGCAGACAGTACAGTCATACACATATAATTAATTAATTAATTAATTAATTAAATTAAAAAAAATTTTAAAGAACCACTGACTGAAGAAGGACCTCTAGGACTTTTATCAAATACCTACCAAAAGATTTGAAATGTGAAAAGTATTAACAAAAGAAAGGGAAGAGGGAAGGGAAAAATAAGGAACTATGTATGGGGTCAGAGATTCAGCCAGTGGCAGAGCAAGGGGCAAGTGAGAGACCCTGGATTTGAGCCTCTGTATCCCTTCCTGAGATGCTGAGATGCCCATCTCTAGCTCCCAATAATATCATATGTCCAGAGGTCACTGGGCCTTTTCCTAGAGGCTGTATCCTGACCAGAGCATCTTCTAACAAATTCCCTCCTCCAGTGACAGCTCAGCTCCCAGTCAGCATCCCCAGCTGTTGTGATGTCCAGGTCCTTAACATCAAGAGGACATTCGATCTATTCTGTGTACTGCTACGGTGGTGAATTCATACTAACATACATCAAGCAAAACTCCTCCTCTGTCTGCACCCTTCTTATAGGTTTCCTACCTCGGACTTCATGTACTCTGTCATATATGTAAGGCCTATTGTGTCAAGTTTGTGTCCCCAAAATGTTCTTTTGTGTGTGTCCACTGCAGCCCGGGTAATGTACCTGGTTCCTGCATCCACGGATGGAGCTGACCAGGCTCTCAGGCCTGTGGCCCTTCTTTGCCTCCCTTGTCCAAGTTTTCTAAGGCCACACAAGGGTTAAGGACCTACTAAGGATGGGAACCCCAGCTCATCACCTTTGACCTCTATGTTTCCGGACCCAAGAGTTCTTTTTCAACTGAGGTTAATCTGATTAGAACTGAGGTGCTAATAACTCAAATGAATGCCATTAAAAAGCCCCAGATAACATCTGCATGTAAACCTGGTCCAGCAGTTGGAATGTCAAGCATCTGGCTGGCCCTTGGAGTGGGGGAAGGGGCTTCTCCAAGGCCTTGGGGAGCCTCCCGGTATCCTTGCACTAATCCCTCAGTTGTAGTTTATGGATTGTAATGCATTCAACAATGACCCCTTTTGAGTGCTTCTATGTTAGATACAGGGCTCGGCTCTTCACATCCATCATCTCCCCCATACGGGACCGTGGTCTCCATTTTTCAGGGAAGGTCTTTAAGATTGAGTTTGTCAAGAGACTCACTCAGGAGTAAAATTCCAGCTTAGTTGAATCCTGCGCTAGTCCATTTCATTTCTAGTCTGTTTCTCTCTAACTCTTAGGGAGTGTTATATGATGAAGGATTTCTATTACAGCTGGTCAGACAGCAAGGGTGGGGCCCAGGTATAGCCAGCCTCTGAAAGACTTGACCTTTGACCTCTCTCTCCTCCATCCCTCCCTTCCTTTCTGGCCCTGCATAGATAAGTCACCAGCCAGCCTTCAAGCAGACAGCTTTGACCCTCAAGGATCTATAGATGGAATTATCCATTCTCGGGAGCAATCTAAAGATTGGTCCAAGTGGTGAGAGCACTGTATTCAGAGCAAGATGGTGAGTGGAATGGAACTCACCAGAACTTCTGGTGTACACAGGAGTAAGAGTCTAGGATGAGAGGACAGAGCTGAGGTCTCTGCTGTCAGGAGACTCTCTACCCACTAGGAGAGGAAGAAGAAGGACAGGAAGGAGAGGAGAGGATTGAGGTTAGGGACTACTGAAAGGCAGTTTGTTTTATCAAAAGCCCACCAAGGATTCTGATACTGGCCCCTTTGACTGACACCAGAGCCAATGTCCAATATGGAGTGACCTCTAGTGCTAAGCAGAAAAAATAAAGTGGGTTAGAGAAAGGTAAAGACATTTTCCACGTGTCTATGAATTTGATATAGAGAACTGGGCCAGAAATAGCAGCCACACCTGGGTCGTTTAAAAATAAGTTCAGTGGGCTGGGGCTACAAGGAGACCCTGTCTCGAAAAGACTAAAAAAAAAGAAAATACAAATCAAAACCACTCTAAGATATCATCTCACTCTGATAAGACTGACTAAGATCAAGAAAACAAAAGATACCAAATACTGGAGAGGTTGTGGGGAAAGGGGAACACTCATCCACTGCTGGTGGGAATGTTAACTTGTACAACCACTGTGGAAAGCAGTGTGGAGAACTCTTAAAAGACCCAAAATAA
>VZQC01012819.1:1472301-1502326 GCA_009823505.1 Rhizomys pruinosus
ATATACATACATATACATATAGGTATATATATGCAATACATGTATACATATATACACATATCACCTGAATTGGAGGATTTTCTTTTCTTTTTTTTTTTTAGGCCAAAAGATATCATGTTTTCCTCGTTTGAAGTCTCCTCCTTGGCAAGCCCAAACTCTACATATTTTTTTATTCAATCCTCATGTTATGTCTTGACAGTTTCCCTAGGGACAAGACTATAATTTTTCACAAAAGTTAACTGAAGCTATCTAAACACTGTATCAATAAGGTTATTCTGTTCTTCTTTCTTCTATGGCTTCCTGTTGCACACAGGAAAATGCTCAATGCCCCTAGCATGTCTACCAAGGCCTGCCTGACACAGGCCAGCCTGCCTTTCCACCCCATTCCTCAGTAGTCACCCACCAAGACTGAGTATCTCGTCTGTAGACTTCCAGTTCCAGAAACATGTCCTGGCTGCTCTCCATGGGTTCCCCCTGCCCCCAGCTGGTCGAAACACTGCCCCCCTGAACTCCAGCACCTCTCCCACTTCCCTCCTTCCCCTCCTCTTGTACTTGCAGACACCCCCTCATACCCACCCACCAGGGTTATGTTTCCTCATAAACACTGCATCCATTGGGAGTCATGTTCATTTCTAAGCAATAAAGACTCCTGTTCAAATAGTATTCTAAAGGAAGTGGGGAATTGCCTGTGGTGGGAAGAGTTCTCTCTTGTGAAACCAGAAATCCAAAGGCAAGCTGCTGAGGCTGGTCTGAGCCCTCCCTGTGGTAATCCTTGGCCTAGAGGTACTTCCTCAGGCTGGCCGATGGTCTTCTGGAGCTCTGGCCATCACAGAACACCCAGCCCCTATTCACACACAACTTAGATACTTCCTTATATCAGAGTGGCCCTAGATTAAATAGACACTCCTGTCTTCAAGGGATCCTAGGAGATTTGGAACTCTGGCTGGGCCTGTTCTTCCCGTGCTACACAGGCATCAGTTGAGCAGAGCAAGGAATTTAGATGCTGAGGAAGCAGTCACTTCTGGTACCTACGTTTCCACAGTAAACACAGAGCCCTGCCCTTTCCTGCATAACCCTTCTCTGTCTCGTTAAACTATATGCTGGCATTTTCTTCAAGGCATCACTAGTTGATCCAATGATTTTCCAGTGACTTTGTATAGGTGAGGACAAGGTAAGAAGCGAACTCCTATATAGTCAAGATCCACTAAAGCAAAGGAGCTTGGGAAAAGACTTGAGCTTTGGCCTCACTAGAAGCTGCCTAGAGAGGCAGAACATTGGACAGCCCCAGGTCATGCATTTGGTTTTGTCTGTTGTTGTTGTCATATTTTCTCCTCTGGTGCTAGGAACCAAATGCAAAGTTTCATGTACGTTAGACAAGGGCCTTGCCACTGAGCCAAATCTCTGGTGACTATCATATGTCTAAGCAGGTGGTGGACTCCTTCCTGACCAGTCCTGGCATGCTCCTTAGTCACTGGCCTTCTAGGTAATATTAAGAAGCTGGACACAAAATACTGAAGGTCCATGAATTCCTGACCTTATTGTATTAATAACATTGAAGACTTCAAAGTGGCAGACTTGGTTGGAGACTGGAGAGATGGCTCAGCAATCAAGAGCATTGACTATTCTTACAGGGGACCCAAGTTCAGTATCCAACACCCACATGATGGCTAACAACCATCCATAATTCCAGTTCCAGGGGATCCAGTGCCCTCTTCTAACTTTCTTGGGCATTGTGTGACATAGGTGCACTCAGGTACATGTAGGCAATACACTCGCATGCATAAAATAAAAATAGTAAATAATGCCAGGTGTGGTGGTGCACGCCTTTAATCCCAGCACTTGGGAGGCAGAGGCAGGTGGATCCCTGTGAGTTCAAGGCCAGCTTGGTCTACATAGTGAGCTCCAGGCCAGCTGGGACTAAAAGGAGACCCTGCCTCTAAAAGACCAAAAAAAAAAAAAAGTAAATAATAAATTTTTTTTAAGTTGCAAGCTTGTTTCTCCCCCAAGCAGCATACAATGCTCAGAAGCCTCTGACAGACTGCAATCTAAGGTAGAAAAGGTCCAATCAGTAAGTCTTCTTAGCTGAATTTTTCACACCATCAACCATGAGTCGCAGAATGCTGACGTCATATGAAACTGTCCATAGCCGAGCCCTTCAGCTTCCACCGAGGCTCAGAAGGAGGAGGATCTTCACACAGAGCACTCCATAAACTGGGCACTCAGTAAACTAGAGGTAGAAGGAGGCCAAGGATCAAGGGCCTGCTCTTTCCACTAAACCACTGTGATCATCCAAGAGGCCGAGTTTAGAGGCAGGAGACTAGGCCCACTTCACCTTCTTCTGAGGATGTTTGAGAAAGAGAAAATTCTAGTGGATTGTAAGGTATGTTTTTCCCTTGGACAAATAAAATAACACACCTCAATTTTCATTCTCATAAATTCTCTAATAGAGCTCTGTCTCAGTGTCGAAATCTCAAAGCACCTATAACAAAAGGGTTTTTTGGCAAAAGGCCACGCTGGGACAATCCCAACTATGTTAATGAAAGATGTAAGGGATAGGTAGGAAGTAGAGTGGTACCTATTCGGTGTAGCCACAGTGGAAAGAAGAACCAACGAAATGGTCCTGCATCCTCTAAGTCTGACACGAAAGTACGTTTAAACAAGGGCAAATTGTATGTGTTAGTAAACAGTATTGGTTAGGGTATGATCCTGCCCATCACTGTTACAACTGCAGTCCTACAAAGTGCTCCTAGAGAGTCCTTATTGCTTACTGGAGAAAGCGGTTCTCCAGGGTGTAGAATCACCCTCTTGGATAAATAACCGCCTTGTGAGGTTTTGCTCTTTGGGGAATCCAAATTGACTTAAGAGAAAAAGAAGTTAGCTCTGTGCCTTTAGTCTTGACAGGGATGAGATCAGCTCTGTTAGGTAGGCAGACCCCAGGTGAAGGGGACAGACAGACAGACAACGAAGATGGAGATACCGGGCTTTCATCCTGTTCTTAGCTGACCCGTGGGCCTCAGTGAGGAGCCAGGTCTCACTAGCAAAAGAAGCAGCATTTGACTGGCTGATTCCCACCTCTTCTGGTTGGCTTGGGGCTTGTTGACATGCAGACGGAACCTCCATTGGAGATGTTTCTCCATCAGATTCTCCTGCTGCCGTGGCTGTGAGTCTTGATTGTTAATTGATGACAAGAGGGTCCAGCCCACTGTGAGCGGTGCTGGCGATGCAAGCCAGTAAGCAACGTTCCTCTGCTTCGTGCTTTAATTCCTTCCTCCTTGAGCTCCTGCTCTGATTTTCACCCATGTTCACTATACCTTGTAAACAGAAATAAACCCTTTCCTCCCCAACTTGTTTTTTGGTTAGTGTTTTATCACAACAGAGAAGCAAATGTGAACACACACACACACACACACACACACACACACCCTTCCAATACTCTGTTCCTTGACTCTCTCTGGTCTTGTAACTTATCCAGAGGCACGCAGGCAGGCAGGCTTTTCCAGGCAGGCGTGGGAGCCGCACCATGAGACACGGTGGTTCTGTATGGCTCCTATCTCAGGAAATTCCAGGCCCTGAGGACACACAATGAAACATATAGCCGCGTATGAGGGAGATGATCTGAACTAGTCTGCACCAGAAAGCCTGCTGCCTCCTTCCAGCAGATGAAGGGAAGTAAATGACGATGCTCAAGCCTACATCCGGGTTAGGGTTCTGTGGTAGCGCATACGTGAAATGGCTCTCACAGGCTCATGTGTCTGAACCCTTGGTTCTCAGCTGGTGGCACTATTGAGGGAACTTGTAGAGGCTTCAGGCGATGGGCCTGGCCGATGGACGAGGTTCAGTGGAAGACCTGAGCTTGTTTCTCTGCTCTGCTTCCCACCGTTCCTGAGATATGAGAAGTCCCATCTGCAAGCTTCTGCCTCTAGGAACTCCGCCAAGTCTTCCCACCCCATTAGAGACTGTGACCTCTGAACCATGAGCCAGATCAACGTTCCCACCCTTAAGTTGCTTCTGTCGGATATCTGGTCACAACAAGAAAAGTAGGCTCGCTCTTGAAATTCAAACTTTGGAGTTCTGCTGTATCTTTGCCTATTAATCAATAAACGTTTCTTATACACCATTTGTGAATTAACTACCCAAATGAATTAATAACATGCACACAAGAAGAACCTGTTGAGAAACTCATTGTAAACAACTTCTTTTTTGTTGTTTTGTTTTGTTTTTTCAATTTTTTTTTTTTTTTCGTATTTTTGAGACAGGTTCTCCCTATAGCCCCAGCTGGCCTGGAACTCACTCTGTAGACCAGGCTGGCCTTGAACTCACAGATTTCCACCTGGTTCTGCCTCCCGAGTGCTAGGATTAAAGGTGCATGCTACCACACCCAGCTTAAAGACAGTTCTTAGCCGCCACATGGGTGCTGGGAATTGAACCCGGGTCCTCTGCTAAAGCAGTCAGTGCTCTTAACAACTGAGCCATCTGTCCAGCCGGTAAACAACTTCAGTCAAGATTGCTGTAACTATCATTTGTTTACAGTCTATAATGTTCCAGACACATTACACACATTACTTTCAATCATTAAATCAATCATGCAAAGAAGATATTCAAATAAGAAATTACATGCCTGTGTATCCAAAAACACAGTTCTCACTCCAAGAGGAATAAGAAGGGGTTTATTCTGAGCCAAATATGTGTGACCATGGTTGGGAGCAAGGATTCAGGCTGCCCCAAGTGAGATATTCCCTCATAGAAACAGTCAGACGGACTTGTCCTTGCCATAAAACAAAAGAAAGTCACAACAATGCATTCATCAAATGTATCCCCAGGAACATCAGGCTGGCAGCTTGCAGTAGAGAGGAAGTCTGTGCTGTGGGTCTCGGGTTCCACTGCTGACATTCTTAGTTTAGGGGTGGGTGGAAGCTAACGGTCTGCTAATAAGTTAGTTAATTAATCCACTCCTAAGATTGTACCTGACAGTCGAAAGGACATTGGATTAGATATAGAGGTGGAAGATAAATGCCTACAGGGGAGAATAAATATGACCTAAAGTGGGGATGGAGAGATGGCTCAGTGGTTAGGAACACTCGCTGCTCTTGCAAAGGACCTCGGTTCAATTTCCAGCACAGGTACACTTACATACCTGCAGATAATACGCTCGTGCACATAACATTAAAATGATAAAATATTTTTTAAAGATGCCTCAAGGTAAGTTTAGCTCCTGATCTGTGCCATTCCCAGTCTCCACAGATCACAAAGTTCTCATTAGTCTTTCAACCTAAATGTGGCTCTTTCAGGGAATTTCAGTTCACATGCCCAAAGGCACACATCCTTTTATATTTTTTTTAATTTTATTTATTTTTTATGCGTATGAATGTACTGTTTGCATGTAGGTTTGTGCACCCGTGTTGTCCAATGCAGTGGAGGTCAGAAGAGGGTGTTGGATTCCCCTGGAACTGGAGTTAAAGACGGTTCTCAGCCAAACCATGTGGGTGCTGGGGATCGAACCCGGGTCCCCTGTGAGAGCAGTCGGTGCTCCCAACCACTAGGCCATCTCTCCAGCTCCAGGCACACATCCTTTTAAGCAGTAGAAGGAATCCAGCTGACACCAAAAAACTGGTCCTCCAGTACCATTTGTGTCACTAACCCAGCTTACAGTGCTCTATATATTATAGACCAGTATGTGAGCAGCTACCTGCAAAGATGTGGAATGCTCAATTGCAGTGGGGGGTGGGGTGGGAAGGACCCTGGCAGCAGGCACTAGGAAGTATTTCCACCAGAATCCTTTAAAAGAAACAGACCAAGATAAAAGGGATTTCTGGAGCCCTTTACAAAGGGTGTCTCTAAGCAATCCCTCACAGCAAGAGCTGAGGCCCATCCTTCAAGGGGCATTGTTTAGACAGTGCCTCACCTCTCTGATGGAAGGGCTCCCAGGGTTGAATCTCCTTTGACCCTCTCACCATTGCATGCCCCTTAAATCACTCCAGAGGACACAGAAGGGTGTCACTTTGGGCCAGGGGTACACAGAAGGAAGGGCAGGGGGTGTGAGATTCCACCCCGAGCTTCAGGCCTGGTTATCAACCCCATCCATCCTTTCTGCCCCTGGGCTGCCTTAAAAGGCGTTTGCTCTTCCTCTAGGAAGCATTCTTTTCCTTACAGTAAAATGCAAAAGGCCTCCGCAAATACCCCCCAGCCCCTCACAGAAAGGGGAGGGGTCGGGACACATCCCCAAGGAAGGCCTGGGGAAAGGGAGACTTCTTCCAGGAGAATCCCACTGTCTACGAAAAGTGAGGGCTATTTCTTGCGTCTTCTAAGACATTCTCCTGTCACCTCCTCCCACACTGCTTCTAGGAATTTCTCTCAAATAAATAAATATGGGAGGAGGTGAGTGTTGGGAAACCCCCTGCGATGAAGATTCTCCAGTGCACAGCACAAACAGGTGATGACATCCAAGGTGGATGACAGACTGCAGATTCCAGGTCACTTCAGACAATTGCTAATCCCAGAAAAATGAGAGGATCTGGCCAGGAAAGATGTCATTCTCTCTCTTCCTGATCTTATGACTGAGGGCAAATGCAGGTAGTTTATTGGGTGGCAATGAAGTCTGAGAGCTGTGTCCTGCAGGGAGCTGTGAGCCCTAGAGACAACCTGTGGTGGCACATGCCTTTAATCCTAGCACTTGGGAGGCAGAGGCAGGCAGATCTTTGTGAGATCAAGGCCAGCCTGCTCTACAGAGTGAGTTCCAGGACAGCTGGGGCTACGGGGAGACCCTGTCTCGAAAAGACCAAAAAAAAAAAAAAAAGTTATGCTACATACATAAGCCAACTGGTCAACCCCACACCACCACTGTACCGGATCCCCCCCCCCACACCCAGCACCCACTGCTTTTTTATTCACTGTCCTCACATCCCACCCATCTTGGGAGTGTGCCCAGGATTGCCTGGGCACTTTAACATAACCTTAAAGAAGCTGATCCACTACTTGCAGCAGGAAAACAAGACCATTACATGTCCACAGAGCTTTGTATACCTTGATCTGGGATGCAAAGGCAAGACTCTTACCACTGGTATGTCAATGTTTAGGAAATTTACTGTGTTGTAAACCCTTTAATATACCATGAGCCCATCGCTTAAGGACATCTGCCTCTCCACAGCTGTGGGTGGGGTAACTGGGAGTTGTTTGTAGGGACATTTCTAACCCTGTCCCAAATTTCACTCATGAGAAAGAGGGGAAGGACCCAAGCTCCAGGTCCACCCAAGCACTGTTTATTATTCTTCTCTTTGGGAGTCTGAGTCCTTGGGACCCAAGAAATATTAAGTCTGCCGTGTGCTCCCTTTGTTGGAACTTTCTTCTGGATTCCTAGGCAGTATCACAGCTGGGTGTCTAGGTCACTGAAAATAACTCAGCAGGGACAGGCTGAAGAACCTTCTGGCAGTGGGGGGGGGCAAGTTGAGAGGTCTGTCTGATCGCTATGAAGGCTTGTTTCTGCTCTTCTGGGCTTATCCACTTTTTATTTTGTTTTGTTTTGAAACAGACATCCCTGGAGCCCCAGCTGACCTGGAACTTGCTATGTAGACTAGGCTGGCCTGGAACTTGCTATGTAGATTAGGCTGGCCTGGACCTTACAGAGATCCTCTCAAGTGGATTAAAGGTGTGTGTGCCACATGCCTGGTAGTGAGCCTACCCTGAACCCCAGCTGCAGTCAGAATGGACCAATCAAAAATGAGAGTCCTCACTCGGTAAAGACGTGGAGTTAACTCTCTGAGTTTCCCATGGCTCTTCTCCATATTTCACAGATAAAGGCACTGAAGCCCAGATGGGGCAAGTCACCTGCCTGGTCAGGCGTAAGGACAGAGCTTCTACACAAGATCTTCGTGGGCCTTCCTGCCTCTCCCCTGCACTGTCCACACCTGCACTGTCCACACATCCATGGAATCAAGATGCTCAACCCTGAACATGCCAGCTGGTGGATGACTCTTTATAAATCTCCCTTCCCCCAATGTCCTTGGTTTAAAGTCTCACTCTTGCAGAATCAGTGCCCAGTAAATGAATTCTCATTTACCCTACACCATCAATGTTGAAAGCTCACCATATCCTAAACCGTTCATCTGAGTAGTTTAAGAAGTTCCTTGTTGGCAGATGACACCCAAGGTCTGATTCTGCCATGGACACCAAACAGAGCTACAGGGGATGCCACCCTGGGACCACATGCTGCCAGACTCAAGTTCCCAGGTTTCCAAGACTTTTTCACTCTGAGCAATGCTGCATGGGAAGACAGAGTCAAGGACGGGGCCATGGTAACACTCGAGCATTTGGATTAGAGAGAAGGGCTTCCCAATGAGTTGCTGAACTCCGCTTATTAGGCAGAGTTTAAAGACACTTTTTGCTAAGAAATATACACCCTCACACCGTAGCTCACCAAGTGAGGAAGGACTGAGGTGGAAGTTGAGCCTGTGACATCACGCTCGATCTGCCTCCTTGCAGAGGGGCCAGGATCAGAGCCTACAATACTTCGGAAAGCTCTAGTTATTTTGCTGCCAAAAAGCTGACCATGGCGTGTAGGGTGTTGGGTGCTCCTTCAGCTCTGGAGAAGTGAAGGGCAGCTTTGCTTTTTGTGCTGGGAAGGATTCAGGCTGAGTAGCACCATAGGTTGCAAACAAAACTTTCACCAGTTAATGACTATCAAAGCACTTGAGGTTAACGTCCAGGCTACTGTGCCTGAATACAGGCGAACATCATCACCCTTCGCCATCCCTCTTTATAAATGCATTCTTCACATTTCTCACTTGATCTTAGCCACAGGTAATAGGTGTCAATGCATGGGGTGTGATCCCATTTTATGAGGAAAGAAATTAGGGGTGAAAATTGGGGGGCATGGTAACTCAAAGTGGCCACTTCTAGCTCCAGCCAGGTCAACACCTTTCAGCAGCAATTCAGATCACGTGGGTAACTGGTTCCTTCCCTCTACATCTATTCATTCTCCGGGTGTTGACGACACCCCTTCAAATTAAAGGAGGCCACAAATCAGAGCGGATTTTCCTTCCAGTCCCAGGTGAGGCTAGGACGTAATCAGTGATGAGTTAGCATCACGTCGTATCTCTGCTCTGAGAGGACGTGATGCCAACATGGAGTCTCTGACACTTCTTACCAAGGTTCACAGCGTCTCAGGGACATGACCCATCTGTCAGCCCTCACCTCCTGTCCTTCCCACTGCCCTCTGTGTGTTCCAAACACATCAGCCATTCTCATCCTCACAGACACCCATCTTGCCTTTGAACCTTTTTTAAAAATTTATTTATTATTTTTTATGTGTGAGTGTACTGTCTGCATGTAGGTTGGTGCACCTGTGTCATGCAATGCCGCAGAGGTCAGAAGAGGGCATCAGATTCCCCTAGAACTGGAGTTAAAGACAGTTCTTAGCCGCCATGTGGGTGCTGGGAATCGAACCTGATTCCTCTGCAAGAGGAGTCAGCGCTCTTAACCACTGAGCCATCTCTCCAGCCCCGCCTTTGAACCTTTATACCACCATTTCCCCATCTGTAGATCTCTCTTAAAAATCTTTTTCTTGCCAGGCATGGTGGTGCATGCCTTTAATCCTAGCACTCGGGAGGCAGAGGTAGGCGGATTTTGTGAGTTCAAGGCCAGCCTGGTCTACAGAGCGATTTCTAGGACCCTGTCTCGAAAAGACCAAAAAAAAAAAACAAAAACCTTTTTCTTTTTTTTTTTTTCAGTTTTTTTAAGACAGGATCTCAGTGTAGATTTTTTTTTTCTTTACAATTCTTATCATTCTGGTCTGAGCTCAAATGTTATGTCCTCAGAAAGGATTTTCCCAGCCAGCTCAATAGGTAGGCATTTTCTTTTTTCTTTTTTTTTTTTTTNGAGTCAGAAGAAATGCCCAGCTGCATAAACATGACCATGGTAGGTTACGTCCATGGGCTTTACTTTTTTTTTCTCAGCTGGAAAAGGAGAATGCATTAAATAGTATATACAAAGGAGACCTGTTAGAAAGATGTCATTTGAGCTAAAGCCTGGCCATGTCTATTTCATAGTATGGTGTGTAAGGATAAAAAAATATTCAAGGCACCATTTGATAAGTAGAAGTAGGCTTTACTACAGTGTCTTGGCGCCATAGTAACACTACAGAGCTCGTCATTTTTTTTTTTTTTTACGTTTTTATTTATTATTATTTTTTGTTACAGTGTACTGTGTCTGCATGTGGGCGGTGCACCTGTGTGTGAATGCCTGGAGGAATCAGAAGAGGGCATCAGAATTCTTTCCCTGGAACGGGAGTTTAAAGACAGGTCTTAGCCACAGTTGGGTGCTGGAGAATCGACCCTGGTCTTCTGCAGAGCAGTCGGTGCTCTAAACAAGCGACCATCCTCCAGCCCCAGAGCTCAAGTCTTAGCAGTAGCAAGTACTAGTGTTGGTCCCACAAGGTACAGAATACCTTGTAAACAATTGATTATTTACCTTAACATTCCTTAGAGCCACATTCTCTGGGATCACAAGGCAAGACAGATAAAGTTCTACAGCCAAATGCCCATGTGCAGCCCCTGCTGCTGGAGGGTCCACAAAAAATGGTTGGCTTTGGGAAGTCACAAGCAAATGCCTTGAAGATACCCTAAAGATAACAACTTCAGCACAGAGGGAAATTCTTATTAGGAACTTTGCAATGAGGTTTTCACTCCCATCGATTCAGAAGTCTATATGATTAGCCTATTAAGATGTTTTCGTTTCCAAGATTGGAACCAGAAGGAGCAGGGCAGAGTCCTTCCAAGTACCTGCTGTGAGTACCAGAATGATGCGTCTAGTTGATTCCACAGTGTGTGAGTGCAGCTCACATTCAGGGTATCCAGAGGAGGAAGGATGACCACAGGATGGAGGCAGATGCCCCACGGCAGCCCTTAGGCGGAGAGGGGGGTGGGGGTGGGGGCGGAACCAGGGGCTCAGGTGGCTTTCTGAGTACCGCTTCCATTCCATCTTGGAACCCTGACACCCTGAGATGGGGCCATTTGCATTCAAGGAGGGTATTCTCTCCTAGTTTACACTCCTTAGAAACGCCCTCAAGACACCTCCAGAGGTATATCTCCTCAAGGTACGGTGAAATTAACCATCATGTGGTCATTTGCTTCTCAATTTGAATGTCAGATTTGAGCTGTTTTATTTCATAAGGAAAAGAGGCAGAGAAAAGATGGAAAAGCATGAAAGAGAAGGAGAAGAGAACTTAGGAAAAAGACATCGAGCAAAGCATCATTGAAAGCCACACTGAACCAGCACAGGGCATCCTGTGAGGAGAGGACTCCTGAACACAAGCCAGCCTGCTTGGGTTCTTGTAGGTTGAGCTCAACATCAAAGTGTAGAGGTCTTGGCGATGTTCGGGGCCTCGGAGGGCTCTGCAACCACCAGTGTTTTCACTTCACAGTTGCTCAAGACCCCTGTCTGCTGCCCACAACCTACTGGTACTTTCCAGCCATCAGCCAGTTTTAGGGACTGGAGACTTCTGGGTAAGTCTAGAAGCTGAGGAAACCTCATGAATAAACAAACAATCAATCAAACAAAAATTAAATCCAACCAGGGGAGGGAGATAAGTATGGAAGACACACTGTGTGGGTCCTGGCCGGTGGTTGCTGGAATTTGGTCGCGTTGCCAGCAGTTAGAGTCTGTCCTGGAGAGCGTGTTATGTCAACTTGACACAGATTGATAGAGGGAGCCTCAGGTTGAGGAACTTCCTCCATAGGCTGGCCTGCGTGGATAGCTCTGTGGAGCATTTTCTTGATTGTTGATGATGTGGGTGGTGCTACCCCATGGGCAGGTGGTCATAGATAAATTGAAGGGACTGGAGAGATGGCCTAGCAGTTATCATGATCAAAACCACCGACTCTCTTGCAGAGGAACCAGGTTTGATTCCCAGCACCACATGGTGGGCTAGAACCGTCTTTAACTCCAGTTCTAGGGAAATCTGACGCCCTATTCTGACCTTCTACCTGAAGCATTGCAATGACGAGGGTTGCACAACCTGCGAAATGCAGACAGTACACTCATACAAGAAAAAAATAAACAAGAAATAAATAAATGAAAAGAAAGTAGATTGAACACAAGCCAGGGAGAAGAAAGCCCGTAAGCAGCATTCCCTCCATGGCCTGTTCCTTCTGCCTTCAGGTTCCTGCCCTGGTTCCTGCCTTTGGCTTCCCTGATGATGAACTATGTCATTTAGCAAATAAACCCTTTCCCTCCAAAGTGGTTTGGCTCAGTGGTTTTTCATACAAGCAATAAGAAAGCAAACTAGAACAACATCAAGAGAACCTTAGAAGAATTTTCTGTCTTCATCTATAGCTCATAGCAACTACTGCCTGGTGTACACAGCACGGTTAGCAGAGGTAGGGAAGATTTCAACTGGTAATGATTTTATTCTATGGAATAATTCTGTGGAACATTTATTGGGTTTGGTTGTATAGTAAACACATGTCAGGACCCTTCTGTGGTGAACAAAGCAAATAAGATCCAGGAACTCCCAGAGCTTATTTTATTTTGGATTGTTATTATTATTGTTATATTATTTTATTTTATTTATTTTATTTTATTTTTATTTTACTTTATTTTGGAGACAGCAGTTCCTCTCTGTATCCCAGCTGGCCTGGTAACTTTTCTATGTAGACCAGGCTGGCCTTGAACTCACAGAGATCCACCTGCCCTCTGCCTCTTATTATGTTATCTTATTAAGGTGTGCACCACATCGCCTCAGGCTGTAATAGAATTTTAAAAAGCATTGGCTCCCACAGGGCCGGGTGGCACAATGCCTTTAATCGCTAGCCTTGGAGGCAAGAGGCAGGCAGATTTCTGTGAGTTCGAAGGCGCAGCCTGGTCTACATATGAGTTCCAGGACAGCTGGGGTACAGGGAGACCCTGTCTTGAAAAGACCAAAAAAAAAAAAAAAAAAAAAAAAAAAAGGTCTCTTTGTAGCCTCAGCTATGTGGAGCAGCCTGGCTTTCATCTCACAGGGAGATCTGCCTACTTCTTGTCTTCTGAGTGCTGGGATTAAAGGCATGCACCACCATACCCTACTTGGACTCTACATTTTGATGGAGGGTAGAGAAGACCAGCAGCAAACAAGCAAAAACAAATAAGAACTTAGATAGTGATAGGTACCAAAAAGAAAATTAAAATGGCAGTGCTTGAAAATGCCTGCCACCTTCACCGCAGAAACATCTGACAAAGCATTGATTTCCAGAATATATAAAATACTCAAAAACAAGAAGAAAGAAAAAAACCACCTCATAGATGAGCCAAAGACCTGAACAGAGACTTCACAAGTGAGAATTAAGATGGCTGAAAAACACTTAAGAAGTGTTGCAACATCATAATCATTAAGGAAATGCAAATCAAAACCACTTTAAAATATCATCACTCCATAAGACTGGCTAAGATCAAGAAAACAATGAACTACTAAGTGCTGGAGAGGTTGTGGGAAAGGGGAACACTCACACTGTGGTGTGGAATGTAAACCTCAACAGACCACTAGCAGCAGTTGTAGAACCCTTAGAAGACTTGGAAATGAACTTGCCACTCCACCCGCCATACCACCTCCTAGGCATGTACCCTCAAGACTCACCCCACTGCAGAGATAAAATGCCGACCATGATTATTGCAGCTCCTCTCACAATAGCAAAGAGCTGGAACTAACCCAAATGGCCCCTCAACTGCATGAGTGGATAGAGAAAATGGGGTACATCTACACAATGGAGTTCTATGCAGCAGTAAAGAAGAGACATCGTGAGCTTTGCAGGAAAATGGCTGGAGCTAGAAGATATCATGCTGAGTGAAGTAACACAGTCCCCAGAAAACAGCCACAAAATGGTATCCCTCATCTGTGGATGCTAGTGCCATTACCTAGTTGAAGTTATTTCTTGTCACACCCTTTGAGCTTTTTTCCAAGCAGTTTGGGATGATGCATATTGGAAACAACAACAACACAACATAAAGGACTGCATCAAGAAACTGACTGAAACAGTGAACTTATGCTCAAAACAGTCACACTTCCCATGGAAATTTTAGAAAGACTGAGAAGAGAAGAAAATCATGTTTGGCAGAATACATGAGCTCTGTTTGGGGTCTGGGGATAGGGTGGAAGACATGGGTCTATATTGTGATAATCTTGTACAAAATAATTAAAAAATTAAAAGCATTGCCTATTTGGTCTTTTCAAGACAGGGTCTCCCTGTAGCCCCAGCTGTCCTGGAACTCACTATGTAGACCAGGCTGGCCTTGAACTCACAGAAATCTGCCTGCCTCTGCCTCCCAAGTGCTAGGATTAAAGGCATGTGCCACCACGCCCTGGGGAGAACTTGCTTTTTAAAAAAATAAGTGCAGGGGATTGTGGTGCACAACTTTGATCCCAGTAATAGAGAGGCAGAGGCAGGTGGATCTCTGTGAGTTCAAGGCCAGCCTGGTCTACATAGAAAGTTCCAGGCCAGCTGGGACTACAGAGAGACTCTGTCTCAAAAATAAAATAAAATAAAATAAAATAAAATAAAATAAAATAAAATAAAATAAAATAAAATAAAATAAAATAAAAGTAAGCTCTGGGAGTTCCTGGATCTTATTTGCTTTGTTCACCACAGAAGGGTCCTGACATGTGTTTACTATACAACCAAACCCAATAAATGTTCCACAGAATTATTCCATAGAATAAAATCATTACCAGTTGAAATCTTCCCTACCTCTGCTAACCGTGCTGTGTACACCAGGCAGTAGTTGCTATGAGCTATAGATGAAGACAGAAAATTCTTCTAAGGTTCTTTTGATGTTGTTCTAGTTTGCTTTCTTATTGCTGTGATGAAAACACTGACCAAAACCACCTTGGGGAGGAAAGGGTTTATTTGACTAATGACATAGTTCATCATCAAGGGAAGCCAAGGCAGGAACTCAGGGCAGGAACCTGGAACACAGACCATGGAGGAATGCTGCTTACGGGCTTTCTTCTCCCTGGCTTGTGTTCAATCTACTTTCTTTTATTTATTTATTTTATTGTTTATTTTTTTATGTGTATGAGTGTACTGTCTGCATGCAGGTTGGTGCACCCATGTCATGCAATGCTTCGGAGGTCAGAAGAGGGCGTCAGATTCCCCTAGAACTGGAGTTAAAGACGGTTCTTAGCCACCATGTGGGTGCTGGGAATCAAACCTGGTTCCTCTGCAAGAGCAGTCGGTGCTCTTAACTGCTAGGCCATCTCTCCAGTCCCTCAATCTAATATATGACCACCTGCCCATGGGGTAGCACCACCCACATCACTCAACAATCAAGAAAATGCTCCACAGAGCTATCCACAGGCCAGACCTATGGAGGAAGTTCCTCAACTGAGGCTCCCTCTATCAATCTGTGTCAAGTTGACAATAAAGCTCTCCAGGACAGATCTCTAACTGCTGGCACGGACCAAATTCCAGCAACACCGGCCAGGTACACACTCAGTGTGTCTTCCATCTTATATTCCCTCCCCTGGTTGGATTTATTTGTTTGTTTGATTGATTGTTTGTTTATTCATGAGGTTTCCTCAGCTTCTAGACTTACCCAGAAGTCTCCAGTCCCTAAAACTGGCTGATGGCTGGAAAGTACCAGTAGGTTGTGGGCAGCAGACAGGGGTCTGAGCAACTGTGAAGTGAAAACACTGGTGGTTGCAGAGCCCTCAGGGCCCAGACATCGCCAAGACCTCTACACTTTGATGTTGAGCTCAACCTACAAGAACCCAAGCAGGCTGGCTTGTGTTCAGGAGTCCTCTCCTCACAGCATGCCCTGTGCTGGTTAAGTGTGGCTTCAATGATGTTGTGATGTCTTTTCCTCAGTTCCTTTTCCTTCTTCTCTTTCATGCTTTTCCATCTTTTCTTCTCTCGTTTTCTCTTATGAAAGCTCAAACAAGTGCATTCAAATTGAGAAGCAAATGACCAATGATGGTTAATTTCCACCGTCACCTTGAGGAGATATACCTCTGGAGGTGTCTATGAGGGAGTTTCTAGAGAGTGTAACTAGGAGAGAAGACCCTCCTTGAATGCAAATGGCACCATCTCATGGGTTGGGGTTCCAAGATGAATGGAAAGGGTACTCAGAAAGCCACCTGAGCCCCTGAGTTCCGCCCCCACCCCCCACCCCTCTCCGCCTAAGGATGCGATGGGAGCATCTGCCTCACACTCCTGTGGTCATCCCTTCCTCCCTGCGATACCCTGAAACTGTGAGCTGAAATCACCACACTGTGGAATCAAGCTAGAGCATCATTCTGGTACTCACAGCAGGTACTTGGAAGGACTCTGCCCTGCTCCTTCTGGTTCCAATCTTGGAAACGAAAACATCTTAATAGGCTAATCATATAGACTTCTGAATCGATGGGAGTGAAAACCTCATTGCAAAGTTCCTAATAAGAATTTCCCTCTGTGCTGAAGTTGTTATCTTTAGGGTATCTTCAAGGCATTTGCTTGTGACTTCCCAAAGCCAACCATTTTTTGTGGACCCTCCAGCAGCAGGGGCTGCACATGGGCATTTGGCTGTAGAACTTTATCTGTCTTGCCTTGTGATCCCAGAGAATGTGGCTCTAAGGAATGTTAAGGTAAATAATCAATTGTTTACAAGGTATTCTGTACCTTGTGGGACCAACACTAGTACTTGCTATCCTGCTAAGACTTGAGCTCTGGGGCTGGAGAGATGGCTCAGCGGTTAAGAGCACCGACTGCTCTTGCAGAAGACCAGGGTTCGATTCCCAGCACCCACATGGTGGCTAAGAACTGTCTTTAACTCCAGTTCCAGAGGAATCTGATGCCCTCTTCTGATTTCCAGGCATTGCACAACACAGGTGCACCAGCCTACATGCAGACAGTACACGTAAAAAAATAATAATAAATAAAAAAGTAAAAAAAAAAAAAAAAGACGAGCTCTGTAGTGTTACTATGGCGCCAAGACACTGTAGTAAAGCCTACTTCTACTTATCAAATGGTGCCTTGAATAATCCTTACCACCATCCTATGAAATAGACATGGCCAGGCTTTAGCTCAAATGACATCTTTCTAACAGGTCTCCTTTGTATATACTATTTAATGCATTCTCCTTTTCCAGCTGAGAAAAAAAAAGTAAAGCCCATGGACGTAACCTACCATGGTCATGTTTATGCAGCTGGGCATTTCTTCTGACTCCAGATTTGAGCATCCTTCTTCATCTTTAGAAGCCATGGCCAATCTGTTGAAGAATGAACTCCGAAGCCCCAGTAAAATGGATATGATTATATTTTTAATTTCTTGAAGTAGGAGTGAATGTCACAACTAAATTTTGAGTCATACCTGCTTGAGTTTTTGTTTGTTTGTTTACAAGATAGTCATTCTTAAACAGTCATTGCTGGACAGGTTCAGTGGCAGCTATGATTGTTGGAGGGAACAGAGATAACGCAGTGAGCAGAAAAGCCCAGCTGTCTGCGAAGGCACTGCACTCCAGTGAGATAAGACAGAGATTCAGTAGAATAATTTAGACTCTTGGTGTATGACCCTGCTCCAGTTGCTAGTAACACAAGACCACCGACTGGGTGTGTTATAGAGAAAAGAGGTTTACTTTATTTTTTTTAATTTTTTTTAAATTTTATTTATTTCCATATGTGTATGAATGTATTGTCTGCATGCAAGTCTGTGTACCCATGACGTGCAATGCTTTGGAGGTCAGAAGAGGGTGTCGGACTCCCCTGGAACTGGAGTTCTCCTGGAATTGGAGTTTCAGATGGCTCTTGGCCACCATGTGGGTGCTGGGGATTGAACCCAGGTCCTCTGCAAGAGCGGTTGGCGCTCTTAATCGCTAGGCCATCTCTCCAGCCCCAAGAAAAGAGGTTTACTTTAGAACACAGATATTGTCCATCAATGGGCTTCATCTTTAATTAAAGATGCAGAGTCCCAGGATCATACAAGATAAGTTCCAGGGAGCTGTGTGACTCTGTCTGTTTCCTATTCTCTCTCTCTCTCTCTCTCTCTCTCTCTCTCCCTACCTGTCTCTCTCTCCCTCCCTCCCTCCCTCCCTCCATCTCCATCTCCATCATCTCCATCATCTCCATCTCCATCATCTCTATCATCTCCATCATCTCCATCTCCATCTCCATCACCTCCATCTCCACCTCCATATCCATCTCCATCATCTCCATCTCCATCTCCATCTTCATCATCTCCATCTCCATCTCCATCTCCACCTCCATATCCATCTCCATCATCTCCATCTCCATCTCCATCTTCATCATATCCATCTCCATCTCCATCATCTCCATCTCCATCTTCATCTCCATCATCTCCATCTCCATCTCCATCTCCATCATCTCCATCATCTCCATCTCCATCATCTCCATCTCCATCTCCATCTCCATCTCCATCTTCATCTTCATCTCTCTTTGTCTCAAAAAGCCACCAGAGTTCAATCACAGGTCTCTACCCTTTCTAACAAAGGACCCCCACCTGCAGACTAACAGACTAACTTAGCTTCAGTTGGTTTCTATAGTCTCAGTGCTTGACAATGAGAATTGAAATCTAAACCACATTCAACCATGGAGTCAGATAGTGTATGTGGGTTGGGGGAGCTGTGGCGGCAGTGCTGACAAGTGGGATAGAGCAGGTGCTGGCATCGGACAGGACAGGATCAGGGACCAAGAGTTTAAACAGCATATAAAAAGCAGCCTGTTGGGAAGATGTCATCTGAGCTAAGGCCTGACCAAGAAGGCAGAGTGGGGCACGTGGCCAGTGTGGAATGTGGAAAGCTCATTCCTAAAGTGGGGACAAGGACCGCAGCTCCGGAGTAGGGGTGCTGCTTTGTGCTGTAAGTGCAACGGTAAGTTCATTTTGTGAAAAACACTGTTTGGCTAGGTTGCTTGATATTTTCAGTACCCCCAAAAGTCGAGGAACAACATCTTAAAATTAGTGTCAGAGCTAGACTCAGGAGAGTGGTTTCCTGAGAAGGGCTAGCAGTGCTAGGGCCCATGGGTAGCTTCTGAGAGGGTGAGAAACTGGAACTTTATATGTTAAACTGCAGAGGTGCCTTTTAACATTGGTTTATTTATTGTCTGCAACATGTCAGTGTCATCATGCATGTGTGGAGATTGGAGAACACCGTTGAGAAGTTGGTTCTCTTTCTGCCCTGTGGGTTCCAAGGACTAAGCTCAGGTCATCAGGCTTGGTACCAAGCACACTACCCACTGAACCTTCTTCCCAGCCAAGAAACAAGGTTTCCATGTTTTTGTGGGAAATTGCGATGTTCCATTGGCACTCTCTCCATTTGGTCTCCCAAAAGTTCCATTAGCGAGAGTCGCCTCTATTGGCCCAAGTTCCCAGTTTGATCATTTGTTTGTCTGTTTGTGTATAGCCAAGCTAGTCTTGGACTTGGATGACATTGTAGCCCAGGCTAGCCTTGAGCTCAGATGATCTTGAACTTCTGATGCTCCTGCCTTTCCCACATGCACACACAAATAAATATCGTTTTAAAATTACAACAAGGAGCTGGAGAGATGGCCTAGCGGTTAAGAGTGCCGACTGCTCTTGCGGAGGACCCAGGTTCGATCCCTAGCACCCACATGGCAGCTGAGAACCATCTTTAACTCCAGTTCCAGGGGAATCCGACACCCTCTTCTGACCTCCGAGGCACTGCATGACATGGGTGCACAAACCTACATGCAGACAGTACATTCATACACATATATAAATAAATAAAATTTAAAAAATTTAAAAAAATTAAAATTACAACAAAAAGAAAGACAGTAGATGAACCCAGAGCTTCCTGTGGTCAGCACTTTTGTGGGCTCTGCTCTTTCTTCTTACCAGGATGTCACCACCCTACCCCCTCTGGTCACTGGTCCTGCAGGTTCCCAACCTCGTGGCAGTCCAGAGAGGCACCTGCTCCTCCCTCTGCAAGATGCTTTGCACCTGCTCCTCCCTCTGCAAGATGCTTTGCACCTGCTCTTCCCTCTGCAAGATGCTTTGCACCTGCTCTTCCCTCTGCAAGATGCTTTACACCTGCTCTTCCCTCTGCAAGATGCTTTGCTTGTGGGGATTCCCAGGCTGAGTTAGTTGTGCCCTAAACCTCAGGGATATTGCATCAATGTCACCTTCTGTTCTTGCTACCTCAACCCAGCAAGACTCCACCTTAGCAACAGGCGACCCTTGTGTCCAGCATGCCCTTCTGAGGCCTCACTGGGCTGAGGAGTGCAGCTCTCCCTCTGGTGACTAAGCCCTGCTTGTCTTCCTTGCTCCTTCAGCAGGGGCTTTCCCGGGGATCACCTGCTTGCAGGAACACACTCAAGGGGCGGGGGTGTGGCCACTGCTGGCAACGAATCTACACGGTGATGAACTTGAAGTTAGTCTTCTTTTATTATTATCTTGTAGTTAGTTCTAAACCGGAGATGGACCCGCGCCTCCCCAAGACCAAATCTTATGTTGCTCTCTGTCCAAAATTGATGTGATTACTCTCTGTTGATTTAATTATATCTCTATATGAATTTTAATCAGATCTATAATTGCCATTTCATTACTTACTGTTGGAATCCTATTCTGCATGGCACATCATTGTGGAGACCTTATAGTGAGACAGGACTGTGCCTAGCTATTCACTCCATTCCCCACGACAAGGATAAATAAATAAATAAATAAATAAATAAATAAATAAATAAATCTAAGTGTCCACAACTGGCCCATTCCACAAAGCCCATCCCAGCTAGTTACTGAGGACACCCAGCTGGCACAGCCCTGCCACCCCCTGGGCTGTCTTCTCTGCCACTTGCATGGTTGATTTGAAACTAGTACTGGAAGCAGCATCTTGGCTGTAAAGGCAGAGGAACAGAATGGGAGGGACTTCCTGTTATCCTCCATGAGCCTGCAGAGCTTTGTAATCCCTGTCGAAAATTTGTGACACATAGGGCTGGAGAGATGGCTAGCGGTTAAGAGCACCGACCGCTCTTACAGAGGACCCAGGTTTGATCCCCAGCACCCACATGGCGGTGGAGAACCATCTGAAACTCCAATTCCAGGAGAACTCCAGTTCCAGGGGAATCCGACACCCTCTTCTGACCTCCGCGGCATTGCATGACACAGGTGCACAAACCTGCATGCAGACAGTACATTCATACACATACAGAAATAAATAAATGCCGGGCGTGGTGGCGCACGCCTTTAATCCTAGCACTTGTGAGGCAGAGGCACGCAGATCTCTGAGTTCGAGGCCAGCCTGGTCTACAGAGTGAGTTCCAGGACAGTCAGAGCTACAGGGAGACCCTGTCTCAAAAAGACAAAAAAAAAAAAAAAAAAAGAAAAGAAAAGAAAATCTGTCACACAGAGAGTGAGCTGAACATCATGTCAAGCCATTGCTTGCTTGGGTACCAGCAGGGAATTTGGAGACTACCTTTACTATTGGGGAGTGTGTGTGTGTGTGTGTGTGTGTGTGTGTGTGTGTGTGCGTGTGCTGTCTGCGTGTGTACTGTCTGCATGTGGCTTGGTGCACCCGTGTTAAGCAATGCTGTGGAGATCAGAAGAGGGTGTCAGATTCCCCTAGAACTGAAGTTAAAGGTGGTTCTTAGCCGCCATGTGGGTGCTGGGAACCAAACCTGGGTCCTCTGCAAGAGCAGTCGGCACTCTTAAACACTGAACCATCTCTCCATCCCCCAATGGCCATTTTAAAACTAAAGATCAAATGAAGAAAATGATTATAGGATGATTCTTAAGGAAAATTCATTTAGAAATAGAAAGAAGTGGAGGAAATGAATGAATGAATGAATGTGTGTATGAAATATGCTCAGCACATCAAAGGCAGTTAAATGCTTAATCAAATCAAATGTATTGTCAGTCTGGTGGGGGTGTTGAGAGACTTCAGCCAGTGGTAAGGCACTTGCTAGTGTGTGTGTGTGTGTGTGTGTGTGTGTGTGTGTACGTGTGTGTACAGAGAGAGAGAGAGAGAGAGAGAGAGATCTCCTGGAACTGGAGTTACAGAAGTTGTTAGCCATCATGTAGGTGCTGGGAACTTAACCTGAGTCCTCTGCAAGAGCAATGTTCTTAACTGCTGAACCATTTCTCCAGCCCCATTCATTTAAATTTCAGTGTTTCTGTCCTGGGGATAGAACTTAAAACCTCAGGAATATGAAGTTATCACTCTACCACTGAGCCATGCCCCTAGGCCCCCTGGGGTGGGCCCCAGCTCTGCAATGGCATATATACTTTACTCTCAAGTTCCGGTTTGATGGGAAATGTGCCCCGTAGGCTCCTGTGTTTGGATACTTGGCCTCCTCCTGCTGGTGCTATTTCAGAAGATTGTGAAAGCTTTAAGAGGTGGCGCCTCAGTGAGAAAAGTGGATCTCTGAGGAATGAGGCCTTGAAGTTTTATAACCTCCTGTCTGACTGAGAATGCGACGTGACCAGCGGCTTCACGCCTCTGCTGCCGTGCCTTCCTTACCGTGATGGATGTGTCTTAAACCATGTACCAAGGTAAGCCCTGCTTTGTTTCGTCAGTTGTTTTGGTCATGTCTTTTGCTACGGCAATGAGAAAAGTCACTACCACAGCCAGTTCCAGTACTATTACTAGTTTTACATTGATGGTTTCAGGTACAGCCGCACTAGGAGGCAAGATACATATATATGGTGCTAACCTAGGTGATCTTGTTTCTTATCACCCCTCTCAAAAAGGCTCTTTTGAGTACCCTGTGGGCATGTTGGCACAGCAGAGTACCGGAATGGACCCTGGAAAAGGTTGTAGGGACAAAGAAGTTCAGATTTCCCTACTGACTCCCAAACTGAGAAAAACATCATCAGATAAAGGTTAACTGTCTTGGTCTTTAAACAGCTCCAATTACAGTACCATTTCCAAAACACACCTATTAAAATGGGGAGTTTATGGAGAGGAAACACACACTTACAAAGTCGTAGTTGATAAACAGAAAAATCCGTTTATGTTATTATATATTTAGAAGATGAGTCCTGACCTGCTGGGTAGAGAGGAGTAATTGTAAAGAAACAACCTTCTAATGGAGGCCAGCACGAGCTCCAACACCGACCCAGCACTTAGAGGGCCTCCTCCCGGCTCCAGAACATGTTACAAGGTGCACTTGCCTGGTTTATTTAATAAAAGCAATTCCTGCTCATTATTCCTCTTATTACCATTGGTAATAATGATGACAGGGTGTTTGAACATGTTGCTTTTGCTCTGGGATTGGCTGGGGGAGGGAAGGGGTAAGCTTCTGCCTACTGTCGGTGATTCATCTAATAGCGGAAACCCATGAACCAACTGAGGTGTGCATGGGGTGGGAAGGAACAGAGCCTTCCGGAACAGGGATGGGTCCTCTGTGCTGTGGGCTTGTCCCATCAGTGTCACTCCTCAGCAGCGCGATCCTCTGGGTCCCTCTGTGTGAGGGACCCCTATCCTCACACAGGTTACCATCTCCGCTCTTGAACTTGGCCCTGGCATTATAGATCTGAGGCAGTTTTCTGAGCTATTCAGGTTCCATAGTGGCTCCTTCCTTTGTGTTTGGAAAAGACTGGTTTACAGACCCCTAATAGGCAGAGAAGGCAGACCTTTTTGTTTTGGACAGTGTTCTAGGGAATGGCTAGCTTTGTCTCTGTAGGAACATAGGTATAAATCCAGCACTAGGCCACAGCTCAGTAGTAAAGCACTTACTAAATGTGTGCAAGGCTGTGGCTCCAGTCTCAGCACCAACTAAATACATATGTGTCACACACATACATGCACATGACATATATAACCTCAGGGTGCCCAAGAGTTGACAGATGAGTCTTTCACCTGTGACACATCTCAGGCCTCTCTGGTAGGACACAGGTACCATCTTCCTTGCCTTGGACAAAAGGAACCCACAGTCAACTAGGAGATGAAGCAAAACAGACTCTGACCTTGGCCTGGGTTTGAAGCTCCTGTTTGTCCTTAAATGTGTCCTGTGAGCCCCGCTTTCCTCATCTGAAGGTGTGTGCGCTCTGGGATACCACACCTCATCACACGGCAACATGCTGGTGTGGAGCTCTGTCCTGATCTGTTAGCACACACCCAGGCACACCCGCTGCCCCTACCATCTCTATTACGCAGCCACCCAGGAGGGCACCACAGTCCTCACTGCCCTTCTCTCTTACTCTTGAGAAGTTCTTTTCACATTCCTCTAATGGTTAGAATAAGAGCCCACTGGGGTGCCTGCCTTTATTGCCTCCAAAGGAACTTAAAGATCTGTCTGACCAAAATACGATTTCATTGGTGTCTAATAACTGCACTGAAAATAATATATTCTCCTGGACACTCATTTGATCAACTTGATTGAACAAACAACCTGTCACCCCCCACTGGATGGTGGGGCTGTGGGGGTTTGGGCACAACAGCCTGCAGATTGGTTTTGCACGAAGGATGCTTGTACTCATGGATTATCACTTATAGCTAAAAAATGAAAAAAAAACAGAGAAAGATGCAGGACAGTTATGGCAGAATACATGATCTGGGATGGGGTGGGGGTGGGGGGGAAGGGAATATGCCTGATCTGAATTGGAAAATGATGTACAAAATGCACAAAGCATCAATAAAAATTAAATTAAAAAAAAAAGAAAAGAAAATAATGTATTCTCATGAAGGGGCAAAACAGAGGCCCAGGGAATTAAAGGAATTTTGATGAGCCCAGGCTTTGACTCAGGCAGTCCTGAATAGGTTTCTCACCCCTAAGATACTGTTCATTATTATTCAATTGATGACCAATAAAATCTTTTCAGGGGCTATATAATGTGGCACCAATATTGATTAAATGATGCATTTTGTAGTTCATAAGGCACTTTCTAAAAAACAACTCTCCTGGGCTGGAGAGATGCCTCAGCAATTAAGACCTCTGGCGATTCATGCAGAAGACCTGGGTTCAGTTCCCAGCACCCACATGGCAGCTAACAACTTTCCGCTATGGAAATGCAATGCCGTGGAGGTCAGAAGAGGGTCTCGGATTCCCCTGGAACTAGAGTTCTCCTGGAATTGGAGTTTCAGACGGTTCTCAGCCGCCATGTGGGTGCTGGGGATCGAACCCGGGTCCTCTGCAAAAGCAGTCAGTGCTCTTAACCACTAGGCTATCTCTCCAGCCCCTAATCTAATATTTCTTGTATCACTAAGTGGTACCACTGTTGTTATCAGTTTATACTGCGGAAACTAAAAGTTTGAAAGGCCTTCCCAAGGTCATGGTGAAGTATAGTTTGGATCTTGAGAGTCTCCTGAAGCCTGGTGTGTCAGAGACTTGGTTCCCAGGGCAGCACTATTTAGAGATGGTGAAACCTTCCAAAGGTGGAGCCTGGAAGGACTTTGGTCATTATGGCATGTCCTGGGAGGGAACTGAGGGACCCTTCAAGCCCCCTGCTGTCTTTCATTCCCTGAGCTAGTATAAGCAGAGCAGTTCTGCCCCACCACAAAGTGGTGGATATGCTACTTCCTCAGTCATGGAACCCGTCTGAAAAGTATCTCTTTTCTCTCTACACATTGATCCTATCAGGTATTGATGGAAATGATGGGAAGCTGAAAATCTTGGTGAGCTTTTCTTGTCAACTTGATACAAGCTAAAGTCACAAGGGAAGGAAGAACCTCAACGGAAGAACTGTCTTGACCTGCTCGGCCTGTGGCCAAGCCTATGAGACAGTCTTGATTGACATCTGGTGTGGGAGGGCCCAGCCCACTGTGGGCGGCACCACCCCCATGCAGGTGTCCCCCGGCTGAATGAGAAAGCTCGCAGGACAGAGCCCGGAAGCCGAAGCGAGCTACTGAGCAGCGTCCTCCGCAAGAAGCAAGCCACGGAGCAGCGTCCTCCGCAGTTCCTGCCCTGACTTCCCTCGATAATGAATTGTGATCTGGACATGAAGACGAAAGCAACCTTTTACTCCCCTGTGTGGCTGTTTTGGTCAGAGTGTTTTCCCATAGCAGCAGAAAGGCAAGGTGGAGTATTGGTTAACAAATTCAGATCAGCATGGCTCCAAGTGGCATTGCTATTGTTTTGAGACACGGTCTCCAGCTGGCCTGGAACTCAGTATGTAGCCCATGCTAAATTCAAGTTTATGGCAATTCTCCTGCCTCAGCCTCCAAAAGTGCTGGGATTACAGACCTGAGCCACCATGTCTGGCCTCTGAATGCTACCTTATCATTAAATTCCTGAACATATAAAGTTGATAGGAGAATTTTTCTCAAGGTCTACTTTCCCCAGTCTCCTATACCCCCTCCCTGCACTTCTCTGAGTGCCATTGCTTGTAATGCTCAAATTTTTGTCCCACAGTTATGCCCTCCTTAACACCTTCCTTTCAGGCCTTAAGATATCCTAATTTTTTTTTAACCTGTATAGCCCTGACATCCTGAAGCCAGGACATATGAACCAGGCCCGTATTTATAGGTTTCTATTTTATCACCTTACTTTAAAACCCAACCACCCACAGATGCCGCTCTGAGGTTTACGTGCCCTGAAGCTTATGCAATTGGGAGGCTCTCTGCGGGAATGCAAAATCAAAATTAGGTGAGAACCTTGGGAAAAGCCGGTGGAAGCCTTGGGTTGAGAGGATGAAACCGCAAATCCCTCCCGGTGCCCATGAAGACGCAAGCCCAGTCTGAGTACCCTTCGGGGAGCCCATCTGGGGCTGGATATGGAGATATCTATCCCACAGGCTTAGCTTCTGTAACTCTTGGGGTAATATAGTCTCGGGGGATTGACAGTATTCATTTCGTGATTCAACTCCCTGTTTGTAATTTAACTTGGAGTTCTGGAGCTCAGTTGTCCTGAGGGTGGAAGCCAGCACGTTGCCCATGCTGGCCAAGTCCTCTCCCCACTGAGCGATACCCACCCCCCATCTTTGGAATCAAGCTTTCTGATTGTTTTATAGACCCCTTCATTGAGCCCAACCCAGTCCTAACTTTGTAAATGTCTTATAGATGAATAAATATTTGAATAAATGAATGAATAAAGAGTGTATGTCCAATTACTACCTGTGGAATTTATAGCAAGAGATTTTATGGTCTTCATAATGACCATTTATTGAGTGCCTGTTATGGTCCAGTCACCCCTGGTGCATCTCGGGTGCTCACGGCAGCTTCGAAGAGTGGGTGTCATTATCTCTAATTGATAGGTGAAGAAATTGCGGCCCTTAGTGGTTAAGTCATTCCCCCAAGGTCAAACAGTCAGTAAACGGCAGAGGCAGATCCAAATTCTTTGCATCTACAGTCTAGAAGCAAGAAGCAAGAAGCAGACTCTCCCTCCATTTGGGGGGGAGTGTGTGAATCCTGTTCAGCAGGGCACCTGCTTGCTTTGCAACTCAACTGTGAATGAGGAGGTGGCGGGAGTCCCCTACCTGCCTTAACAGGTTTCCTTCCGCCTCCTGTATTCCCAAGGAATCTTGAACATGTCCCGTCCATGTAACACACTAGCCAGATGGATGTGGACGATAGCAGAGTCCTCTCAGCCGGTCTCCACTGAGTGATAGAATTAGATAAAAACCAGCTTGGCAAATAAAATAAGCAAGCAGAGGAGCCCTGAGCGTGGACGGTGATGTTCTTGGAGCCTGCGTGGGCCCCAGGGAAATGGGAAGAGGCCGGTGAGATCCTGGACACCTTTGCTTTCTGGGGCTGACACTGCTGTAGATAGGGCAGAAGGATGATGCCCTTTGTGGTCTCTTTGGACCAACAACGCTCTGTGATCATAGAAGAATGTGAGGGTGGATGCCAGTTTCCCAGCGAGGGCTGGTAATGACAAAGTCTCTCTTGGGCAATTTTTAGATGGTGCTTTTAAGAGGTTTCAAGAGCCTCAGGGGAAAGATGCTTTGATAACAGAGGAACGGGGTGCTCAAAGGCTTGCACCTCCATTATCTCCTTGAAGTCTTGGCCCTTTTGAGCCAACAGGAAAGCCTCAAGAGCGATTCCATTTCACAGAGAGGAAATTGGAGTCTGGAAATTCAGTATTTATTCTGTATGTGGCTTAATATGCGATCACTGTTCATACAAGAAGTGTCTAAAAGCCAGTCGTATGGATTCTCTCCCTTGCATGATAATTCTATCTAGAGAGATGGATATTTTCAGATGTCATCTGGTCCTGGCAAGATGGTTACGGGGAAGATGGTGACTCTGAGGACAATGACTCAGACCATTGTGTAAGAGCCCAACCATTCAGAAATGGCAATCCAGAGAGCACTAGCACTCTCCTGCTCCCAAGTCCTATTCCAAGTCCTTGAGCTCTGAAGCCCAGAGACTGTAGAGTCCCCATATACACCCTCTACACACACACACACACACACACACACACACACACACCATCTTAGTGACAAACTATGTCTAATCTGAACTTCTAACTTGAAAAGAGCAGAAAGATTAGAAATGGCCCCAGATGGCCTCAGGACACGGTAAGTATATATGATGGTTCTGGGTTCCAGGCAGTTCCCTGAGCTGACTCCTCTGGGAACATTGGTAGAGAGGCTGGAGACACTGGCAGGACAGACGGGCATTGCTAGGTTCTCCTCCAAAGGACGGGAAGTGTGTGGTTAGCTGATTGCCCGTAGCTCCCGGGACTCACTTCAGTTCCTTAGTTGAGGTAACAATCTCCATAGAGGGGAACAGAAGTCAACTGATGACTATGTTCTGTGAAGGAAGGGTCTGTGCATCTGTGGCATTGCCACACTACCTACATTTCTCGGTGGGTATGACAGTGGCTTCTCTTACCGCTGCATCCCCTTCAATTCAGCAAGAACATCACATCCCTTTCTAGAACCTACAATTCAAATGGATTTCCTTCCTGCCCAACCTACTCAATCCAGGTCTTCTACTTGCCTGTCTGTCAGTCAGTCTGTTTGTCTGTTTCTTGTTTTGTATTGTTTGATACACAGTCTCATGTAGCACAAGCTGGTTTCACACTCACCGTGTGACCAAGACTGGATTTGAACTCCTGACCCTCCTGCCTCTACCACCCAAATACTGGGATGACAGGCACACACAGCCATGCCTGGCCGCAGGTCTGATGCTAATCACACTCAATCTACTTATGGTAGGAGTTAGAAAACCAGGAACTTGATCCCATCAGGTGACACTCACCCCACCCGACTCTTCCTCCAGTGGCTGGAGCCTAGGAGCTTGTACCTGTATCCCTAATGCTCAGCACACCTGCAGGGACTGTCCCTCATGACAAGCAGCACTGTGGAGGATCTCAACATGCCCCGGCTGTGCACAGTCTCTATCTGCACTTTCATTACAACAAACACTGCAACAGAAGAGTTAAACTACATCCCTGGGGTAGCTCTGCTTTGGGAGGGCCTCACTAACATCTCGTCCAGCCCAAGATAAAAAAAACAAAAAAAACAAACAAAAAAAAACACCGAAGTTTCAGATCTCCTCTGATCTTTTGTATCCTTAGGGGGAGAGATGGGGCTAAGAAAACCCCTTAAACCTGGCATGGTAGCACACACCTTTAAGTCCAGTACTAGGGAAGCAGAGTACTCTGCCTCCACGGATCTCTGTGAGATCAAATCTAGCCTCGTCTACATAGTGAATTTCAGGCCAGTAGCTGGTGCTACAAGGAGACGAAGAAGGAGAGGAAGAAGAAGAGGAAGAAGAAGAAGAAGAAGAAGAAGAAGAAGAAGAAGAAGAAGAAGAAGAAGGAGGAGGAGGAGGAGGAGGAGGAGGAGGAGGAGGAGGAGGAGGAGGAAGAATAAAATAAAATGAAATGAAAACTCAAAGCAATTTTTAGAAAAACAATGAGAATAGATCTTGGTGTGATGCTAATAATAATAATAATAAGCAAAATGGCTTTGTCAGCAACAAAGCAAGTATCTTAAGGGTATGCAGGGTTGGGACCCAGAAAAAGAGGCCATGGATACAAGAGTCTTCAGATAAAAGGTCCCAGCTTCGTGGAGGGACACGTGGAGTGCCACTGCACTTAGTGGGAGTATGACCACTGGAAACCATTCTAGGCTGTGGAAGAGCCAAGAACTTTCTAGAAACAGTGAGATCTGGCCTTCCACACTCCTGCCACCAGCCAGTTATTCCAACCCTTGGGAAAGTCTGGTAAGCA
>VZQC01012819.1:1502356-1523639 GCA_009823505.1 Rhizomys pruinosus
AGGTAAGGCGGGGCAGGGGGGGGAGGGGCGGGGGCAGAAGGGGGGGGAGGGGGGGGGGAAAAGTTGTACAAAAAAAAAAAGGAAAGGAAAACAAATCAAAGGACCGGGGAGTTGGGGCGGGGACAAAAAAAAAAAAAAAAAAAAAAAAAAAGAAAAAAAAAACAAAAAAAAAAAAAAAAAAAAAAAAAAAAGAACAGACTCTGAATTCTGAGAGAGAGAGAAAGAGAGAGAGATTGTTACAGCTGCTGCTTCAGGATAGAAGTGGGGACGGGTGTAAGATGTGAGATCCAAGAGTTCAATAAAGGGAAGAATTGGGCAGATGGAGTGCTCCTGAGAACCTGCAGATTCCTGGGAAACAGGGGGCAGGGCGGCTCTGGGTGTGTCTCTGGGCTTGATCCTGGAGTGGACGTTCAGTCCCTGTCATTTAGCTGTGAAGATAAAGGTGACGAAGTCTAGAGTGTGGCACCAGAGAGGCTGCCAAGGACGGGGTCCCAGCCCAGGTCACAATGGCTTTATGCGAGGTGTGGAGGATGCTGAGCCCAGAGCTGCAAGA
The DNA here is from genome assembly GCA_009823505.1 of Rhizomys pruinosus. Lineage (NCBI taxonomy): Eukaryota > Metazoa > Chordata > Mammalia > Rodentia > Spalacidae > Rhizomys > Rhizomys pruinosus. The sequence goes on from VZQC01012819.1 coordinate 1,502,910, forward strand.
TTAATGGATGGTCCGTCCCCTGGGCCCTGATGCCCCAGGCTCGAGCCCTTCTCTGAGGCGGGGACAACCACTGTCAGGAGCTGGCTGAGAACTCTCTGTTTCTCTCTGTTCTTCCCCACAGCTCACAGACTGGGTCACCTGAGAGCATTCTACAAGCCAAGTTGAGGCTGTATTGGTGAGCGTGTGCTGGAGAACTAGCAGCCTCTGGGACACCGTTCCTCTCCATACACTGTCTTCAGCACTATTTTTGTTGTCATAAAATATACATTTTAATCTTTTCACTATATTTTAGAAAGTCATGTGTGCATGTGACTGTATACCTCTCCATGTGTGCACCTGAAAAGGGGGGGGGTGCGCGCGCGCACGCGCGCGCATGCACATGCGTGTGCCTGTGTTTGGAGGCCAGTGTTGGAGGTCTTCCTCTATTGCTTTTTTGAGACAGGGTCTCCCTGTAGCCCCAGCTATCCTGGAACTCCGTAGAACAGGCTGGCCTTGAACTCAGAGATCCCCCTGCCTCTGCCTCCCAAGTGCTGGGATTAAAGGCACCTGGCTGGTTCCCAGCTTTTTACATGGGTACTTAACCAACGAAACCATCTTCCCTGCCTTCTTTTTTTTTAAGTGTTTTGTTTATTACATTCAAAATACTGTCAACCATCTCTGTTATCTATTTCCAAAATTTTTTCAGTACTTCAAACAGAAATTCTGTGCCTATTAAACAGTAATTTTCATGTCCCCCTTCTACAGTTCTGGTCTAAACCACTTTCTATGCTTGATCTTAGTCAAAAGGCTAAGAAGCAATACTCACTTTCTATCTTTATGAATTCAACTATGAAGTAACTATAAAAAGTGGAATTGTCTATTTGTTCTCTCTGGCTTCCTTAGCATAATGTCATGTTTAGCATGTGTTATGACTTGGTTTCTTTTCTGGCTGAATAGTATTCCGCTGCATTCATGACTCACTTGTTTATTCTCCATTGATGGAGACTTGTTTGTTTGTTTTTTTCCATCTGTGGGCTCTTATGCACGATGCTGTGATAAACAGTTGTGTACGAGTGTCTAAGTTCCTGCTTCCGGTCTCTTTCTGAGCCAGATTTGCAGTGGATCTGCCAGGTCACATCATCACCGCAATGATTGGAACGTGCAATGTCCTCGTCTCTGTTTCACTTTTCTGTCCTAAGCTGGTGGTGCTATTTTGGAAGGTTCTGGAACTTTGGGACTTTCCTACCTGGAGGAAGCAGGTCGCTGGAGGTGGGTAGTCAGGGCATGCTGTTTCTGCCTACTTCCTGGCTTGTTCTCTCTGCTTCCTGGCCTCCTCTAACTGAGCCGCCCAGCCAAGCCTTCCCCACCATGGCGAACCGAATCCACTGATTCTGTGAGGCAGAAAGAAATCTTGCCTCCCTCATGCTGTCTGTGTCAGCTAATTGAGCACGCCAGTAGTACAGTAACCCTATGGTAACTACGTTCAGCCTTTTGAGACACACTGAGCTGTTTTCCATATCAACAGTTCCATTCCAGTCTGACAACAATTGCAGAGGGGTCCCAAGCTTCAGCACCTTCTCCAGCATTAGCTGTTTTCTGTTTGGGGCTTGTTTATAATAATAGCCAATGTTAAGTGTCCAAAGTGTCATCTCATTGGCTAGTGATATTGAGCGTCTTTGTGTTTTGACCATTTATACCATGTCGTTTGAATCCTTTCCAAGTTTGTTTTTTTTTACGTGTATAAGTGTTATGCCTGCATATGTATAAGTGTACCCCTGTTGGCAGAGGATAGAGGGTGTTGGATCCCCTGGAACTGGAGTTATGGAAAGTTGTTAGCCACCATGTGGGAGCTGGGAATCAAACCCTGGTCTTCTGCAAGGATAGTCGGTGCTCTTAACTGCTGAGCCATCTCTCCTTCTTTCCAAGTTTTAAATATTACCTTATTATTATTGTGTATATGATGTGTCGATGAAGGAGTATGATAGCATTAGCTTATGAAAGTTGAGGCTGGAGAGATGGCCTAGCGGTTAAGAGTACTGACTGCTCTTGCAGAGGACCCAGGTTAATTCCCAGCACCCACATGGCGGCTAAGAACCATTTTTACTCCAGTTCCAGGGGAATCCAACGCCTTCTTCTGACCTCCACAGCATTGCACGACACAGGTGCACCAACTTACATGCAGACAGTACACTCATACACATAAAAAATAATAAATAATAAAAAAGAAAGTCAGCAGGGCTTGGTGGCGCATGCCTTTAATCCTAGCACTCCAGAGGCAGAGGCAGGCGGATCTTTGTGAGTTCAAGGCCAGCCTGGTCTACAGAGTGAGTTCCAGGACAGCTGGGGCTACAGGGAGACCCTGTCTCGAAAAGACCAAAAAAAAAACCAAAAAGCAAAAACAACAACAACAACAAAAAAGAAAGTCAAAGAACAGCTTTGCAGAGTTAGTTCTTTCCTTCTACCACACCTGGGTTCCAGGGATCCAAGTCAGATGATCAAAGTTGGGAGGCAAATGCTTTTATGCTCTGAGCTGCCTTGCAGACCCCTTTGCAAAGTTTTTGATTGGGTTGTTTGATTTTTGTTGTTGTTGTTGAGTTGTAGGGTATTCTTTATATAGGGTATTCTTTATCAGATGTATAATTTGTTAAATTATTCCATATCCTGCTTGGGTTTGTTTTTTCTTTTTAAAAGATGCATTTTATTTTATTTATTTATTTATTTATTTATTTATTTATTTATTTTGGTTTTTTCAGACAGGGTCTCCCTGTAGCCCCAGCTGTCCTGAAACTCACTCTGTAGACCAGGCTGGCCTTGAACTCACAAAGATCTGCCTGCCTCTGCCTCCCGAGTGCTGGGATTAAAGGCGTGCCCCACCATGCCCGGCTATTATTTATTTATTTATTTTTTACAAAAGAGCTACAGTAGGAAAGATGCATTTTATTTTTTAATTATGTGTATGTATGTGTGTCTGTGTGGGGTTGTGTGCTCGTAAGTGCAGGTCCTTACGAAGGCCAGGAAAGGGTGTGAGATTCCCTGGAGCTGGAGTTACGGACAGTTGTGAATCACCTGATGTGCGTGCTGGGAACCAAACTCCAGTCCTCTGCAAGAGCAACAGGCACTCTTAACTTCTAAGCCATCTCTCTAGGCCCATGTGCTGGTTTTTCCATTCTCTTGATAGTGTCCTTTGATACACTAATTTTTTAAAAAATTTTTACATAGTCTAATTTATCTATTTTTTTAATGTGTTTTTGGTGCCAAGAAACCATAGCCAAATCCAGTGTCATGGGCTTTCCTTTCATGTTTTCTCTAAGGGCCTTTTGGTTTTAGCTTTCATGTGTTAGTTTTCCTTATTGCTCCAGATGCCAGAGGAATGCTAGTGTGAGTTTTTCTATTTCTAATAAAAAAACCTTCACATCTTCAATAGGATTCACACTGAATCTCTGTGTTGCTTTCGGTAATCTTTTTTTAATTTTTTATTTATTTATTTTTAAGGGATTCACAATATAAGAGCACAGCTGTTTTCAGATCACATTAACGTTGCTCAGTTTGCCATACAATTAGGTAATTGGCACTAGCATCCACGGATGAGGGATACCATTCATCGTTGGTTTTTCTGGGACTGAGTCACTTCACTCAGCATGATGTCTTCTAGCTCCAGCCATTTACCTGCAAAGCTCATGATGTCATCTTTCTTTACTGCTGCATAGAACTCCATTGTGTAGATGTACCACATTTTCTCTATCCACTCATCAGCTGAGGGGCACTTGGGTTGGTTCCAGCTCTTTGCTATTGTGAAGAGAGCTGCGATAAACATGGCTGTTTACGTATCTCTGTGGTAGGATGAGTCTTGTGGGTATATACCCAGGAGTGGTGTGCTGGATAGTTTTAGTGTCCACTTGACACACCTGGGTTGAGGGAGTCTCAAATTGGGGAATTGCCTCCATTGGACTGGCCTGTGGCCACGTCTGTGGAGTATTGTCTTGATTGTTGAGCAATGTGGGAGGGCCCAGCCCACTATGGGTGGTGCCACCCTGGGCAGGTTGTTGTGTAGTGTATAAGAGGTCAGGCTGGGCATGGGCCAAGCAAGCAAGCCAGTGAACAGCATTCCTCCATGGCCTGTGCTTCAGGTTCCTGCCCTGAGTTCCTGCCTTGGGCTCCTTAAGTGATGAACTGTGACTCAGGAGATGTAAGCTGAATAAACCCTTTCCTCCCCAAGTTGGTGTCAGAGTGTTTTGTCACAGCAATGGAAGACAAACCAGGACAAGTGGTATGACTGGGTCAGGTGGCAAGCTCATTTTGAGTCTTCCAAGGGTTCTCCACACTGCTTTCCATAGTGGCTATACAAGTTTACATTCCCACCAGCAGTGGATGAGTGTTCCCATTTCCCCACAACCTCTCCAGCACTTGGTATCATTTGTTTTCTTGATCCTAGCCAGTCTTATCGGAGTGAGATGATACCTTAAAGTGGTTTTAATTTGCATTTCCTGGGGCTGGAGAGATAGCCTAGCGGTTAAGAGTGCCGACTGCTCTTGCAGAGGACCTGGGTTCGATCCCCAGCACACACACAAGGTGGCTGAAAACCCGTCTTTAACTCCAGTCCTAGGGGAATCCAACACCCTCATCTGACCTTCGAGGCATTGCATGACACAGGTGCACAAACCTTACATGCATACAAAAATTAATTTAAAAATATTTTAAAAAATTTGCATTTCCTTAATGATTAGTGATGTTGAACACTTATTAAGATGTTTCTCGGCCATCTCTAATTCCTCACTTATGAAGTCTCTGTTCAGCTCTTTGCTCCATCTATTGAGTGGGTCATTTGTTTTCTTTCTTCTTTGTTTTTTGAGTAGTATATATATTCTGGAAATCAATGCTTTGTCAGATGTTCCTGCAGTAAAGGTTTCCTCCTACTCTGTGGGTTTTCTCTTCACTTCCTTGATTGTTTCTTTTGATGTACAGAAGCTTTTGAGTTTAATGAGGTGCTTTGGGTAATATTTTTATCTTCATGATATCTTCCAATCTATAAATTTGACATGTCTTTCCAATACTTATATAAGTGCACTTGTGTCATGAAATGCCTGGGGAGGTCAGAAGAAGGCGTCAGATCTCCTGGAACTAGAGTTGCAGATGGTTGTTAGCCGCCATGTGGGTATTTGGAATCAAACCTGGGTCCTCCGCAAGAACAGCCAGTGCTCTTAACTGCTGAGCCATCTCTCTGGCCCCTTATTTTTGGTTTTCGAGACAAGGTCTCCCTGCAGCCCCAGCTGGCCTGGAACTCACTATGTAGACCAGGCTGGACTTGATATAACAGAGATCCATCTGCCTGCCTCTGCCTCCGCAGTGCTGGGATGGAGCGTGTACGCCACCAATCCAGGCTCATTCTCCCATGTTTAGCAGCTTGGTTTTGTTCTCAGGTTTGTTGCCTTGTGGTCACAAGATGGCCGCAGCAACTTCCGGTCCTGGCTCCTCACAGTGCCATGTGTGGAAGTCGACAGAAGGGTGCTCGCTTTGGCAGCACATATACTAAAATTGGAAGGATACAGAGAAGATTAGCATGGCCCCTGTGCAAGGATGACACGAAAATTCAAAAATAAATAAATTTCTCCTGCGTCTTTATCCAGAATTGTATTATATCTCCAATCTTTGAGCATTAACATTATATTGGACTAATCAAAATTCATCCATTAGTGCAGGGAGCTGTGGCTGGACCAAGATCTACCTCTCTCTGCAGAGAGGACCATAGTATGTGTTAGCAACAGTGGGTGCCGTTAACTAGCAATAAGCAGCAGGTGTGACCCAGGTATTGGCTAGGTCTTTGACTCTGAATTAATTACTCTCATTGCTATGACAAAATACCTGACAGAAGCAGCTGAAGGAGGGAGGGTTTATTCTGGTTCATGGTGTGAGGAGAAGACAGTCCATCCCAGTGGGAAGGCATGGCGACCGGAGGCAGAAGTGTCTGGTCCTATTGCATTCGTGGTTAGGAAACCAGAGAGAGAGAGATGAATGCTGGTGCCCAACTAACTTGCTCCTTTCTACTCAGTCCAGGACTCCAGCCTGTAGAATGGTACTGCCCACACTCAGGGTGGGTTTGCCCACCTAAGTTAAACTCCCTGGAAACACCCTCACAGACACGTCTCCTGGGTGATTCTGAATCTTGGCAAGTTGACAATCAAAATTAACCACCACAGTCTCCAACCCACATGCTTCCCCCCGAGTCCAGACTTGTACTTTCTGTTTCCATCTAGAAACTTCCACTTGGAAAGATCCTTCAAGTTTAATAGGCCACTAATTGAACACGTACATCTCTCCTAAGTCCCTGTAGCTCCTTATCTCCCTTCGTCCCTATCCTTGTGGCAGTCCTTCGAGAATATCAATGCTATAGAAAACAAGGGAGACACATGGCCTTTAAGCCTGTCCAAGCCAACTAGGGATGACAAGTGGTTTTGATGTTACATACCCACCTCAGTGGCCGCCCTCTAGAACCTAGTGTGAGATAAATTCCCAACCAAATTTAGGCTTTGGGAGAAAGAATGTCTTTATCGATTAGCAATGTCTGCTGTGGACAGCAGAGAAAAAAGTAAGGAGACATGCTTGCTATCCTGGTAGTAGGGCAAAGGGGACCAACTTTATGGGAATAATAATAGCTATGCTGAGGTTAGAGTGTTGGCACACACATGTTACACACAAACCATGTTCCGGGTGAGGGGCTTCATGTAAGAAAGTAGCCAGGCGTGGTGGCCCACGCCTTTAATCTTAGTACTCAGGAGGCAGAGGCAGGCGGATCTTTGTGAGTTCAAGGCCAGCCTGGTCTACAGAGTGAGTTCCAGGACTGCTGGGGCTATAGGGAGACCCTGTCGAAAAAAAAAAAAAAAAAAAAAAAAAAAAAGGTAAAATGATAAGTGAGTTTTGTAGCCATGAAGTGGGCCAGCGGCCTTTTGTCACTGACCACTTCCCCAGCCCATTTGATTTGACAGCTTTTGCCCCGACACCACACCCCTTGCAGCCACTCCCTAATAGTTTGGATGACCCTGGTGTCTGGGACTGCTGAGAGCCACATGCCCAGGGCTTGCAGGGCTCTGGAGGACACAGAATGTGGCTCATTGTCAGACCCCGTTCCCTACACCTGGTCCTGCCCATATCTTCAGCAGTAAAGACATGAAACACAGAATTTCCTTTATCACTTGGAAGAAGTCACTTTGTTGCCATCGAGTTCCCCATCCAGGATGCAGCCCGGCTTCCTCGGTCCTCAGCCCACTGTGTGGCGTTTACTTTGAGCAGCGTAGCCTTTGGTCACCGAGTTCCCATGTCATGACAGACTTTCCTTTTTAATTTTTATTTATTATTTTATGTGTATGAATGTACTATCTGCATGTAGGTTGGTGAACCCATGTCGTGCAATGCTGAGGAGGGCAGAAGAGGGCGTCGGATTCCCCTGGAACTGGAGTTAAAGATGGCTCTTAGCCGCCATGTGGGTGCTGGGAATCAAACCCGGGTCCTCTGCAAGAGCAGTCAGCACTCGCAACCGCTGAGCCATCTCTCCAGCCCTGACAGCCTTTCTCCTTCCTCGTATCACCCCTCCCTGTCCTTGAAGATGGATGCCTCTTCTGTAAAGCCCTCCCTAGCCTCACAATTAGAAACCGTTCCTAGCATTTCCACTCCCACCTGCTTAATTTGGACAGCTGTTGAGTGAGCACTGGGGAAGAAGCTTTAGGAACATGTGTGGTCTTCTGGGAGACAAATCCACAGTCCCAGGAACAGACCCTCCCATCCAGTCAGCACAGAGCCTGTAGAATCTGTGCACTGAAATGCAGAAGTGGGCATGGTGGGGTGATGATTGAGGGCTCTCTCCTCCACCTGTGAACTAGCCTGGCACCTCTTTGTTTTCTGATGCTCCTTGGATAGAATAAATAGCCTTAGTAAAGACAACTGGGTAAGTCCCAGACTGGCCTTCCAGAGCTAAGCTAAGCACTGCCAACTTACCCACCCTAAGTATCGGTGCCCTCATAGATAACCCCCACATTCCCACTTGCTTCTGGCCAGCTTCACCCCACAGCCTTCCCTCCTCCTGGCTCTGTCCTGGGCTCTAGGCCCGATGTCTGAACATTCTGCCTTATCTCTTTCTCCCACTCTGTCTGTCATTGTTTTTTCTCTGTCTGCCCAACTGACTCAGACCCTGCCCTGTCCTTCCTCACCTCTCTTCTATACTCCCAGTCTCTTGGACTAAAATGAAGATCTTCCCAGAAAGATAGAGGCCTCCCTGTAGCCAGAGGGACAGGGGAGAGGTGGCACCCTCCCCTGGCCTGGGAAAGACACCCCAAACAAATGAAGTTGCTGGGTACACTGTACCACACATGGACTACAGACTCAGCTAGAACTTGGGGGGAATCATCTCTCAGGAGCCAGGAAGCCCTGGGTAGAGTCTTAAACTGTTCGATTTAATGTTTTGGTTGTGTGTTCCTATTAGTTTTTAAAAAAATGGCTATGGGGCTAGAGAGATGGCTCAGTAGTTAAGGGCATTGGCTATTCTTGCAGAAGACCTGGGTTTGAATGCCAGCACCCACACAGAGGCTAACAACCATCCGTAACTCCATTTCCAGGGGATCCAACACCCTCTTCTGGCCTCTGAAGACCCTGCACATCACAGTGCATTTGCATACATGCTCACATACACATACACATAAAATAGAAAAAAGCAAAAAGTAAAAAAATTTAAAAATGGTTTAAGTTGGGACTGGTGTGGTATACCTGTAATTGTAGTACTTGAAAGGCAGAGGTGGAAGATTCATTTACAAGTTCAAGGCTTGTGAGTTACAGGTCAGTGCTACACGACAATCCAACTGAAATGTGGAGTAGCTTCTCAGTATCTGCATAGCTGCATGGCTGTAAATGGTGGAAAGGAATGCAGTTGCCTCCCAATATCCTGCTTCCCTGTTCTATGTTATCACCACCCCCAAAATGCTATCCATGGTGAGGGTTCCATGTTCTCTGCCCCTCATTGCAGGGGGTGACCGTGAGGATGAGGTTCTGGCCAAGGGCACTTGGCTTGGCGGAAGAAGTACGTAATACTCGAACCTGCCCATCTAGCCATCTGTCTCCAGGCTGCCCCTGGAGCATGGGCTTAGACTGGGTGGGTGAGGCCAAGTCTAACAATAGAAGAAGAGTGGGAAAAGGGGTGCTAGAAGCCCCGGACAGTTGATGGAGCAGACGTTTCACAGAAGCCTGGCTGTCAGCTTCTGAGCTCATCTAATTCTGTCAGATCACTGAGCTTGTGTTGTAACAGTACTGCATCTTTATAATAATGCCATCTAGCCATCTAGCTGGGCAGCACTCAGGAGGCAGAGGCACCTGGATCTTCATGAGACCAAGGCCACCATGGTCCACATAGTAAGTTCCAGGCTAGCTGAGGCTACAGGGAGACCTTGTCTCAAAAACAAACAAGCCAAAAATAATAATGTCATCTACAGCATAGCACGCCTGCAAAATGCTGACTGTGTAAAGGTCCGGGCTGGGCTGAGGAGGAAATGGCTCAGGGGTTAAAGTACTTGCTACATAAGTGTGTGGAGTGGAGTTGGGATCCCCAGAACCCACCTAAATGTGGCTACGTAGTCGTGGCAGTCCACCTGTAGTTCCTTAGAAGACAGAGAAGGGATCCACCAAACAAGCTGGTTAGTCAGACCACCCTGGCAAGCCCTGAGTTAAATGGAAAGACTCTGCCTCAGTGAATAAGTTGTATCATAATTGAGGAAGCTGTACATGTGTACATGCACACACATGTGAACGTGCACACACACCACACACATATGCATGAGGGAGAAAAATTTTAACAGGAAAGAAAGGATGATTTTTCTTTTTTTTTTTTTTTTTTTTTTTTTGAGACAAGGTCTCCCTTTAGTCCCACCTGGCCTGGAACTCACTCTGTAGATCAGGCTGGCCTTGAACTCATAGAGATCGGCCTGCCTCTGCCCTCCCAAGTGCTGGGATTAAAGGCGTGCGCCACCATGCCCAGGGAAAGGATGATTTCTTTTACATTTTTGTCTCACAGAATGTAAGACAGAAGGGTAATACAGGGAGCTGTTATATCACCTGGTTTCTCATTATTAATTTATTAATAATGTTATTAATTTCTCATTAACCATGGCACATTGTCACAATTCCACAGCCAGGACTGTTACACTATCAACTGAAGCTCCTGCCCCACTATTGTATCTTTTAAGTCAATAACTGGGCACAGTGACTCACAGTTGTGTTCCTAGGCTTTGGGAGGCTGAGGCAGAAAAGTTGCTTGTGAGTTAAAGGCCAGTCTGGTATGCATAGTAAAACCAGTGGCCTAGCGGTTAAGAGCGCCGACCGCTGGGTTCGATCCCCAGCACCCACATGGTGGCTGAGAACCGTCCGAAACTCCAATTCCAGGAGAACTCCAGTTCCAGGGGAATCCGACGCCCTCTTCTGACCTCCGCGGCATTGCACGACACGGGTGCACAAACTTGCATGCAGACAGTACATTCACACATACAGAAATAAATAAAATTAATTAAAAAAAAACCTTTTAAAAAAATAAATAAATAAATAAAAATAAATCGATAATAGAATTTTACTCATTTTTATTTTGTGTATGAGTGTTCTGCGTGCATGTATACACATGCGCCTTGATGTGCAATGCCCACGGAAGCCAGAAGAGAGTGTCAGATTCCCTGGAGCTGGAATTGTGGATGGTTGTTAGCTGCCATGTGAGTGCTGGGATCTCTGCAAGAGCAGCCAGTGCTCTTAGTGGCTGAGCCACTTCTCCAGTTCCCAAATAATGGATAGAAATGTCCCCCTCCCCCTCCCCTGGGCATCTTGAGCACCTTCAATGGCCCTTATGGAGGGGACATTGCCTCTGATGCTCTCTGTACGGAGGCCTGATGGTCTTCTTCACAGCCGCACCCCGCAGGAATGAGGCACTGAGAGGGGACGTGGCGTGAAAGGAGGGCTGGAGCTCCACGGGAGTCCAGAAGCTCTAAGTCCTGAGCAGGCGCAGGGGGATGCAGTGGCTGGAGTTACCCGAGACCAGCTCACAAGGCTGCTGATGCCAGGAAAGCCAGCCATCGCTAAGAGACCAGAGCTGACGGAGAGCCCAGCTGGCATTTCCCAGGTGGAGTCGATCTAGATAGCTCGAGCACCTTTCTGAAGCTACCAGAAAAGAACCAAGGTGAGGCAGGGGTGGTGGGAACCTGACTCTGATGGGCTGGGAAGCAGCGTGGAGTAAGGCTCGGAGGCAGGGCGATGGGCCCTCGGCATCTGCTCCAAGTCCTGGGTACTTTCCTTGTTGGAGAGCCCTAGCTATTTCTCAAACCCCAGCTGCTCTCTGTCCTGCGGGACTGTGTGTGGGGTTTTCCTTCACGCCTGGGAGCTCATGGACCTGGAGGGCAGCCATAATGTTGTAGAAAACTCACAAGAAGTCTCCACTTTCCAGACCAGGCCAGGCGATCAGAGCTCTCTGGAGAATCAAGGCCTTACCCTCCCTTACTGTCAACTTGTGTTCACATTCTGATTCCTAGCAAGGAGCAAGCTCAGGGTTTCCTGAGGCCACGAAGGGAAGATGCCTGTGGTTAAGGGGGTAAGGACACGGGGCTCCTGGGGTCATCTAGGGAGAAATGAATCCCGAGATTTATGCCCTGCCTCCCGGTCACCATCAAGGTCGGACTTGTAACAGACAGGTCAAAGGAGGAAGGACCAAGATCAAGCACCACTGTCACACGGTATTGAAGCAGCATGTTCACTGTGTAGCCTGGGAGCTTCTGAGGAGAGAAGTGAGGCGTGTTGTTTTTGGATCACCATGTCTACCCCAGGTCTAGCACGCAAGAGACAATCAGTAAGTACACTGAACGAATTGTCCCTCCAACCACTCCTCAGCGGTCACAGAAGAACAAATTGGAACCCAGTCTCCTGAGTAGTGCGTATTTCCAGGACACCCAATTCTGTTCAGTCCCACTCTGGCTGGAAGTTCTGACTCCTTTTCTGATTTGCTGTCTTGCACATCTACCCCAGGAATATCCACCTGTGCCTCCTCCTCTGAAAGTGCTTCAGGTGAGCCGATTAGAGCACAGAGCTCATGAAGACCAGAGCGGCTGAAGGTCGCCACTTACTTGAGCTGGGTGGCATCTCTCTGCTGCTTTCCTGGCTCACCTAGTAGGACGGTCCCAATGAGCTCAGATCCAAGTTCCCCTGGGTCCACAGTGACTGGGTGATAGAACCCAATATCTTTTTTTTTAATTTTTTTAAATTAATTTTATTTATTTCCATATGTGTATGAATGTACTGCCTGCATACAGGTCTGTGCACCCGTGTCGTGCAATGCCGCGGAGGTCAGAAGAGGGTGTCGGATTCCCCTGGAACTGGAGTTCTCCTGGAATTGGAGTTTCAGATGGTTCTCGGCCGCCCTGTGGGTGCTGGGGATCGAACCTGGGTCCTCTGTAAGAGTGGTCGGCGCTCTTAACCGCTAGGCCATCTCTCCAGCCCAGAACCCAATATCTTTAGGATGGAGTCAAGCAAGGATGTCCATAACCTGGCTGGAGCTCTACCAACACCTTTCAGGGCCTGGCTGGGATCCTCCACTCTAAGCACACACCTTGCCCTGAACACCCATGATTTGCTCTCATTCAGTATCTGGCATTCTTATGCACAGTTCATGTTCCTACACCTTTGCTCCAATCTTCCTACTCATGGGAGTGCCATCGTCCTATTTCTCCCTGTCAGTGTCCTGGTGGAGTCAAATGTCACCTTTTGCAAGCTCTCTGGGCATCCCCGCCAACCGCTGGGAGTTGGTGGCACCCTGCCTCATGAACTTCCACAGCAGATCCAGTATCACTGTTAGTTTTCTATATGCCTATGTCCTCTAGGATTCCTCCAGCTGTGAGGACACCATGGATACTGGCCTCTGTGTCTTCTCTATCCTTCACCCAGGATTCCTCTGCTACATTTGACCCTGAGGAAAGCCATGGTCAGGAGTTGTGGTCAGCAGTATTCTGTCTGTCTTGGAAGAGTGGCTCTTTTTTACTGGTTGGCACTCAGAATGAGAAAGTCCCAATGGGCCCTCTTTCCTGTGAGTTTGATGAGATCATTGATGTATAAAGAGGTGATATGGGGTCTGGAAGCCATGTGATCCAGCAGGAAGGATTGGGTATGAAAGAATTTAGATTGGGGAGGAAGAGACTGCTTAGAGCCCAGGCTGAGAAAAATCAGCTGAGGTCCCAGAGGCTCAAGTGGACAGGAAGAACGAGTAAAGGGGAGAGAGAGGGAGAGAGAGAGAGAGAGAGAGAGAGAGAGAGAGAGAGAGAGAGATTTTATTTTATTTGGTCTTTTTGAGACAGGGTCTTGGTCTTTTTGAGACAGGGTCTCCCTGTAGCCCCAACTATCCTGGAACTCACTCTGTAGACCAGGTTGGCCTTGAACTCACAAAGATCCGCCTGCCTCTGCCTCCCAAGTGCTAGGATTAAAGGCGTGCACCACCACACCTGGCGAGAGAGAGAGAGAGAGAGAGAGAGAGAGAGAGAGAGAGAGAGAGATTGATTTTAAATGGCACCAATCGGCTTTCTCCTGCCCCTCACAAGAAATGGGCAGTAGCAGCAGAATTCAGGAGACACCATGGACCCTTGGCCCTCGCCTTTATGGGGTCCTTCAAGTCCTTCTAAAGACAGAGTCACAGCTACAACATCAAACTTCATCTTTAACCCAGGTGGAAATAAAACACAAAAAGGTCCCACATTCGGTCAGCCATCTGTGATACATACCAACACTCCATCAAAGAAATTAAAAAACTGTTTCTCTGGTGGAAGAGTCTCCTTGTAGCCACAGGCCATCAGACTCTGTCATACTTTGGGGACAAGCGCAGGGCCAGCATCTCCCACCTGTCTACCTCTTCTCTCAGGAAGGTATCTAGAAATGCTCCCCATACACACCCTAGAGAAAGTCCCAGAGCTTTAACAGAGCTAGTTCCCAGCAGCAACCTCCTCCCACTGTGCTTATGGTACCCCCCCATTTCCTCAGAATACCATTGGGACCCTTGGCTGGAAGGCATTTGGCAGCTTCCTGGGTTTCCCAGGCAGCCCCTCATCCCCTGACTCTGAGCACTGGCAACCTTTGCCCCGTGCAGCCGTGACCCTTGGGTTTGAAACCCTTCTCTCACTCTCCAAATTGGGGCTGGTTTACAGTCTTCTGGGAAGCAGCCGACCCCATCCCTATGTAAGACTCACTGTGGACTATGGGCAAAAAAAGATAGGCTAGCCTGGAATAACACTGTGGCTTCCCTGGGGAAGGGAAGTCAAAGCCACCTCTCCTGTGACATCTGTCCATTCGCCCTCTCAGATCCTCCCCCAAATTACAAGGAATATGTGAATCCCAAAATATAAAATCAGGAAGCATCCCCAAACCATTTCTCTTTGGCTTTTAACTTTGCCTACAGATGACTTTGCTGACTTTAATAAATATTAAAGTCCATGGGTCCCAGATAATGATGGGTAGGGATGGGGGAACCAATGGACCATGAATTGCTGCAGAAGAGTCTGGAACATATTGTGGCCAGGTATGGTAGCACATGCCTCTAACCCCAACCCCAGCATAAGAGCGGGGGAAGGGTGAGGCCGGAAAGTCACAAGTTAAAGGGCTGCCTGGGCTGTTTTAAACACACACACACACACGTTCTAAACCCTCCCTGTTAGAAGGAATCTTCTAGCTTCCTTCCCCTCAGTAGCTTGACCCCAAGTGCTATTGCAGTGCCTGAGCTGATTGTGTCTTCTTTACATATATCATTATGAGCATTTTAATGACATTAACATTAAAATTAACATAAAAGCTAGAAAAAAGGGGTCCTTTACATGTTTGCTCATAAATTCCATATTAATTACTGATTAGTGAATCACACTAACTAACCTCTGATGAACCTCCCAGAGCAATTGGTTTGGGCGATGTCTACAATCCATCATTCCAGTCCTGACTACGAGGTTCTTCAGCTATGAGACTGACCTCCCCTGTAGAAGTGGGACCAAGGAGTGGCTTTGCAAGAGAAGTCCTTAGTGTGCACGGTTCTCAGGAAACATTCCATGTGGAAAGTCAGAACAAGAAACGGTGAATCTCAACTTCAAGACAAAAAAAATCCCTTGGACCAACATGTAACCCATAACCCTTCCCACTGTTCACTTACTGTGAACTTCCCGTCCCGATAACCTCATGAGAAATCACTCGAAAATGGTGAGGTAGTTCACATAAAACCCTCAGCCTTCTGAAAATCTGAAACATATACGGATGAGGGCATTGGATCCCCTGGGATTGGAGTTACAGATGGTTGTTGGCTGTAATAAGGGCGCTGGGGACAAAACCCAGGTCCTCTTCAAGAGCAGCTAGTGCTCTTAACCTCTGAGCCATGTCTTCAGCCCCTTAACCACTCAATATAGATCAGGTGCCAGAAGTGGAGTTAGGAGGCTGACGACAAATAACTCGCTCCCTACCGTCAAGACGCTCACAGATCCACAGAGGCAGTGAATGACTGAATGACATTACACAAGGAATGTCTAATGCAACTGAAGGACAGAGAGGGCAGCGTGCTGCAGAGGATGGACAGGACAATGTGACGGGGGGGTGGACAATGGTCATGCACTGTTAAAGGATGGCTGGGAAGGTCTGAGAGAGGATAAGAGGCTTGGGCAAGACCCTAGAGCGTGAGTGACCGTGGGGTGGGAGGATCACAGCAGTCAGGATTATTCTGCAGTGGGGTTTGGAGGTAGGAACAGAGGCCTTGAACTGTGCATTGTCTTCAAGTGTGAGTTACTTAAGACAGGGAAGTAAGAAGCAGCGTGTACTGGGACTGTGAGAGTGGGAGGGGGTGTGAGCTCTAGAGGGACCGAGGCTTGGCTTCCCATCACGTCTCCGTCGGCATGCAGCTGCTCAGGCAAGCCCCTGAACCTCTCCAAGAGCCATTCAGAGGGAGCCCACAGCCACGGGAAGGGGCATCCTTCAGACTGCGGCCATGGACCAGATCAACAATGCTGAGGGAATCGGCCTCTCCTGCAAGCAGCAAAGGTACCAGGAGAGGGGCAAAGCCTCGGTGAGCCTGGGTACGAAGTGGACAGTTCAGCGAGCATCCAGATGAGGTGAGAGCCGGTAATGAGGACGGAAGGCAGAGCCTTTTCCTACTAGAATCATGAGAGCCTTTGGGGGTGAGAATTCCGAGAAAAGGAAAACATGTCCCCAGCACGTGTCTGAAGCTCATACTGTCATAGTCCTCACTGGTGGATACCAAGTTTGCCTTTGGGAAGACCTTGTTCCCTCTCCTTTTCAGGAGGCTCAAAATATGGTGTGAATGTGTTTTCCACAAGCTTAGGTTTTGGAAGTTTAACCCTCAAATTCATACGTGGGGATGAGGCCTTGAGGAGGGGGTTAGGGGACATAATTAGGATTGAGTGAGGTCCTGAGGCTGGCCCCTATGTCTGGAGCTAGCAAATGGGCTATGATCTAAATAAACCTCCATTCTTTATAAATTACCCAGCCTAAGCTATTCCATTATAGCAACAGAAAGCAGGCTACCATTTAGGTGCATTGGTTTCCTGCCTGTAATCTCAGTACTTGGGAGGCTGAGGCAAGCAGATTACCATGAATTTGAGGCCAGCCTGGGCAAGAGAGAAAGAGAGAGAGAGAGAAAGAGAGAGAGAGAGAGAGAGAGAGAGAGAGAGAGAGAGAATGAATAAACAAATAATGGGAAAATAGCACAGACTAATAATTGTTCCAATTCCATGAGAATAGGAAAGGATTTGAAGGTAGTATGTAAGCATGGCCAGCCTGGGCTCCCTATCTCAAAACCACAATAACAAAACAAACACAAAGGAATGTATCAGGCACTCCTTGGGGTAGGGAAGCCAAGATCACTAATTGAATGGCAGCATGTAAAACAATTGTAGGTTAGCTTTAAAACCATGTTGCACATTTGAATTGGCCCCAAAATGTGTACTTCAGACAGTGATGCTCATTCTCTTCATAAAATGCTAGTCAAGTTAGAGGCCAGGCCGTAAGAGGTACTGGCCTGTGTCTGGGGGCATAAAGCCATCCAGAGGACTCACCTAGAAGCTCAGAGTGCTGACCACAGTCCCCCTCACATACCCCTCTGTGGTCTCATTCCCAGGCCCCATCCTGCGAGCCATCCCTCTGACTGAGTGGTCAGAGAGAGGCCTGACCTGAGGGAGACGGGCACCCGGTAGGTGCTCACAGATCAGATCTGAAAGGTATCCTGAGGATGGAGACACATGTACATGGTGTGGGGCTAGAGTGAGAAGGGCTGTAGGGGTGTTCAGATACCGGGGGTACCCGGGCGGCCCACCGTCTTTCCTCAGGATTCTGGTAGGCCAAGGGGCCCCACCATTGAAGAAGAGCCAGCCAGGGCCTGCCAGGCCCAACCCACTCCCTTCTGGTCTGGGTGGAGGCTGTGCACCTTCTGCCCTGCCTGCTGGCCCCAGACCTCGCTGGCATCCCACCCACTAGCTGTCTAAACCTCGTCCAGCCCCCCACGAATTGCCTAAGCTGGGAGCAGGGGGCCGCCCCCAGGCCCAGCACAGGCTGGCTGCAGCGGGGCCCTGACCACTGCCAGCTCCTACCCTCCAGCTGTCGCTCCCCCTCCATGCCCATGTGGCCCACACCATGTGGCACAGGGCAGCCCCCCGGTCTCAGCCAGCCTGGTCCAGCAGGCACGGCTGGCTCCAGTTTCCACAGAAACTCTGCCCTTCCTGGGGCTTCGTACAGGCCCCGCCAAGAGGGCGGTGGTGGTTTGTGTGGGCCGCTGAGTTCCAACTGCTGCTGGCTTCGGAAGCCCCTCTCCTCCCACGGCTCCTGGCAGGGCACCGTCCCCACAACCACAGAGGCAAAGTCTGGCAGAAGTCACAGCTAAGTGTCCCTTTATCCTTTCAAACAGCTTTCCAGACTTTATCTCACTTGGTTTTCTACAAAACAAACAGGCTAATTAAGATTAAACTTCTGAGGGCCAGAGGTATAGCTCAGTGGTTGAGTGCTTGCCTTGTGAGCTCCACACCTAACACCCCACATGTCTCTTTTACTACTAAGGATGAGACAAGAGGGTACGTGATGTCCCATTGTTACTTCCCAGCTAGCATGGTCGCCTCAGACGCTTCCCCCGCCCAGGATGTTGCAGACACCACGTAATCCACCCCTGCCTGAGAAACTTTGGTGTGTCCACGGGCTGCTGCAAAAATGTCTGTGTGAGGCTAGGAATGTAACTCAACCTAAGGCTCGCCTGCCCTATGCAAGGCCTGGGATCCATCCTCAAACCCACAAAAATTAAGCAAATAAAAACTACAAGAACAGAAATCCTTTTAGTTTTGTTTTGGGGGGTTTGTTTTGTTTTGTTTCAAGACAAGGTCTCCATGTAGCTTCATCTGGCTTGGAACTACTATGTAGACCAGGCTGGCTTCCATCTCACAGAGATCTGAGTGCCTCTGCCTCCTGAATGCTGGGATTAAAGGCATGGGCCACCATGCCTATCACAAGAACAGAAATACTTAAAAATAATAATAATTAGCTAGGCACGGTGGCATATGCCTTTAATCCCAGCACTCAGGAGGCAGAGGCACTCAGATCTCTGGGAGTTCAAGGCCACCCTGGTCTACATAGTGAGTTCCAGGACAGCTGGGGCTACAGAGAGACCCTGTCTCAAAAAGACCAAAAAAAAAAAAAAATTAAGCAGAGCATGGTGGTGCACGCCTTTTGTTCCAGCACTCTGGAAGCAGAGGCAGGTGGATCTCTGGGAGTTCAAGGCCAGCCTGGTCTCAGCTCGCGGGCTACAGGGAGACCCTGTCTCAAAAAGACCAAAAATAAAATAAAATAAAAAGCCAAGCATAGTAGCTCATAACTGTTATCATGGCACTTGGGCCTGAGGCAGGAGGACTGCTGTGAGTTCAAGGACAGCCTGGGCTCCAGAGTAGGACCTGTCTCAAAATGGAAAAACAAAAGCCAGAAGAAAATATCCTGCATTTCTCCTAGCTTCACCTAGCATAAGGGGACCTGGAGGCACCGGGAGTGGGAGTGTGGAGGACAGCCCAGTAAAAGCAGCTCACTATGGGGTAACCTGGGTATCAGAATATAAAACCTGCCCCCCCCAACAGGAGGAAGCCCCACTGCCAGCAAGTTGTACTCTTGGGCTGTCTGTCCTCAACTCTCCATTCTGGGGAAGTGTTTTCAGTATCAACATGAAACCCCAAGTAAGAAAGACGTTTTATTCATGGTTTTCCATAAAGCCAGCAAAGAACTTCAAAAATATGGTGACAGACACTCAAGCCTGGTGACACATCTGTCATCTCAACATTGGGAGGTAGAGACAGGAGGGTCAGGAGTTCAACTACATGTTGAGCTCTAGGCCAACCTGGGCTACATGAGACTATCTCAAAAGGGGGAAAAAAGAAAGAAAGAAAGAAAAAAAACAGCAACATTCTTTTTTTTTTTTTTTGAGGGGGTTCTTTTTTAGAAAGTCTCCCTGTAGCCAGAGCTCACTATGTCGATCAGGCTGGCCTTGATCTCACAGAAATCCACTTACCTCTGCTGGGATTAAAGGCACACATCACTGACCCCTGGCTACAACAACCATGTTTTGTTATTATTTTACGTGTATGAGTGTATTACCTGCATGTGCGTAAGCACACTGTTGTGCAATGTTTATGAAGGTCAGTTCACTCAGAACTGTAGATATAGACAGTCGTTAGCTGCCATGTGGGTGCTGGGATTCAAACCCAGTCTTCTGCAAGAATAGCAGTGTTCTTAACTGCTGAGCCATTTTTCCTACCCCCAAGAACATTTTTTTTAATAAGAAGAAAGGAGACTGACGATATCGCTCAGCAGGTAACAGAGCTTGCCTAAAAGCAGAGACCTGAGTTGAGGCCCCAGAACCCATGCAAAGGTGGAAAGAGTGAACCAACTTTCAAAGGTTGTCCTCTGACCTCCACATGTATGCTGTGGCAAGCATGTACACACACACACACACACACACACACACACACAGTAATAATTGTAAATAAGATGCAGGCAATTTGGAAGAATGGCGAAGAATGAGACAGAACAAAAAGAGAGATAGGTGGCTGGGCATGGTGGCACAGGCCTTTAATCCCAGTACTTGGGAGGCAGAGGCAGGTGGGTCTCTGTGAGTTCAAGGCCAGCCTGGTCTAAAGAGCAAGTTGCAGGACATCTGGGGCTACAAGAAGACCCTGTCTCAAAAATACCAAAAATTAAAGAAAAGAGAGAGAGATGTGTGGGTGGACTAGGAGGTCTGACACTTGCTCAGTAGACCTTACTGTGGTTCCCGTGAGAGCTTAGGGACTTGAGGCTACTCTGCTCAGAGTGAGAACAGAATGTAACCAAGGGGTAGCCCATGACCACCCCGTCTGAATCCACAGAATCAAACCACCAAGTCCACGCATCGGCCTCCACACAGATGCATGTCCCCGATGATCCACCAACATCACATCTTCAGCTCTCCACGGAAGCCACCACCTGGAGCATCCCCGCCACCTGGAGCATCCCCACCACCTGGAGCATCCCCACCACCTGGAGCATCCCCACCACCTGGAGCATCCCTACCACCTGGAGCATCCCTACAATCTGCAGCATACCCACCACCTGGAGCATCCCCGCCACCTGGAGCATCCCTACCATCTGGAGCATCTCCACCACCTGGAGCATCCCTACAATCTGCAGCATCCCCACCACCTGGAGCATCCC
>VZQC01012819.1:1529092-1609509 GCA_009823505.1 Rhizomys pruinosus
TATATATATATCCTGCAAGATGGCTCAGCAAGTGAAGGTACCTGACAGCCTGAGTTCAAGTCCCAGAACATGGGAGAAGAGAACTGGTTCCCATAAATTGTCTTCTGGCCTCCACACACTGCACCCTGGCACATACACACACACACACACACACACACACACACACACACACACTAACTTTTTAAATAAAAAATAAATAAAAATAGACCGGGTGTAGTGGCACACCTTTAATCCCAGCACTCAGGAGGCAGAGGCTGGTGGGTCTCTATGAGTTCAAGGGTACCCTGGTCTACACAGTGAGTTCCAGGCCCGCTGGGGCTATAGGGAGACCCTGTCTAGGTGGCAGAAAAGCCTGAGTCCTCTGTACCCACCCAGGTTTTCAAGTTTCAGTCCTCAGTTGAACAAGCCATGGAGGCCCTTTGGGTGCACTGCACAGGGCGTCTTTGGCTGTTTTCTCACTTGAAAGAAAAATCAAGTCTGTGTGGTGACACAGACTTCACAGGTCCTTGTTGTACATAGATCTCACAGGACCGCACTGTGGGTTCCAGTGTCTGGTGCCACGCCTGGGGACAGGGACCACTGGCTGGAAGGTGCCATGTTGAGGTGTGGCTGGCCTTGGCATCACTGACTCAAAGACCAGAGAGGTCAAGAATCGAGTAAGGTACTAGCCTCTGGGGCAGGGCCTCTGCACCCTTCCACAGGGGCCTTAAACTAGGATGGGAAGAGCCGATGGGAAAGCAAGATTGGGCTTTGATGCACGTACAGGGCCATCTTCAAACCAACTTTCCCATGTAAGGCTGAAAAACAGTGTGGTCTCCAAGGCTCTCAGACAGAAGCCCCAGCCGGCCCAGCTCACAAAGGGCACAGCACAAGGATGGCGATTGTTTGAAACGTTGGTAACATTTCATCTTCCCAAGACCTTGTTCATTTATCAGGGTTCTTAAAACCCTTTTGTTCATAAGCTTCTGGTGAGCACAGAAAATGTTCTATCTAATATCCCAGCCCAGCTGTTCAGCCACCGAAAGACTTAGGGGGAAGTCCTTAAAGAGGAAAAGGAGGTTGGGGGAGGGACGCCTTAGACACAGCCTGGGGATGTGACTGGGACAGACCAAGGCCTCTTGGGTCCCAGCTGCCTTGCAGGAGTATTCTGTTTGGAGATGGTGAGAAAAAGAATCAGCTGGCCGACAGCAGGGCCTCTGTGAGGCCTTGTAAACAGCCAGCCCAGGCAGGGCCTGAGAACTGGTCTCCTCCATCTGTGGGGTTCCTGGCAGTAGCACCCCTGGTCCCCGCCAGGCCCCTAAAAATGTCTGAAGTAGGTGTGATGCTTTAAGAAACTTCTGAAGAGCCAGTGTGGCTGGAAAGAAAAAAAAGTCTAGTGGAAAACTTGGTCCATCGAAGGCCAGAAGGCATTTTGTAAAGAGGGCTTTGATTGCTGGGAAAGTTGAAGACAGAATCAGGACACCAGCCCAACGTGGGGTCGGAGCGGCCCTGACCACTGGCTGTGTGAAGTGAGGACAGACAAGTCCAGAGTCTGGGAGCTCCTTGCAGCTCTTGGTGAGTTAGTCCTGTGAAATCTCACCAACACAGATACAAGTGTCTGCGGTAGAAACATTTTGAGTCATTTTACTTCACTTTGAAAAGCAATTTCTAAAAGTACAGAAAGTGAATTGAGGGTACATTTCTAACCCTGAACCTTCTAATACCTCGTAAGTGATATTTACATACTATAGAAATTATGACCATCTATGCTCTGATGGTGCTGTGTGACCTTCAGAAATATTTCAATCTCTCTGTGCCAATGACTCCTCATCAGTGTGATGACAATAAAGAAGCAGTTCCTGGGGGTTGGAGAGATGCCTTAATGGTTAAGAACATTTGCTGTTCTTCCAAAGGATCTGGGTTCGATTCCCAGCACCCACACGGCAGCTAATAACCATCTATAACTCCAGTTCAAGGGATCTAACATACTCTTCTGGCCTATGCAGCCATTACATGCACATGCTGCACTAACATACCTTCAGGCAAAACACTCATGCACATAAAATAAATGAACAAATTAAACATTTAAAAGAAGCAATTCCTACATAGCAGTGTTATCGATGGAAGGCACACGAATTGTGATTTATAAAACATTTAGTGGACTGAAGAGATGGCCTAGCAGTTAAGAGTGCCGACCGCTCTTACAGAGGACCCGGGTTCGATCCCCAGCACCCACATAGTGGCTGAGAACCGTCTGAAACTCCAGTTCCAGGAGAACTCTGACACCCTCTTCTGACCTCCGCATCATTGCACAACACGGGTGCACAAACTTGCATGCAGACAGTACATTGATACACATACAGAAATAAATGCTGGGCGTGGTGGCACACGCCTTTAATCCTAGCACTTGGGAGGCAGAGGCACGTGGATTTCTGTGAGTTCGAGGCCAGCCTGGTCTACAGAGTGAGTTCCAGGACATCCAGAGCTTCAGGGAGACCCTGTCTCAAAAAGACCAAAAAAAAAAACATTTAGAAGAGGTTCAGGACTCAACAACCCCCCCCCAATTAGATGCTATAATTTTCCTAAGGCAGGGTCTTAATGAGATTTTCTTGGAGTAAGTAGAGCCAAGTCAGGAAATTTCAATGGTCTCAGGTTGACACTGACCAGATCTCAGAACATCAAGTCTCAGGGTCCTCTGTTGAAGGCAAATGACATGTTTCTACCCTATGAAACGTGCATGTTATAGACAAAGAATCTATGCAACAGTAAAGTCACTTATGAGCCAGGCATGGAGGTACACGTCTGTAATCCCAGAGGCTGAGGTAGGAGGGTCGCCTCAAGTGGAAGGCCAGCCTAGACTGCATAGTGAATTCTAATCCAGCCTGGGCTACAGTATGAGACCCTGTCTCCAAATCAACAGCAACGAAGGCATTTATGAATGTGATTTATGAATATTGTGAAATGTCCTTAATCTCTAGTTCTCAGCACCCAACAGACATTCTGATTCCAACGCTCGGACTTTATTCAAAGTCCACTCTTGCTTCTACTTGATTACCTAACTGTAGAGAGACAGAGGGAAGGAGAGGGGCAGGAAGGGGGAGGGATCCAGGAAGGAAGGAAGGAGGGAGGAGAGAGGAAGGAGACACCAGGGAAATTCACTGATATGAAGGAGCTACTGTTGACTCCCATTGCAGCCACTAGAGCACAGATGTACGTTTGAAACTAGATGGGCTGGAGAAATGGCCTAGCGGTTAAGAGCGCCGACCGCTCTTACAGAGGACCCGGGTTCGATCCCCAGCACCCACATGGCGGCCAAGAGCCGTCTGAAACTCCAATTCCAGGAGAACTCCAGTTCCAGGGGAATCCGACACCCTCTTCTGACCTCTGCGACATTGCACGACACGGGTGCACAAACCTGCATGCAGACAGTACATTCATACACATACAGAAATAAATAAAATTAAAAAAAAAGAAACTATACACAAGCATGTATAGAATATTTATAGACAAAACTGTATCGTGCTTGGATTGGCTTTAAAGGCTTCCAGGCTGGGGACTGGAGAGATGCTTTGGGGTTTAAGAGAACTTGCTCTTTGGTTCCCACCATCCACAGGGCAGAACACAACTACATGTATCTCTGATGCCCCTTCCTGACCTCCATAGGCTCTTACATGCACATGGTACACACAACCTGACACAGACAAACACACATACAAATAAATAAACTTTTTTTAAAGGCACCTGGGCTGGAGAAGAACCAGCATTCAATAGAGTAGCTGGAGAGGCTGGGTTAGGAATCCATGGTAGCTCACCGTACTATAATCTCTACTTCTCTGTGCTTGAAAGATTTCCACAATACAAGAAAAACAATACAGTTAGACACTGTGGATTACGCCTGTAATCCCAGTACTTGGGAGGCTGAGGTGGGAGGATTGCTCTAGATTCAAGGGTAGCCTGGGGTACACATCCAAAAAAAAAAAAAAGAAATCAGGCTGAAGAAATGGTTCAGTGGTTGAGTTCCTCCTGAACAATCACGAAGAGGGGAATTTGGATCCCAGCAGCCGGGTAACCAGTTGGGCATCTCACAAATGCTGGTACTCCAGCTCCACGGACCCTGACGTCCTCTTCTGGCCTCTGCATGTTCACAGGTGGGGGTACGTGAACACACACACACACACACACACACACACACACACACACACCCGCACATTTTTTTTTCATGTATACATTCACTTATGAGTAGATGTCAAAGGAAGACATTCTCCTTCTACTATGAGGGCCCTGGGGATCCTTCACCCACTGAATCCTTTCTCCAGGCCAGTAAAATAAATCTTCTTAAAAAATGAACAGAGTAAAATATTTACAGGCCAAAGAAATGGCTCAGCAGGTAAAAGCACTGGATGCACAGGCCTAATGACCTGAGTTAGACGATCCCTGGATACCATGTACAGGTAGAAGGAGAGAACAAGACCCCCAAAGTCGTCCTCTAAACTACAGACACGCACCATGAAATAAACACGCACACACACACATACACACACACCCCACATGGCATACACTAATAATAAATTTTTAAAAAGAAACAGGGCTGGAGAGATGGCTCAGCAGTTAAGAGCCCTGACTTAAATACTTTGAGTCCAGAGGATGCAAGTTCAGTTCCCAGGACCAACATGGCGGCCAAAAACCGTCCATTAACTCCAGTTCTAGGGGAATCGGATGCCCTCTTCTGGCCTCTATGGGCGTCACATGCAGGGAAAACACTCATATAAATACAATTAAAATAGATAAATTTATAAAAAAAAAAACAAAAAAAGCCAGACATGGTGGCATATGCCTTTAATCCCAGCACCCTGGAGGTGAAAGCAGACAACTCTCTATGAGATTGAGGCCAGCCTGGTCTACATAGCAAATTCCAGGCCAGTTGGAGCTACAGGGAGACCCTACATACATACCCCCCAAAAAACAAAAAGTATTAACAAAATAAATAAATAAATAAATAAATACATAAGGGGGGTGTCAACGGTTATACAGTATGATTGGAGCTAAGGACCCAGGAGAGCCCTGCCTCCAGTCAGGTATTTTGGAAACGATGATGCAAAGTCACAGAGTACTCAGGAAGCCCAAGAGCAAGCCGCAGACAAGTCCTTGTATCACAAAGAAGTCACTTCAGCTCACTAAGCCTTGGCATCTCCATGCTTACCTTGAAAAGACAAGACTCAAATGCCTTTCAGCGTTCACATGACATGACGTGGGATTTCCAGGAAGCTAGTGTGTCTTGACAGACTTTCTGGACTGACCGTCACTTCCGGGTGATGGAACATTTCAGTGCCCCAGAAATCTGCCCTCTCCTGTACAGAGTCAGCAAGGGAGAAGTCCCGCTAAGCAAAGCATCTTTGAGAACTCCGTTTCTCCTTCCTCAACTCATCTGACCTTCAGAGAGTTTAGACCAGTGGATAAAACATTCAGAGCTTGGCAACTTCTCCCAAACTCCATTGTTATGAACTACACATACATTTTAACAGGGTGAGGGAGAATCCCCGATGTTCCTTTCAGCCAAATTGGGATTTTTCTTTCTAAGCTGGAGTCTGTTTATCACAGAGAGGGGCCAGCTATGCCCCTAGGGGTAGTGCAGATCTGAGTTCACCAACAATTTCACCATTGGGACTGGAGATGTGGACAGAAGGGAGAGATTGAGTGGAGCCCATGTGAGTTGGTTTTAGTGTGTATTATATATGTGGGGGGTAGCATAAAGATAAGCCATTTAGCCAGGCACGGTGGCGCACACTTTTAATTCCAGCATTCGGGAGGCAGAGGCAGGTGAATCTCTGTGAGTTCAAGGCCAGCCTGGTCTACAAAGTGAGTTCCGAGCCAGCTGGGGCTACAGGAAGACCCTGTCTCAAAAAGACCAAATTAAAAATAAAAATAGGATAAGCCATTTAAAGTGTTGATTAGCTATACCAATGGGTCAAGGTTTCGTTGAAATGGGTTGTCTACTAGCATCCCACAGTCCCAATTGTGTCTCGAAAGACTTGGGTCCAGGTATGGCAGCATGCACCTATAGTCCCAGCACTCGGGAGGAGGAGGTGAGTGGACAGTTAAGCCTGAGTGTTCAAGGTCACCTGGACCACATAACGAGACTCCATCTCAAAAAGGATGAGGGGTGATGGAAGGAGGCACAACGTCTCGGTGGGTAAAGCACTTGCTGAGTGCTGGATCCTTGAGTTTGGATCCTTGGACCCCACATAAAAGCCAGGCTTGGGGGCAGACATCTGTAACCATAGCATTGGGGGTTAGAGACAGGTGGATGGAAAAAGGCAAGCTGCAGGGCTAGAGGGGGACTGTGGCTCAGAAAATAGGTATAGAGTGATACCAAGTGCTGATCGATCTCTCTCTCTAACTCCACACACACACACAAACACACACACACACACACACACACACACACGAGTTGGAATACAACTTTCTAGAAAGGGCCTTCATACCTCTCTCATTTTTCCTCCATCTTGTCTGCTTTCCCTGACTCTAGTTCAACAGCATCCATCCTGCTGATCATTGGTGCAGACTAGAGATTCCCTTGAATGATCGCTAAGCCATTTTTTTTTTTTTATTGAGCACATACATGCGCTAAATTCCCAGACTCTGGTACCCAGGGTTTAACACGCCATCCTTTCCAACTTGCTTCTGGGTCACTGAGTTATTCAGGCTCCTCTTGCTACTCTGGAATATGGTGACATTAACTACCTCAGCTCATGAAGTTGGGAGGAGGAGGGATAAAGGGTGGAGGGAAGGATAGAGGGACAGAGAATGGACAAGAAGATCCTAGTCAAAAACACAATGGCAGAACTGAAAGGTCTAAGATTGGAAGCAGCCAGCTATGCCATTCTGAGTCTGAAGCCCCCTCCAGCATGGGCGCCACTGTTGGGTCACTGTGTCAACTTGACATACCTGGGTTGAGGGAGCCTCAATTGGGGAATTTCCTCCATTGGACTGGCCTCTGGCCATGTCTGCAGGGTATTTTCTTGATTGTCAAGTGATGTGGGAGGGTCCAGCCCACTGTGGGTGGTGCCACCCCTGACAGGTTGTTGTGTATTGTATGTATAAGAAAGCAGGCTGAGCATGGGCCAGGGGAGCAAGCCAGTACTCCTCCATGGCCTGTGCTTCAGCTCCTGCCTCCAGGTTCCTGCTCTGAGTTCCTGCCTTGGCTCCCTCAGTGATGAACTGTGACCTGGGAGATGTGAGCCGAATAAACCCTTTCCTCCCCAAATTAGCTTTGGTTGGAGTGTTTTGTCACAGCAATTGAAAGGAAACTAGAACAGTCACCATCCATATCTGCTGCTGTGCCCATCTGGGGTCCTGTACAACAGTCACTGAGCAAACAGAAGGTCAATCAGCATGTCTTTCTATGCCCTCAGGAGTAAAACAAACTCAAGGATTTTCACTCTCTGCTCAGCATGCTGACTTCCACCCTCCAGGGTGGCTTTGGTGTAGATGGCCCGGATCATGAACACTGGTCCCCTGGCTTGGCAGCAGAGTGGTCATGAGCCACCTTTGGCTTTGAGAAGACTGTAGTTCAAGTCTCATTTTGTCAGTTACTAACTATAGGATTCAGATATGCATATACATGCCAGAACATACATATTTTTGGGGGGTCTTTTCGAGATAGGGTCTCCCTGTAGCCCCAGCTGTCCTGGAACTCACTCTGTAGACCAGGCTGGCCTTGAACTCACAAAGATCCACCTGCCTCTGCCTCCCAAGTGCTAGAATTAAAGGCGTGCGCCACCACACCCAGCCAGAACATACATATTTGAGACAGTATCTCATGTAGCCCAGGCTGGCCTTGAATTTGCT
Source organism: Rhizomys pruinosus (assembly GCA_009823505.1). Taxonomy (NCBI): domain Eukaryota; kingdom Metazoa; phylum Chordata; class Mammalia; order Rodentia; family Spalacidae; genus Rhizomys; species Rhizomys pruinosus. The sequence continues at coordinate 1,536,920 of VZQC01012819.1, forward strand.
ATGTAGCTGAGAATGACCTTAAACTCCTGGTCATCCTGCCTCTACCTCTGAAGTGTTGGGATTACAGATGTGTGCCACATGCCTCATGCCTGGTTCATGCAGCGCTGGGGATCTAGCACAGGGCTTTTGCATGCTAGGCAAGCGTATCACCAAACGAGCTTCATATCCAGAGCCTCAGGTACCATCTTTCCTTCTTTCCTTCCTTCCTTCCTTCCTTCTTTCCTTCCTTCCTTCCTTCCTTTTTTTCTTTCTTTCTTTTGAGATTTTTGAGACACGGTCTCCTTGTAGCCCCAGATGGCCTGGAACTCACTCTGTAGACCAGGCTAGCCTTGAATTCACAGAGATCTGCCTGCCTCTGCTTTCTGAGTGCTGGGATTAAAGGCGTGTGCCACCATGCCCAGTTCATTCTGCTTTTTTAAAAGATAGGAACTAGAGAGATGGCCTAGCGGTTAAGAGCGCTGACTGCCCTTACAGAGGACCCGGGTTCTATCCCCAGCACCCACATGGCGGCCGAAAACCGTCTGAAACTCCAATTCCAGGAGAACTCCAGTTCCAGGGGAATCCGAGACCCTCTTCTGACCTCCGTGGCATTGCACGACATGGGTGCACAAACTTGTATGCAGGCAATACATTCATACACATACAGAAATAAATAAAATTAATAAAAAAGAATTTAAAAAAACAAAGATAGGAACTAAGGCTGGAGAGATGGCCTAGTGGTTAAGAGTGACGACTGCTCTTGCAGAAGACCTGGGTTTGATCCCTAGCATCCACGTGGCGGCTGAGAACCATCTTTAACTCCAGTTCCAGGGGAATCCGACCACGTCTTCTGACCTCCACAGCATTGCATGACATGGGTGCACAAACCTACATGCAGACAGTATACTCACACACATAAAAAATAAATAAAATTTTAAAAAAAAGATAGGAACTGGTGCTCTCTTTGGCAGCAGATATACTAAAATTAGAATGATACAGAGATTAGCATGGGCCCTGCATAAGGGTAACATGCAAATTTGAGAAGGGTTTCACATATTTGCAACAGATGGAGACTGTTACAACGTTGCACAAGTGACAGGCTCAAGTGACACACCAACAGTGCAACCTCTACACCAAAGGCTCAGGGAGCATCACAGAAGAGTGGACGGAAAGACTGTAAGAGCCAAAGGGACAAGACGCCTAGTTAAGGCATTTGAGACATGATACAGAAGCTACATTCATGGGATCCCCATAGTTTGTTAGTCTAACAAGAGCTGCTTAATGGCAAAACCAGTTAACGGGCTAAGGTGGGTGATGGGGTCATGGGGGGGTCCCACCTCAAGATGAGACATTGCAAGCAATCGATGGATGTTGAGGGAGGGAGAATCAGTTTTCTCCAGGGAGACATTGTCAAGTGGGCAGCCCTAAACACAGGTACAAGTGAGCACCACTGAATGGACTCAGTGCAATATACATATATATATATACATGTATATGTGTATATATGCATATATATATGTGTATATGTATATATGCATATATATGTATATATATATATGTTTGTGTGTATTTATAAATGTATATATGTATAATAATACAAAAGAGGATAAGAAATTGAGAGGGAGTTGGGAGACATGGGAGGGGTAGAAATAATGCAAAGACAATACTCATGCATAAAATTCTCAGAAGTTAAAATATAAAACATAGGCATTTCCCCATAGCAAAGGCTATGGAGGTCTAAGCCACAGTGGTCCTTCTTTGGATCCCTGGTCCTGAGAGATCACACATGCACCAGCACATCCAGTTAACCTCAGTTTCTTTCTTCATAAACTGAGATTTAGGAAGAGCACTGCATCACAGACCCAAGAGAATGAAAGGATTATTAGTGAGCTGCCTGACACAGCATCTGGGGTATAGAGGACCACTACATCTTGGCTACTATTATCAACCATGGCTTTCCCAAGTCCTGAGTTACAGCTGAGTACAACTCCGGAGGAATTTGAGGGGAAGTTGAGCCTTCTTGGTGCCTTTGGTGGAGGGTCAGGGGAAGGGTAAAGTCCCGACCTGTGCCCCGAAATGCCTCTGCGAGGTGGTCGGCATCACTAGCAGGTTCCATCCATCCTACCTGGGAGCTCTCTGTCATCCCCCGCCTGCAGCTCCTGTGCCCCTTCTCACCATCACCATCCTCCCTTTGCACAGATAGTGCACACCCAGACATATTGTTCTTCTGGCAAGTGGCCTCTCCCTGGTGATTGGCACCCCTGAGATTCCAGCACAATCCAGGCATCCCAGCTATGTCAGCGTGACCAGCCAGACTGTGTCTGACACCCACGTGGCCCCATAGAAGGCTGGCTTCAGAAGGTTACTTGGAACACAGCTGAATGCTTGATGGTGTATGTTATCTTTCAGGGGCCAGACAATTAAAGGTGTATCTGGTTTTTGTGGAACTAATGAAATAAACGGCATGTGGAAATCCGTGAGGCAGAGAGATGTTTACAGACATAGACACAATAACAGCTGAAAGTAGGTGGGCTTCTTGCACTCATGCAAAACTTTGTAACTGCTCGTCCACATAGAATCCAAAACAGAAGCAATACCCCAAAGAGAAGCCTTGATGCTGCCATGGTAACAGCTCCAGCAAAACCTGGGGCAGCTGGGAGACCAATAATGAATTTGGAGCCACCCTTCTGGCTCACAGGATTCAACTTAGAGAGCTGCTTGATGTTACCTTAAATCCTCTCACCCCACTTTCAGTACACAACCTAAAGAAAATTTTTCAGGCAGACCTTAGGCTCCCCCTGGGGTTTTTAAATTCAACTTTTTAATATCCCTCTCTTTTGCTTACCTCCAAAGGGCTGATGAGTTGGCTGCCCCAATAGTCTCTGGGTTGCCAGAGTACACTGTGTGCTTTCCTTCCTCTGTTCCTGGACTTAGTCATCTTTTCCCAGAACACCTTCCATTTCTACCTTCATCCAACCAAGGGTCCCCAGGGAGCCCAACACAGCACGCTGCCAGGCAACTACATGCAGACAAACAGCCAGGCTCAGGGCCATTCAACCTTTGAGAGCTCAAGTGCCACCTCCCCGTGCAGCCATCGGTCACCCATTCACCAGACCCTTCATTCTCCCTCTTCCTGCCCCCCCCCAAACTATCTAATCAGCTTCGGTTTCTTTCTATACGATACTCATGTCAAAACTATGTATGTGTCTTCTCTACATCCCTACGAGGTACAAGGTTATTGAAGATGGAGATGGTGGTAGCTAATCATGGTCAACATATTAGTTACATGATAGCTAATCATAGTCAATGTATTAGTTATAAGGTAGCTAATCATGGTCAATGTATTAGTTACATGATAGCTAATAATGGTCAATGAATTAGTTATATGATAGCTAATCATGGTCAATGTATTAGTTACATGATAGTTAATCATGGTCAATGAATTAGTTACCTGATAGCTAATCATGGTCAATGTATTAGTTACCTGATAGCTAATCATGGTCAATGTATTAGTTATGTGATAGCTAATCAAGGTCAATGTATTAGTTGTGTGATAGCTAATCATGGTCAATGTATTAGTTATGTGATAGCTAATCAAGGTCAATGTATTAGTTATGTGATAAGTAATAATGGTCTTGTATTAGTTATGTGATAGTTAATCATGCTCAATGAATTAATTACCTGATAGCTAATCATGGTCAATGTAAATGATAGTTGGGCTGGAGAGATGGCCTAGCAGTTAAGGGCGCCGACCGCTCTTACAGAGGACCCGGGTTCAATCCCCGGCTCCTACATGGTGGCTGAGAACCGTCTGAAACTCCAATTCCAGGAGAACTCCAGTTCCAGGGGAATCCAACACCCTCTTTTGACCTCCGCGGCATTGCACAACACGGGTGCACAAACTTGCATGCAGATAGTACATTCATACACATACAGAAATAAATAAAAATTTTTTTTTGTATGTGTATGAATGTACTGTCTGCATGCAGGTCTGTGCACCCGTGTCGTGCAATGCCGCGGAGGTCAGAAGAGGGTCTCGGATTCCCCTGGAACTGGAGTTCTCCTGGAATTGGAGTTACAGATGGTTCTTAGCCGCCATGTGGGTGCTGGGGATCGAACCCAGGTCCTCTGCAAGAGCATCGGTGCTCTTAACCGCTAGGCTATCTCTCCAGCCCCAATAAATAAAATTTTTTTAAAAAGTAAATGATAGTTAATCGTGGTCAATGTATTAGTTACATGATAGCTTGTAGGTAGAGGAAGGCTACCTGTGGTCTTAACTGCCTGCCTGTCGTTTATACCTGAATCTGCCCCTAGGTGAGACTGGCTTGTATCAACAAACCCTGTGAGACAAACTCGTGATTAACAGAGCTCCTGATGTTTACAAAGTGTAAGGCACGGGGGCTGAGAGCAGCCTCTGAGAGATGACATCATTCTGTTTATATAAGGGAGGTGTTGTATGCAATAAATGAATTCTTCTTTGCCATCAGACAAGAGTCCCTGGTCCATTAATCTCCACTCCTGTATAAATTAAGCCCATCAGGCTTGTTTGTGAGTGTTAGCAGGTATTGTTTGGAAAAAGGTCTTTCTGTCGGACCACCAACCTGGGAAGTGAGTATCGAGTAGTCAGCTGGGTCTTAACTGGACTGAGGCCTGCAGAGAGCCACCAGTCTGTGAAATCTGTCTTGGAGAGTGGTCAGTCCCTAGCAGGTGAAATTTATGAGGCCATTACAGGGTGGTAACTGATGCCCCAAGGCCAAGGGGCTGTGTTGGGGCAAATAGCTTGGCCAGACCAGGTTATGGGGTGGAATTCTTCATGGCCAGCTGGCATGCTGTGTCTGAGCCAGCTCCCAAGTAGAAGCTGCTGGCGTCTTCCTTGTCCCCTTCCCCTTGAGCCTGCAGCCCCAACTTGCTTCTCCAAGTGTGGAGGAGTACTAACCACAATGATAGCTAATCATGGCCAATGTATTAGATATGGTGATATCTAATCATGGTCAGTATATTAGTTACCTGATAGCCACAATGATAGCTAATCATGGCCAATGTATTAGTTATGGTGATAGCTAATCATGGTCAGTATACTAGTTACCTGATAGCCACAATGATAGCTAATCATGGTCAATGTATTAGTTATGGTGATAGCTAATCATGATCAGTATATTAGTTACCTGATAGCCACAATGATAGCTAATCATGGTCAATGTATTAGATATGGTGATAGCTAATCATGGTCAGTATATTAGTTACCTGATAGCTAATCATGGTCAATGTATTAGTTACATGACAGTTAATCAAGGTCAATGTATTAGTTACCTGAGAGTTAATCATGGTCAGTGTATTAGTTACATGAAAGTTAATCAAGGTCAATGTATTAGTTATGTGATAGCTAATCATGGTCAATGTATTATGTGATAGTTAATTATAGTCTATGTATTAGTTACCTGATAGCTAATCATGGTCAACGTATTAGTTACCTGATAGCTAATTATGGTCAATGTATTAGTTACATGATAGCTAATCATGGTCAATGTATTAGTTACCTGAGAGTTAATCATGGTCAATGTATTAGTTACATGATAACTAATCATGGTCAATATATTAGTTACGTGATAGCTAATCATAGTCAATGTATTAGTTACCTGATAGCTAATCATGGTCAATGTATTAGTTACTTTTCTGTTGCTGTAATAAAAACTGATCAAATCAACTTATAGAAAGAATTTATTTGAATTTACTGTTCCAGAGGGATTAGAATCCGTGATGGTGGGGAGACATGGTGGCAGGAGGGGGCTGGAGCAGAAAGAGTAGCACTCACATCCTACAGCATGCCAAGGAGTCAGAGAATGACTGAAAATCCACAAGGCTTAAGGACTCTCAAAGCACACTGCCAGTGACAGACTTCCTCCCGCAAGTCCACCCCTCCTATCCTCCCAAAACAGTGCCAACAACTGGGCACAAAATGTTGAAATTCATGTAGCTATGAGGGATACTCATTCACACCACCAGTCAACTTGACTGAATCTAGAATCACCTAGGAGACACATGTCTGGGTATATCATGTGTTATTGTTTGCAGAGAGGTTTAACTGTGCAGGGAAGATGTGCCCTGCATGTGGGTGGTACCCTCATATGGATAGGGGCCTTCAACTGCAGAGCAGGGAGAGATAAAGTAGAAAGTGCATAAAGAGGAGAAGTGAGTTCCTGCCTCTACTTCTTGATCAGCTGAGATGTGAACAAATGGTTCTCCGCTGCTGCCGCCACATCGATCCAGCCGGAATGGACTGTCCCCTCAAACTGTGAGCCCAATCTAACCTTAGGTTGCTTTGGCCAGGCATTTTAAAAAGTTTTTAATATTTTATTTTATTTTTATGTGTATGTTTCCCCTGCATGTCTGTAAGTGCACCATGTGCATGTGATGCCGATGTAGACCAGAAGAGGGCATCAGATCACCTGGAACTGGAATTATGGATGGTTGTTAGCTGCCATGTGGGTGCTGGGAATTAATCCCAGGACCTCTGCAAGAGCAGCCAGTGCTCTAAACTGCTGAGACATCTCTCCTGCCCCTAGCCAGGTATTTTAGCCCATGAAGAGAAATATAATTAAGACATGACCTCGAGGTGTTTATTTTCTTTCTTGGACCATATAATAAACAGAATCAGGGGGCTGGAGAGATGGCTCAGTGGTTAAGAGTGCCGACTGCTCTTGCAGAGGACCCGGGTTCAATTCCCAGCACCCACACGGCGGCTAAGAGCCGTCTTTGACTCCAGTTCCAGGGGAATCCGAAGTCCTCTTCTGATCTCTGTGGCATTGCAGGACATGGGTGCACCAACCTACATGCAGACAGTACACTCATACACATGGAAAAAAATAATAAAAATTTTAAAAAAAATAAAATAAACAGAATCAGGACCACGATGTGTTTCTCTGCCCACAGACACCTGAATTCATAAAGAACCGATTACCAGCTGGGCGTGGTGGTGCACACCTTTAATCCTAGCACTTGGGAGGCAGAGGCAGGCGGATCTTTGTGAGTTCAAGGCCAGCCTGGTCTACAGAGTGAGTTCCAGGACAGCTGGGGCTACAGGGAGACCCTGTCTCAAAAAGACAAAAAAAAAAACCAAACCGAAGACCCAAGTCTTGATGGAATGTTATTTATAAATGTAAAAGGTCAGTACAGAAAGACCAAACATCCATTAAGTCTGGGAAGTTGCTATAATACGTTCCCAAATATTAAGAAATGTGCAGTTCCTACAATGAATGAAGTAGACCTATATGGACTGGCATGGAAAGATGTGAAGAGACCATCACTCGCTGAGAAGCATCAATTTACAGAAAACCTTTGGCAAGATCTCATTTGGATTTTTAAAACTCAACATTCAAAACCAAAAAAAAAAAACCATAAAGTTGTCTGATGTGATTGAGAAAGCACTGTGTTATCTAAAAACGTCAGAAGGACAAGATACCATCAGAAATGAATCACACGTAACTTGAGCATTTTACATTTATTTACCAACCTCTTGATGTCAAGCCAAAGCCTATTTTTAAGTGGGTCGGCTGATTAGAGCCAGACATCACCTTTCATGTATAAGCCATGATCACACATTATGTAAGATTTCTGGTTTGATTTTCTGTAAAACAAAATAATTTAAATATACAAAGATAGCAATTTTTCTCTCATATAGCTCAGGCTGGCTTTGAACTCATTATGTAGCCAAGGATGACCTTGAACTCTTGACCCACCTACTGAGTGCTGTGGTTTAAGGTGTGTGCCATTATGTCTAGCTTAGAGACAGCAATTTGAGTGCAGAATGCTTCATTACCATAGTAGAAGCTGTGTAGTCCACGCAAATTAAATAACCTCTCTAGGCACCTGTCTTCCTGCTCTCCTCACTATGACTAAAATGCCCAATGGAAACAACTGTGTTGGCGGAGGGAGAAGTGGCTCATGTTTCCAGGGAGTGTTCAGGCCCTGGAACGGTTCGGTTCCTAAGGTGGCTCAGACTGTGGCGGCAGCACACGTGACAGACGCTATTCACCTGGTGCAGACCAGGAAGCAGTGTGCACAGGGTAGAGCCAGACAGAGCTGGATAAAGCCTTCCAGGGCCCTAGGGAGCCACGTTTGTCAGCCAGGCCTCACCTCTAAACATGTCACAGCCTCCAAAACAAGGATACAGGGGATGAAGAGACGACTCAGATGGTTAAGAGCATTGGCTGCTCTTGCAGAGGACTCAGATTCCATTCCCACATGGTGGCTAACAACCATCCCTAACTCTACTTCCAGGAGATCCAATGCCCTCTTCTGTCCTCCCCGGGCATCACACAATATGGGTGCACTTACATACATGCAGGCAATACCTTCATACACATAAAATAAAAATACTAAATAAAATACTAAAAAAAAAAGGTTAAAAAACAAACAAACAAACAAACAGGGATGCAAACTAAAGACCAAGAACTCAAAACATGAACTGGTGGGGGTCTTTGAAAGCAAAACAGCACTGATTTCTTGTGAGTAATGTGAAGCGTAACGACAGTGCCCAGAGGAGCCGGAGGGCATACCTTACACCTTAGTGAGAGAGCACAATTAGCATGCTGGAGGCTCCAGATTCAAATTCCTGCCCCCCCCAAATACTGTGGTTGTATGCGTGTATGTCCACGTATGAAATGTGCGTATGTGTATGACAGAATATGTGTCTGTGTGTGAATAGGTGTATGAGAATATATGTGTGTATGCCTGTGTGAGTGTGTGTATGCATGTGAATATGTGTGTACGTGCATGAGATATGTGTATATGAGTGTGTATTTCAGTGTCTATATGTATGTGTTTGTGGGGGGAGGATGTGTGTATATGTGAGGGGTATATATATATATATATATATGCATCTGAGAGAGTATTGTGTATGTGTGTGAGTGTATATGAATGTGTGGGTATGTGAGTGTGTGTATATGTGTGTGAGGATATGTGTGTATGAGAGAGAGTGTATATGAGAGAGTGTATGTGTGTGTGGGAGTTTCTGTGTATATAGGTGAGTGTGTGCAAGAGTGTAGGTATGCATGAGAGAGTATGTGTGTGTACATATGTGTGTGAGAAAGCATGTGCTGAGTGTTTGTAGGAGAGTGTGTGCATGTGTGAGAGAGTATGTATGTGGTATGTGTGTATCAGAGTGCATGTGGGGGCTAGAGAGGTGACCTAGTGGTTAAGAGCACTGGCTACTCTTGCAGAAGACACGGGTTTGAGTCCTGGGACCCACATGGTAGCTTACAACTGTCTGTAACTCCAGTTCCAAGGAATCCGACACCCTCCATGGGCACTGCATGACACAGGTACACTTACATACATGTAGGGAATACACTCATACATGTTAAATAAAATTTAAAACGAGTGTACTATGTGTGTACATGTATGAATGTGTGTGTATCGATGTATGAGAAAGCCTGTGAATGTATGTGGTGTGCATGAATGTGTATGTGTGGGAGAGAGAGTATCTGTGTGTGAGTGCATTACAAGATTGCATGTGGTATGTGTGAGTGTGTGTATGAGTATATGTAGTACGTGTGCACACCTGCACATGTACCTATAGGTAACTGGGAGGGAGGGAAGAGGCTACTTGTGCACACACAATGCATGGTGTCCAGCAAGGCCAGGCTAATCTGCCACAATTTTACTTCTCGGGCTGGAGAGATGGCTCAGCGGTTAAGAGTACCGACTGCTCTTGCAGAGGACCTGGGTTCGATTCCCAGCACCCACATGGCGGCTAAGAACCGTCTTTAACTCCAGTTCCAGGGGAATCTGACGCCCTCTTCTGACCTCTGCAGCATTGCACGACACGGGTAGACAGTACACTCATAAACATAAAAAATAATAAATAAATTAAAACAAAAACAACTTTGCTTCTCCATCACTGCAGACCAGGGGAGACACTGAGGCAAAGGCAGCCCACTCTACCTGGAACTCTGGCCACTTCCTCTTTCTGCCCCAAAGATGCTCCAACCCCAAGGCAGCATGGGAAATGAACCCTTGACATAACATCTAAAAGAAAAGAATATGCTGCAGGGCATGGTGGCTGGCCCATGCCTTTAATCCCAGCACTTGGGAGGCAGAGGCAGGCAGATCTCTGTGAGTTCAAGGCCAGCCTGGTCTACAGAGTGAGGTTCAGGCCAGGTGGAACTACAGGAAGACCCTGTCTCAAAACAAAACAGAACAAAACAACCCAAGAATATGCTATATAGCACATCTGGAGTCAATGTCAGAGCAGCGCAGCCTAGTGAGCTACAGGCAGAGGGCTAGGTACACGTGGGAAGGCAGGAACAGCAAAGACGCAGGTAACAACACGTAGAGAGCATCGATCAGAGAATCTTCAGGTACAAAGGTTTTTTAAAAATCCTAACAGAGTAGCTGATAGGTCTGGGGACTTCGGAAGATCCTTAAACTGGCCTCAGGTTCCAAGTCCTTCGACGTTCTCCGCTTTGCCTCACTGTACTTGGCTTTACTTTCAGACTGGCTTTTCTCTAGTTAAAAAGGAAAGTGGTTCTAGCAATCTCAGGCCTCTTGTCTGAGGTCACACCATCACCTCGAAGCCCAACAGCTCACTCAAGGAGTCTGGCCCATGCACTCAACGCTGACTCCATCTAGGAGTTACGACAGATGCGATTACATTGACCAGCTTGGGTCAGCGTGGACTCACCCTCCCTCCGCCCAGTCCTGGGTCAGGCACCCTTCCTCTCTGTACGTCGATGTGCACATTCATCCTTGCAAAACCCTGTGAGATAGGATAGATACTGCTAGCATCTTTTGTTTACGACAGAGGAATCTACAGTTCTGTGAGGGAGGACTTAGACCACTTCTCCATAGAGTCTGCCAAGGCATTAGTCCCAGCCAGGGTCCTGACGGTACAGTACCTGCTGAGGAAACTCAGCCAGACTGAGGTGCTAAGGTAAGGCCTGAACTAGTCCCTAAGCAAGGGGAACAAGAGATCAGTACGATTCAAAAATGGGAATCATGTTGTAGCAGAAATCATGACAGCCTGTATGGCTGCCACCATTTCACTGTGAGGCATTCCCCCAAAAGGCTTGTTTGCCAGCTGGTGTGTTTTGGGCAGGTTCTGGAAACTTTAGGAGGTGGGTCCAAGTAGGAGGAAGTATGTCTCGCTTCCTGTGTGCCATGAGGTAAGTCAACAGCCTCCTATCTCAGAGGCTCCCACCTGCATGATGGCCAACCAGTACTAAACCCTTGAAACCAGGACCCCAAACAAATTTTAATTGTCCCATTCCGTATGTTCACACAGAAACCAAAAGCCTAATGAACACAGAAAAGCTGAAGTGAACTTTTCCCAATTATTTGACATCTCTGAGTCAAGACGTAAGTTAAGAAATCAATGGAGGGGCTGAAGAGATGGCTCAGCAGTTAAGAGCACTGGCTGCTCTCTCAGAGGACCTAGGTTCAATTCCCAGCACCTATATGGTGGGTAACGGCAGTCTATAACTCCAGTTCCAGGGATATCTGACACCTTCTTTTGACTCCATGGGCATTGCAGGACACGAAAGCATTAACATACATGCAAGCAATACACTTGTAAAATAATAAATAAATAAATAATAAATGAATAAATAAATCTTTAAAAAGAGAATGATGGGCTGAGAATAGGATTTGGGGAGCAGTAGAAGTTTAGCCAAATTCCAAAGAAATAAGAGTCCAAAGAAGGTAGAGCTCACAGAGGCACAGGACGCAGCAAGCATCTAGAGAAGTCAGTCTACAGCACCTTTACGACTGCCACTTCCGAAAACGAGAAAGAGGCCGCTAAAGATGAACCCTCAGGCTTCCTAAAGATGTACTAATAAAGACCATTCCGTACCATCGCCCTCTCCAACTACATGGGACAGTAGACAGCTTGCTCATTTCACTTACAGTGTTCATTGGTTTGACCCTCTCCCCTCCCCCAGTGTCTAATCTCCTTTATTGACCTCACTCTCCCTGAAGAGTGAGAGCCAGCTAGGTGTACACTTGAAGAGTTTGCCTTGGTTGAAAAGGCTTTGTCCAGGTTCTGGAAGGACCCTTCCCAGGAAAAGTGCACTAGAGCCAGGGTCTGGATCTCCTCACTGCCAGGATTCACTTTCTGCCTTGCATATGAGTCGTAGTCTACCCGCCAGTCAGGACTCAACTGGAGATAAAATCTAGCCAGCAAGTAGGCACGTTGTCAGACACTAGCCACTGCACTACACCCGCGCTACTCCCAGCTCAGACACTTGGCATCAGACCCCAGGACTCACACTGGCATGAAGACCACTTCCTGTGCACGGCCCAGACAGCACTCTTCCCAACCCCCATGCCCACTGGCCCGGCCTAAGACCCTGGGCTCCCTGTATCCTAGCCCCCACCCAATCACCATTAAGTGACTCCCCCTCCACCCTCTTTACCCAAAGAGCAAGCTCCTGGCTTCACAGACCCAAACTCCAGCAAAGGAGCTATTGTAGTTTCTTCTAAAGAGGGCAATACCAGCCGGAAGTGATGGAAGTGACGGCACCCACCTTTAATCCCAGTACTCTGAGGCAGAGGCAGGTGGATCTCTGTAAAATCAAAACTATCCTGGTCTACATAGTGGTTTCCAGGCCAGATGGGACTACAGGGGTCTCAAAAAAAAAAAAAAAAAAAAAAAAAAAAAAAAAAAAAAAAAAGAGGACAATACTGGCAAAGGCATTTGTCCTCTGTTTGCCCAATTGCTGGAATATTCCTGGGATGGGGAGATAGGAGAATACTTAGCTTCTGGAACCGGGTCACCCACTACCTTGATCATCTTCCTCCTCTCAGACCCACCTGCCCTCTTTTCACCAGAGATGAGGTTTCGGCTTAAGAGCTAGTGCGTGGGCACATCAGCCCATCCCTTCCTCAGGAGCAGGGCAGCTGCTCTTCTTCCGGCTCTTCTTCCGGTGAACTTTTGTTTTCCCCATGGGGTATCCGTCTTAGGCGGGCTCTTGGCAGACTTCTTAGTATCCAGCTGGGCCATCTCCTCACTGTTTCACCTCCCCCAAGACAGCCCGGAACTGGAGCCGGTTAATTCAGGTAAGGAACAAGCTGTTGATGTTAGGGAAGGCCTGGCGAAAAAGAGGGTTCCAAATAGGGCTGGAGAGATGGCTCAGTGGTTGAGTGCCTGCCGCCCTTCAGAGAGGACCCAAGTTCGGTTCCCAGCACCCATATCGAATAGATCATAATTGCCTATAAATCCAGTTCCAAGGTCCCAGTGCATTCTTTGGGCCTCTGTGTGTCCGTTCAGTCACGTGCACATACCCACACACATAAAAACTGAAAAATAAAAATAAATTTTATAAAAGAAACTTTCACTGGGCATGGTGGTACATACCTTTAATCCCAGCATTAGGAAGGCAGAGGCAAGTTATTTTGTGAGATGTGGCCAGCCTGGTCTATGAAGTAGGTTCCAGGCTAGTTGGGGATACAGGGAGGCCCTGACTCAAAAAGACAACAACGCTGGGCGGGCGTGGTGGTGCACGCCTTTAATCCTAGCACTCGGAAGGCAGAGGCAGGCAGATTTTTGTGAGTTCAAGGCCAGCCTGGTCTACAGAGTGAGTTCCAGGACAGCTGGGGCTACAAGGAGACCCTATCTCGAAAAGACAAAAAAATAAAAAAGACAACAAACAACAACAACAACAAAAAAAAAAGGAATAGAAAAAAATAGGTCTTGGAACTTTCCCCTTTTTTGGTTCCTTTTGGGACAGGGTCTCTCTGCAGCTCCAGCTGTCCTGGAACTCACTATGTAGACCAGGATGACCTTTAATTCACAGAGATCTCCCTACCTCTGCCTTCTGAGTGTTGGGATTAAAAGCATGCACCATCACGCCCACCTCCAAGACCTATTTATAGAGCCATAACAGGACACATAATACCAAACAGTGTGGCTTGTTCACCAATCAGAAAAGTCCTTGTTTTCAAGTGAGTATCTCCCCATCAGCCCCAGGATTCACCTCACTCCTCCCTTGCCTTTTCAGTGGTCTCTTTGTTGGGGTACACAATGCCCAAGGTGGGGGAACCCCCAGGTGCTGGCTGAAGGAACTCTCACTATAGCAAAGTTGGCCTACTGCTGTACCTACTGCCAACTTTGAAGTATGTCCCCTCAGCACTTTGTCCCTCACAGAGTGGCAGCAGCACTGTGTTCAAACGCACAGACCCCATCACCACCTTCAAATGCTGCTACCTTGCCAGAAAATCAGGGGTTTGGAAGTAGGATGGTGTAGACAGAACGCAGCCCTGAGCCCCGCTGTACCTAGCAATGACAAAGACCTTGAAGGCCCCCCAGTTTTTAGGATGCATGCACAGGGTCCCAGCTGCCATAATGGGCCACAGAGAAACTGGGGGTGGGGCTGGCAGGTGCCTCAGGAAACCACTTAATAGCAGAGGGAGAGGTTGGGAATCATGATTTCTGAGGTGATAGTTCATCTTCTAGGAAGGCCGTGGCCAAGAAGAACAGATCACATTATCTTGGTGGCCAGGAATCTGAGATGAAGGAGATGATGGGAAAGGGTCAGGGCAAGAGGCAGCTCCAACGTCACACGTCCTCCAGTGACCTGGGTCCTCCAGCTAAGCCCCGCTTCCTACACCATCAGTTTATGAATCTCTGAGGGATTAATCCAGGGCATAGGTCAGAGCTCTCAGGAGCTAATCCCTATCCAAAAGCCCCTCAGCAGGCAACCAACTCCCCCACCGCCACACATGAAGACATCATGAGTTTTCATCAGAGACTATGGTGCTTGATAGACAGTGTGAGGTATTGGTGGATAGCAGCAGTTCCCACTGCTGTTATAAGTGTCATTATTTGATACCTCATGATGAATCTTGGACTTCGTGTATGCTAGATAAGTACAACCACTAAGCTATACATCGTCCAGGAACTCTTATCTTCCAAAGTGATTTATCCAAGCAGTTGACTTCTGGTCCTAAAGATGAGAATCCATGTTTTTCAATGCTCAGTGCAATTCTTATTACTCTTAGCTTTTATCTCTTATGACAAATTTGAGGTAAAGAATGTCCATGCTGGGTGCTTGCTTGTGCAACACAGCTACTAAAATGGGAATGATATAGAGATTAGCACGGCCATTCAGGAGGTTGACACGCAAATTCAAGAAACTTTTCGTGTTTTTGTACAAGACCCATGCAAACTCAAGCGAGACAAAACCCAGCATTGGATTGGAGAAATGGGCAGGAGGCCCAGCCTTAGCTGAGGAAATCCTGGCAACCGCTCATTGCTGAGTGAGGGAGAGTTGGTTTTCTTTAAGGGAGTGACGCTAGATAGGCTGAGCAAGCTGCAGAGCATGAACTCACACCAAGGGGCATCTGGGAATGCAGACTTGACCTTAAATATGTGACAGAATGCATGAAATCTAGTGGGAGGGGTAAAAATAGGGAAGAGGGTCTAAATATGATTAAGATGTATTGAATGCATAAAACTTCAATAAAAATATAGTATTTTATTTATCATTTTAATTTATGCAAATGAGTGTAGTGCCTGCATGTATGTTAATATATCCATGTCATACGATGCCCTCGGAGGTGGAAAGAGGGCATCAGATCCTCTGGAACTTGAGTTATGGATGGTTGTTAGCCACCATATGGTTGCTGGGATCCAAACCCAGGTCTTCTGCAAGAGCAGCCAGTGCTCTTAACAAGTGAGCCATCGCTCTAGCCCCCCACATATATATTTTTAAAATCTAATGTCAATGCTGGGGCTGGAGAGACGACGGCTCATTGGTTTGGAGCACTGGATGCTCTCTGCGGAAAGCCTGGCTTCCTCAGTGCCCACATCAGGCGGTTCACAACTACCTGTGACTCTAGCTTCAGGAGGTCAGACGTCTTCTTCTGGCCTCCTTGGGTACCTGCACCACACATGACATACATTCATATTCACGCGCGCGCGCGCGCGCGCACACACACACACACACACACACACACACACACAAATAAATAAATAAGTAAATACCAATATTTAAAAAACAAAAAAGCCAGTGACACTAAAAGGAGGTTGCTTTTGTGTTCTGTCTCCCTTCACCCCAATCCCTTCTTCCTTGTCCCCCTCCTCCTAGTAAAACACACAAAAGAGCACATCCAGTCACCCTATCATAGAAGACCTTATTGTACTAAACACCGGACAAAGAGATTGGTTCTCCATTAATCAGGTCACTGCCTAACTGTTGCAGGACTCAACCTGGTCTCCAAAAACAGAGGTTTGAGGCCGGGTGTGGTGGTGCACACCTTTAATCCCAGCATTTGGGAGGCAGAGGCAGGCAGATCTTTGTGAGTTCAAGGCCACCCTGGTCTACAGAGCGAGTTCCAGGCCAGCTGGGGCTACAGGGAGACCCTGTCCCAAAAAGACAAAAAAAATAAATAAATAAAATTATGTTCTATAAGCTTCTGATAACAGAAATAAATCAAGGAATAAAAATTATGTGGCAAATAGCTACTGAATGCAAAAACATTTTTCCATGTAATTTGGGGCTTTGCTTTTCAGGGTTCCGAATTGCCCTCCACTGGTGGGAAGCATTGTCGGATATGCAGGCAAGGGTCCTGTGACTCTCATGACCTCCTCCTCCTTCTATTTAGGGAATCAGCTGTTAACAAGCCAAATTGTGATGACCTTTGGCAAGTGGGCACATTCTCCTGAGTCAGAGGACACACACGCACACACACACACACACACACCATGCTCCTCCTCACAATAAATATACGTAAAAACATGATATTCAGAAATATAAATTACAGCAACTCATCTCCTGCCTTTGCCTTTTGTTTTATTATTATCTCCTTTTTTGTCAGCTTCATGTCCGTCCTAACTGCTGTTACTCAGGTAGTTGAAACGTTAAACAATTCCCGATAACTGTTTTGGACAAATGCTCTGGGCACTGGGCTGTCTGCAGAGAGCAAGCTCTTTATCAGGCCAGATGGTGAAAACTTCAGGGATGGAGCTTTTCTGGAGAAATGCCGGATAATTCAAACAGTGGCTTTAAAGAAGTCAAGACATTTAGGAAGGGGAAAAGGCTAAAGGCAAACTCAGACAGGTGGACGTCATGGGCAGCAGAACTAAGCAGGAGAAGTGGCCAAGGTCATCCACAGAGGCTGAGTCGTTGGTGGAACAGAATAAAAGCAAGAAGAAGCGAGCAGATGAGAAAGTTCTGATGACACTATTTCAATGAAAGTAATCCACACAGTCTGGACTTCCTCATTTTCAGGAATGAGGTGGCTGTCCTGGCCCCAATTCTGCCACTGTGGGAACTGTAGGTTAGAGCAAGGCATAGGCACTCACCAATGCTAGGTGCATGAAGGAGCCAGGGCTTCTGCTGAATGTGAGTTGTTTACATACAAACTATGTGATTTTTTTAAATCTGTATCTACAAGCCGGGTGCGGTGGCATACGCCTTTAATCCTAGCACTTGGGAGGCAGAGGCAGGTGGATCTTTGTGAGTTCAAGGCCAGCCTGGTCTACAGAGTGAGTTCCAGGACAGCTGGGACTACAGGGAGACCCTGTCTCAAAAAGACAAAAAAAAAAACAAAAAACCGAAAACTGTATCTACATGTTGCTTCTCCACCTTGCATAAAATAGAGCCTTCTTTAAAAATATTTTATTTTTATTTTCTGTGTATAAGTGTCCTGCCTACATGTATGTAAGTGCACCTGTGTCATACAATGCCCATATTGCTATATATTAAGCCATGTTATAGCTGGGCAGAGGCAAGCAGATGTCTGTGAATTTGAGGCCAGCCTGGTCTACTTAGCAAATTCCAGGACTGTAATAGTGGGAGCCTATCTCAAAACACAAACTAGGGGCTGGAGAGATGGCTCAGTGGTTAAGAGCACCAACTGCTCTTGCAGAGGACCCGGGTTCGATTCCCAGCACCCACATGGTGGCTAAGAACCGTCTTTAACTCCAGTTCCAGGGGAATCTGACGCCCTCTTCTGACCTCTGTGGCATTGCATGACACCGGTGCACCAATCTACATGCAGACAGTACACTCATACACATAATAATAAATAAAAAAATTAAAAAACAAAAAAACAAACAAACAAAAAGGCACCCTAGAAAGCAGGAAAGGAGCTCAGAACAGTGCAACTTCAGGAAATGCATTATCTTGTCACAGTGGAACAGATACACTAGGCGTTCAGGGTAGCTCAAAATGAGCCTCTTTCAAAGAAGTGTCACTTAGTCATCTGAACAAGGATCTGGAAATCAGAGTTTACTGCAAATGATGACCTGTGTGCTCTGATAGTGCTCTGTTGGAAGTGTAGGAAGGAGCGTCATCCAGGATTCCCTTAAACACCTTGGAACAGCATTATTTCCAAATATTCTTACATGCTATATGCTTTTATAAGACTTTGGTTGTATTCTAGTGGCTTGAGACAAGGGGACAATGACAGTCATAGGAGAACCAATGGCACTTTTCAAGACACAGAGAAGGAAGAACTTCATGGTCACTTACAAAGGTCAGCTAATTTTATGGATGAGGATACTGTCAGGCTCATGAGCTAGAGCGGAATGGGAGTACTCAGGCTTTCAAGCTAGAACTGCTTCACCTGCAGGATACTAATGACCAAGACCACATTCACTGCCTCTTGTAACACGAGGCTCCTGAGACAATATATTTTACACTCTACTGACAATGTTCGGGTGTCTCAGGATGAAAAAAATGAGCTACCGGCACCTCAAATTCCTCCCCAAAGGGGTGACACACCAATCACTGCCCTATAAGTTTCAAGGACACACAACTAAACTATTCAAAGAATGAGGGACTGAGGACATAGGTCTTGTCTTTAAGCACTTTCAAAGGACTAAGCAAGCACCAAACACGGGACCTGTGACTGAGATAGCCAGCCAGCCAGTTACAATACATTATAAAAGGAAAACATAAGAACATATTTTAAGAACAAGTTTTTTAAAAATACTGTGTAACTCAGGTAATAGTTTTTAGGGGTTCAGTTTCCATCTCTCCAATAAGACTTGTGTAAATTATCACAGCACCTCATCCTAAGCCTCTTAATGTATAGGTTTCTTTTAATTTTTATTCACTTATATCTCAGACTAGCATGGAAGTCCCCACGGAGCTGAGGATGACCTCCTGATCCTCCCTGCTTCCTCCCAAGTGCCGGGACTACAGGCATGCACCACCATGTCTAGTTTTATGGGGTGCTGGGCACTGAACCCAGATTTCATGCATGTCAAGCAAACCCGACAAACCAAGCCACATCCCCGGTTTAATTTTTACTTTTTTTTTTTAAACCATTCATTCATCTGAGATGCCAGTTCTTTCCCAGGCACCCATGCTTAATCACTAGACAACTGCTTCTCAAAAAAGGACTCAGTCCATTCTCTTCCTTCCTGCCTTCCAACACATGTATTATCTGTCTCCCATACACCCATTATAATCCCTATACCTGGCACTGAGTTTGGTATGTGGGAAGGACTCAATTTTAATCAAATGAATGAATCAGTTTTAAAAACCAAATACACAGAAATCTCAGCATAATTCACTTGTCCTTTAAAACCACTTAAGTTCAACCTTACAAGTACAAATCCTGCCCCCTACATGCCCTGCTGTATCTGTGCACAGACCCATGATGTTATCAGTTCAGCACATATGCGATCTCTTAGCATGACTGACCTTGGTGAATGCTATATAGAGTTTCAGCAGCAAACTCCCAGACATGGAGGCATATTCTATGACTGCCCCAAATATCAAGAGGTCCAGCGCCCTTACTCCAAGCAAGACTGTATCTAATCTAGGGTTGACAACAATGTTTTCCTAAAACTGAAAGATTTTCTACTGGGTCAAACAGTCTGACAGGCAAAGTCTTCAGAGACTAAAGAAGAGGTCAAACTCGGGTTTCTTGGAGTAAGTATGGTTTTTATCCTAGTGTAACAGATTTCACATGCATTCCTTTATCGACTTACTTAAATATTTCCTTTGCTAGATGACGTAAAATTACTAGTAACTACACTAGAGAGAGTAACTGTATGAAGTTTTCTTATACCAAAGCAGAAAAATTGAAACCTTATTGGAAATTCTGTTAAGGAAATTTTAAATTAAAGATATTATTTTATTTTAAAAGGAAAACAAAGTTATGTGTTTTCAGAAGAAAGTATGGAGTAGGGGTGGTAGCTATTCATAACTCATTACCAAGAAATAGGGACCCCATGCTGGAACTCAATACAACTAAATGTCCTTGGTTAAGTGATGTCCACAGGAGCTCTACCCACAGCGGCCTGCAGACTACACTGGTGATGGAAGTACCCACTCTCAAAAACTTTTTTGTGGCTTTAAAAAATTAATGTCTCACCATCCTGAGACAATGGGAGGCCGTGGGATGCCAGGTATGAGATGTTTGGTGGGAAACCTCCTATAAACGAACCCAAACCATTTGCTTTACAGCATCTTCTTTGATATCAGGGAAGTGCATGGGGAAAAAAAAAAAAAAAGAAGAAGAAAAGGAAACATATGTGGGCATGATGAAGGCACAAAGTTCCAGAAGTAAGACAAAGCTATTTTCCTGTTCATTTTAAATCCTATGTGGCTTCATCATTTTCTTCTTCTACACAGTAGTTTTACTACATTTTGGTGACTTAGTTTCAAAAGTGTCCATATCAAATGTTTGGAGTATGACTTCCCCAAACAACCACCTAACCAGCTGGTAATTTTGAAACAGGGAAGAAAGTGAAAACTCTCCAATGAGATTAGTGGAAGATTAAGAATCACTATTGTCATTACAATGATTGACAGGACCTCCAAATAGAGGAAGGTGTGCAGGAACCCACCTCCAGATTTGGTTTGTGGCTGGTGGGGCGGCCATAACAAGTATGATTTGAGAAATCTGAGAACAGAAATCATTTTAGATTCTTTTTTCCTTTCATTTCACCTTCTATATAAACTCCTGTGCTCCAGCTTCGTACTTTTTGAAACTGTTTACATAGTACATAGGCACAGACTATCTCAAGGTCACTTAAAAGCAGATGCTCTTACTTAAGGCTGAGCAAAGAGGAAATACATTTCTCATAGGGGTGCATTCTAGCACACTGATATAGACTGCTGTTTTCCAGGTCAGTTCTGAAGGGAGCATCTCTCTCCAAAGATACATTTTGAAGACTGAGAAATTAAAAAAAAAAAAAAAAAAAGTTTCACAAGGCAAAATTCATTAGTTTTTAATGCCAACAAAAGAATACCAAGGAAATAATTTTAGAAAAATATTTCAATCTGCCTCAATGAGAAGGAAATTAAAAGCTCAGAAAGAAAACCATTTCTGAGGTTTGGTTGTGTTTTTTGAAAAAAAAATTATTAATTAGTTGTATAAAGTTTGGAGACAATCTAGTATATTGTGGAATTATGTCATAACCTGTGCTAACAAATGCTGGGATCCTTATGTATAATGTTTGAAAAATGTGATAAGAAATAGGGAATATGTATGATAAATACTTTATATTTCTACAGTTTGGTGGTGGCTGATGCAGGGAAGTAACAATGAAATCGAAAGAATATTCAATCACACTAAGAAAGTAGGTATTTTTAGAAGGAATGAATGTTGTAATTTGAACAAAACTAAAGTGTTGGTAAAGCAAATAAAACTGACTTTTGCTCAAAAAATTCTGATACCAATAGTCTTGAACAATTTACAAAGAATTTACATCTGCAGAGTACTCACCTTGACCTTCACCACTTACAAAATCTCAAATAGAGTTGGGGCAAAATTGTAAGGCTATTTGTCTTTGGGGTCCTTAAAACACTTCCTCTGACTCTTTCCTTTTAAATTTTAAAGTATTTTATTCTTTTTTTTTTTTTTCTTTTCTTTTCTAACTTGTACACACAAAGCAAGGGTCCCTTTAAGGATATACTTAAAAGGAGCCATTCTTCAATATAGTTCTCAAACACAGAGCCTCAAAATCAACCATTGGCATTTTTATGAATTCTAACTCCTTTTTACCTCCCCAGAAACAAAACAAAACAAAGCCTCTTGGGTAGGACTAGCAATCATTAAACGAAAAAGAAATAAATGATAAGTTAAAAAATAGGGTGAATGTGTTCAAACGAACAAGAAAGGGCTGCTCCTACCCAGACTCTTGTTTTCTTGAAAAAAAAAAAAAAGAAACTCTTCCACACTTTACATCTGGTTTAACAGAAAACTCCCCAACTTTTGAAACAAGTAATTCAACAAGTCCACATTTTTTTCAAAGAAGCCTGTAGCTCCTCCCCGTCTTTTTACCTCAAAGAAGCTTAAGAAGAAAAAAAATATTAATAATCACAGTCTTGTGGTATTTCTCCCAAACACCCCCACTAAAGCTCCCTGAATTATGGACCGTCAGCTCAGCCTAGCCACAATGGGTTTAGATTTTAGCGCTCATCCCCGCCCCTAGACTGAAAGATTAAAAAGCCCTTGCCCAGATTCCGGGGAAATGAAGGTGCGTGGGCTCACTCTGCAAAGGCAGTTTTCAGCCCCTGCAGCCTCTCTAAAAGGTTCTTCACGACCAAGGATGCCACGTGGGTATCCGGCGAGTGGGCGGGAAGTCGCCCAGCACTTTCGCCCATCTCTCGGAGTGTTTTCACGGGGCGTGTTTCTAAATCTATTTGCTCTGCACGCTTTAAAATTCGTGGGTTAGTGTTCCCCGGCAATCCCGGGAGCCCCTGCGTGTCAGAATCCTGTTAACCAACCCAGCGCGTGTTTAAATGGTATATGGGGTGGAACAAGGAGGAACCGGTCACGGGTGAAAAAATAATCCGTATGTGAAAGTAAATGCAGAAGTCGGTGCCCCAAGGGCCGCCTGACCTAAGCAGGTCTTCCCAGATGGAGAGACGCTGGGGGAGCCCAGCAATCGCGATACTCAGGGTCGGATCTCAGGGACCAGAGGAACTGGACCGCAAACCAGAGAAATCAGGGCAGGGAGCGGAGCGTTGAGACCGGGGCGCAATGCAGACCAAGACGGCGCACGGGACCAGCAGGACCCTGGGACCCCGGACACACGACCTGCCCTGGCTGGCGGCCCCTAGGGCCGGGCCGCAGCGCCCCCTCCCCCGCCGCTTCCTCTCTCTCTCCCACCCCTTCCCCCACGTGTGGGTGACGTCAAAATTCCGCGAAAAAGCCGCGTGGTGGCTCCCCAAGAGGAGGCGCGACTCCGCCGCCCTGGGGTCCCCGCTTCCGGGAGGATGGACCAGGACACCCCCCCCCCAGACTCGGGTCCTTTTTCTCCAGCGCCCCCGACGCAGCCTTCCGGACGCCCACCAAGCCCAGGTCTTATTGGCAAATTCACTTTTAGAAAGCAAATGTGTTTCCAGTGCTATTTTCGGCCATGTCCTGACGCTGAATCAGACAGGAAGAGGGGGGAGTTCGGGTCTTTAAAAAAAACACTTTTTTTCCAAGGGAGGGGTGCTAGGTGGGTGAGCAGCCCGCGGGCCCTGGCCGCCGACTCTCCCACAGCTCATCCGCTGCCGCGGGGACCCGCTCTCCGTCCACGCCGAGACCCACACGGGAGCCGGGCCACTGCCAGGCCCCGCGACGGTGCTGCAGTGGCACCGGGCCTCGCGGAGGGTCCTGCGGGCGCTGGGGCCGCTGGGTCCCCCGCGTGGGGAGCTTCCTGTCCCGCGTCCTCGCACCCACTTTCCCCTTCCTCTCCCTTCTCAGACTCCTCTGTGTCTTTTCTCACTTAACCAGTCACCTACTTCAAACAACTGTCAAGTTTGGGGGGGTTGATTGCCTGACCATCCATTTGTCCCTGGAGAAACACAAACACGGCTCTACTTTTGGTGGGAGACGGAGAGAGGTCGATAGACCGCGTGTATCCCTGGGCCCAAGCGCTCCTGCCCCAGGGCGACGAGATTCGAACTCTCGGCTCCCTAGTTTGAGGCCAGCTGTCATCTACCAGGTGATCTTGTAATAACGTGCGCCCAGGTGGCAGGTTGCAGCAGAGATGCGTCTATTAGCACCCCAACACGCGGCTGCACCCCGCACCTTTAGGGTTCTGTACACTTTCCAACCGAAGCTGCTAAAGGTAGTTGGGGGTGGGGGAGCTGGCCCTGGACGGAATAAGGTAGGGTTAAACTTGGGTTCAGCTCAAGTTTATCAACCGTTGTACAAAGGACAGGATCTTTCCCCTCAGAGGGCTAAAAAAGGACTCAGGAAGAACCCACAGTCTTAGTGTCCCGCCCCCCACCCCAAGTGACCAGCACGCACGCTTGAGCCTGTTCTGCACACCCAAGTCCACGGTCAAAGGAAATAAGCTCATTCTGTGCCTTTTCCCGCGTGCTCCCTGGAGCGCCTTTCAAGCTAAGAAATGAAGCTTTCAAACACGTGGTCGGAGTGGCGACGAAAGGGAGAACTCGGCTTCCAGTCACCACCTCCGCGGCCTCCCACGCCCCACCCCACGTGCTGGGCCTGGATTCGACGCCAGGTTCCCGTTCTGCAAACACGAGGCGAAAGTCGGCCCTGGAGGAGGCCACGCGGGAAGCGACTCCACGAACCCGCTGGAGCGCCCGCCGGAGACCCTCCCCGGCCGTCCTCCCCGGCGTCCCCTCCACCCCGGCGGCCATCCCCTCCCCGCTGGAATTTGTCTGCAAAGCCTAGGGTGGGGGAGGGAAGGGGCGCGCGGCCCTGCGCCTGCTGGGAGACTTGAGGACTCGCCACCCAGACGCAGTCACTCAGGGTGGCCGAGCCCCGCCGCCGACCACCCGCCCTCCCCACCCCGCTCCCCGCTCGGGACGCCTAGCCCTGGGGAGACGCGGAAGACGGGAGCCGGTGAGCGCTGCGGGCAGGCTGGACCTGGGCCCCTCTGGTCCTCTCCTGTCCCGTACATGAATACTCTACGCTCACCTCGGTGCCCCCCCCCCCAACCTTGCTTTGCTCCCGGGTCCGCCCCCCCCCGCCCTCACTCCCCCCTCCCCCGCCACTGTCTGGGATCCGCTCCGAGGTGGCCCAGGGGAAGTTTGAGTTTCCTTTACGAGGTCTTTAAACCGAAGTGACTGGATCTATACCGAGTGACTCAAAGCTCAACCACTATGATCCATAGGTGATGGGCCGCGCATAGCGCCAAACGTCATCCGCGGCCCTGGACTGCTGTTATACTTTGAGATTGCAACTTGAGTTTTTCTTCCCCCCTCTTCCCGAAAGCTAATGGCTTCCATAGCAATTAGACATTTTCCTCGCCCGCCCCTTCCCTCCCCTTTCTTTACAAGTAGTAGATTGGATACTAATTCCCGCTGCCCGGGATAAAGGTCCGAGGCCCCTCGGCGGCCCTCTCCCGCCCGGGTCCCAGCTCTCCCTCCGCCCACCCCTGGCTTCCTTTTGATCTAGCGGGGAACGCGTCCTCCTAAAAAGATAGAGAGAGAGAGAGAGAGAGAGAGAGAGAGAGAGAGAGAGAGAGAGAGAAAGAAAAAAAAGTAATCTGCCCGGTAACAATCAGCGCGCAGTAGCAGGAGCCCCGGAGCTATTGGCTATGCAAATACTGGGAGGGGAGACGGCGCCCCAAACTCTTACTCACCCTTTTAAAGTGACATTCCCCCCCTTCCGCCCCACCCTCATTTAAAGGGGCTGGTCCCCCGGGCTGGAGTTAATCGCCTGCACCTCGGCTTTATTGTCTCCCCGCCTTCTGCCTGGCACCTCCCTTCCTTGTTTTCTGGGAACCTAGTGTGCAGCACACCCAGCCTGGCTCCCCCGGACCTCGCCGGCTCCCGGTGCCCGGAATCTCTAGGCAGGAGGGTCATAGTGGTCCGCGGTGCGCCCGAGGGCCGCGACCCGCGCCGGGCTCTTTGCACGTGCCAGCTCGGCCACCACGCTGGGGGCACTCGGTCCTCCCCAAGTGGGGGGCACTGAAAAAGCAGAGTGTGTGCAAGTGTGTTTTGGGGGGCGGGGGGGGGGACTGGGAGAGAGGAAGGAGGTGAGGAAACGCCGCTGCGTGCCGGGTACAAACAGCCTTGACCCCAGGATGCTTCAGAGCACATGTCAGGGCCGACCGAGCTGGCAGCGTCCCCAAAAGCCCTGGCTGACGAGTGAGGCGCGAGCTCAGCGGGGCTGGCGAGGAAGAGGGGTGCAGGACGGAGGGGACTCCGGGGAAAGGAAGGGGTGGCATTGCTTGCGCAGGGGAGGGGGGAGCCAAACCTAAACCCTCCCTCTCCCCCTCCCCGGCCCCTCCCGAGCCATTTCCTAGAAAGCTGTATCAGTGTGGCCACGCTCCGCGCTGACACCTCCGGCTGCGTGTCAGCAGATGCCGGGGCGCGGAAGCGGCATGAACCGCTGCCGGCCTTGCCCCTGGCCTGTGGAACCTCGCCGCACCTCCCCATGGCGCCCCCAAGAACTAGAAGGTTTCAGCTCCAGAGTCACGTTTTTACCAGGCCTGAGAACCCCACCCCCACCCCACCCCCAACACAGCTGCAGGCGGCCAGAGCGGGTGTGATTGCGGTTCCTTTAACTGGGCAATGAAAAAGCTTCGAAATTACTAGGAGCGTAAACTCTTGGGACATAAGCTTTTCCCCTGGAAATTCGAGGCTGCGGCTTTCTCAGATCTGTAAAGGATCTATTTCTAAATTACCTGAGCTCACTCTCAGTGATCAATCCATAACCTCTAAAGCGAGATCTTGAACACTAGGGTGTATTAGGTCACTTTTCAGTTATCTGAATTTGGAGGGTCGCATATTGGGGGGAGAGGGTACCTGATACGCCCATAGAATGCACAAACGACAGGCAATAAATAGGAGTCGGTGGGTTCCCCTATTTGGGGCCCCTGGCATGCGGGGTTGGATAGAGGGAGAGGGCCTCGGAAACTAGGGAGAGGGGTAGGGGGGCGGGGGACTCCGTTTGAAGTTTGGTCAGGCCAGCTGCTGTTCTCCTTAATAACGAGAGGGGAAAGGCGGGAGGGAGAGATTGAAAGGAGGGGAGGGACCACAGGGGAGGAGAGGGGAGGGGAGGGGAGGGAAGGGGAGGAGGAACCGGAGAGGGGAAGGAGGCTGAGGGAGGAGATCTAACTGGCCTGCCAGCTTGCGTCACAGCCTCAGAGAGAGCAGAGCGAGCAGGGGAGAGCGAGGCAGTTCGGAGGGGAGGGCTGGTGCGGGTCAGGCGGCCCTTGAGGCTCTGCTGACCTACTCCCACCCGTCCCCTCTTTTCCTCCAGCCTGCCTCTCTCTCTCTCTCTCTCTCTCTTTCTAGCTATCTATCTGCCTTTTCTCTTTTTTCTTTCCTCCCCCAAACCCCTGATTTAGCCAAAGGAAAGAGGTACGGGGAGCCCTCTCCCTTCCCCCCTCAAAAAAGAAAAAAAAAAAAAAAACCCAACCCCCCACAAAACTTTCCCAGTCCGGAGCGAGTGGCCGCCGGCTGGCCATGGAGCTGCTGTGCTGCGAGGTGGACCCGGTCCGCAGGGCCGTGCCCGACCGCAACCTGCTGGACGACCGAGTCCTGCAGAACTTGCTGACTATCGAGGAGCGTTATCTGCCCCAGTGCTCCTACTTCAAGTGCGTGCAGAAGGACATCCAGCCTTACATGCGCAGGATGGTGGCCACCTGGATGCTAGAGGTAGGTATGCGCGCGACGCTCTCCGAAAGCCGCAGCCGCCCCCCTCAGGGACCCCAAAACTGAGAGGCAGGGCTCGATCTCTGCGCCGGCCTCCCCTGCGCGAGGTGACCGGTAACCCTTAAGCGAGACGCGTTTCTGTCCCTTGCTAGATTAACTAGGGAAGGGGGGAATGTGGGAGAGGCGAAGAAGCTGGGCTGGGGCGGGATGTGGGGGACACCCCTCGCGCGCGCGCGTGTGGCTGCGTGTGGCTTCCTCGTCTTCCCACCCCCATCCTGAGCCGTCTTTCTGCCTTGAGTGCGGCGAAGGAGGGGGTAGGAGCATGAAAATCTAAGCTCACAGTGAAAGACAGACGCCCCCTCCCCCCCAAAAAAGGCTAAGGCAATTCTGTCCCAGCCTCAGGTCCCCCGCACGTGGTCGGGACTCCGCGTTGGCACTGGGGGGGGGGGGGGAGGCAAGAGAGAGGGGAAAGGAGAGAAACGGGGAATGCAGGAGAGTCCCGGAAGTCACATAGGAAAAACGTGCGTTTGGGGGACCCAAACCTCTTTACCCTTGCTCGCAAGAAGAGAGCCGGGTGCCCACGTATGCACTGCTCTGGACCTGCGGTGGTTTCGCCATGTTGCTTTGCAAACTCCAGTTGCAAAGCTGGGAAAGGTCGCCGGCTCCCCCCCACCAGCACCCCATTATCCCGGCCACCCCCTTTCCCATCGTGCTTTCTCTCTCAGCCCCCCCCCACCAAGCTCACCAAGGTTACTTACAGTTTGGTTTCCCAGCTTCCGCGCGGAGATTTGGGTGGGGTAGGAGAGGAGGGAGTAGGGGTGTATGGGGGGACTAGGGGCACCCTCAAATAAGAGGTCGGAGTCCCTCTCTGCGGGGTTTCTCTGACCTGCCCCCCCCCAATCCTGCACTGTCTTCCTAGTTTCTGCCCCTGTGGGCCGCAGCTGGACAGTCTGCAAGTTTCCCCCCAGGATCCAGAACCCCTGGGGTGGAGATATAGACCTTCCTGACACCCGAAATCTCTGTTTCGGGAAGCCTGGAACCCCTTCGGGGTTTTCAGGCTCCCAGGACTTCCCTAGGCTTTTCCCTCGATTTTTAATAATTTTTTGAAGCCGTTCCCCCCCTGCTCGGCTCTGGCTGCGGCCGCTGCGGCGCGCTTCCTCCTCCCTCCCCCTCCTTCCACATCGCTCCCCACCCAGCCCCTCAACAGAGGCCCCTGGCCCGCCGGGGGACCCCCAGGCATTTTTTTCAATTGTCGGGAATGATAGAGCAGGGTCTAGGGGTCCGAATGAGACCAAGAAGTAGATCCCCGGGGCCACCAGAATATTTTTATTGATTTTTTGAAAAGATGACGAAATCCAAAAAAGAGTGAGCGAGTTAAGAGTGCGCCGAGAAGTAGGAGCCAGAGGGAGAGGAGCTGGCCGCGGTTTTGCCGCGGGGTTGGGGGACGCTTTACTTTACCCCCTTTTTTCAGCTCAGAGGGAATACCCTAGCCCAGATGATTTCTTACATTTACCGCAATTTTTCTCACATTTAATCTTATTGCACTTTCTATTCCCCTCCCCCTCCCCACAAAAAATTAAAAATTTTTTTGGTCACAGGTTATTCTTTCTCATTATTTTTCTGATATATTTCTGATACTATTCACCCCCCCCACCTCCTCCCAATGTAGGTCTGTGAAGAACAGAAGTGTGAAGAGGAGGTCTTCCCTTTGGCCATGAATTACCTGGACCGTTTCTTGGCGGGGGTCCCCACTCCTAAGACCCACCTTCAGCTCCTGGGTGCCGTCTGCATGTTCCTGGCCTCCAAGCTCAAAGAGACCATCCCACTGACTGCTGAAAAACTGTGCATTTATACCGACAACTCCATCAAGCCCCAGGAACTGCTGGTAATGCTGCCCCTCTGCTGTCGACTCTGCCCTCCACTAAGTCCTCAACCCACCAACCACAGATCAATCTTAGGATCAGAATCACCCAGCCACTGACCCTCAGACCTATGAGAAATGTCTCTTTTAGTAAGATCTAACTATTCTTTGAGTCCTTACTATATACTAGGCAGTGAGCAAAACTTTGCAGCAGGCTGATTACATAAATAAGATCTCATATGGAAATTTGTGAGGATGCAATTCATTTGAAATAGGGGGTGGAATATTTAATTAACAACGATGTTCACTGAATGCTGAAGAGAACACAGGCCTGATCTCTCACATGATATGAATGTATTTCACATGTTGGACTTTGTTGTGGTGTATCTCCTAAGAGCCTGGGGCTGTTGAGGGTAACATGTTAGAGATCAATAAAGTCTCAGAGATACCAATACATACATGATAGCTGAATACTAAATATCAGTATATTGGCTTTTATAAAACAAATCAACATTTGCCTTTGTATTGGTGGGATCTGAAGTCCAGGTTCTTAGCTCCAGGACCACTCATGATCTCTTTACAAATCCCTGAGGTCCTGTCTTAGCTCAGGTTTTCTGCCAGAAACCTTTTCTCCATCAAAAATTTTCCCCTGCAATTTTCCCACCTGGGACAGCCATGCACATTAGTAGAGCAGCTCTCTTTTGCAGCTCCCTGGCCCACCCTCAGAGCTTCTCACACCTTTCTCTTGCCCTGGTAAAGAGGGCCACCTCCTCTGCCCGTCCCATCCCCCTTGTTGGCAGGGCCTGGGCCTGCACAAAGTCCACCAGGATCCAGACTGGCTGCTTGAACTGAACTCTTTGTAAGGAGAGCCCTTCTTTCTGGGGCTATGCTGACACCTAGTGGCAGACATGTGTAGGACTGCGGGGGGAGGAACGGCCCAGACTGCAGAGGGGCGTGAAATGACTTCACCTTTGAACCTCTGCCAGATTTCGGCTGCTTCTGGTTTGGTCAGAGAGGCCCCTAAAGGTGCTTTCGACTGGAAGATCTGCTTCCTTTAATAATGGCGCCAGAAGAGGGCTTATGTTCACCCCCACCCCCCACCCCAGGAAGGGCTGGGATTCAAGCCATCTCTGGTTTTTGCATAGCCCGTAGCATTTTATCCCAACTTTCTGCATAAAGCCAGGGCAGACTCCAAAAACTGGTGAAGAATTAAACGATTAGCCTTGGAGACCAGCTTGTTTTTCTCACCAGATATATGAAAAAGAATCTTCCATGTGGCTTATTTCATTTGATGTGCTAGTGGATTGGAGATATTTTTCAAAACATCCGACTTTCCCCAGGACCAGCAAAGCTACCTTAACTCTTTAAACGAGTCTGCCAGCTTTCTGTTTCCCATCACTTTATACTAGGAATTGTAGGGTCTGGAAGAATCCTCCTGTTTTCCAAACCAGGAAGCTGAGGCGAGAGGGAAAGGGACTCGTGGGCCACGAAGTAAGTAACTGCTGTGGTCTCGCATCTGCCCCTCAGCTCAGCAAATGAAGGAGCTACCCAGTTCTTAGGATAAACTGGAGAATAAATAAAGTCACTGGTCAAGCCGGGCCTGCTTCTTGTACTTCTGAAAATGACTGAATGCCAGGAATATTTTTCCTTCTGATTGCACTTGAGAGGAGAAAAAAAAAGGGGGGAGGGTCACTTTGTAGTCCAGGCTGGTCTCGAACTCTGCTGCCTCAGCCTCCCAAGAGCCGGCATCACAGGTTTGCACTCCCTTGTCATCACAGCTGGCCTGGAACTCCCTATGTAGGTAAACTAGGCTGACCTTGATCTCACAGAGATCCGCCTGCCTCTGCCTCTGCCTCTGCCTCCAGTGTGCTGGGATTAAAGGCATGCTCCACCATGCCTGGCTGTGGCTGCATGTTTTTAAGGCTTAATTAGTTAGTTAGTTAGTTATTCTAGTTCCATTTTAGCACAATTTCTCATTTATTTCAAAAAAGGAGAGACACAAAGGCTGCACTGAGAGACCCAGAGAAGGCTGCATTGCCTGAGCATGTTACAGCCCTGTGTAAGCACCTTTACCTTGCTCCAAGTCGTTCCGTCTGCCAAATGGGGTTCCAAGCAACCACCCCTGGCCGTTTAGTCATGATAATGGCCTATGAAACATTTAGGGAAAAGGGTTGAGTGTCATATACACACGCACCGCCACCCCAAGACTTCTGCACGATGTGTCAAAGGGGAAAGTTTGAGCAGCAGAGAGAAAAATGGCACTTTTTGGCACCAAGTAAAGGCCAGCTAATTGGTTGCCAAGGAGCTGGGCCAAGGAAGCTTATTTTGTATCGCATCAACATGCATCATTTTTTCGTGAGTTAAAAAAGACTACTAATCCAGTGGTAGAGACATATATACAATGAATTATTGCCACAGGGCCACAATGACCTTGCCCGTATCTTACTGTAGTCCCAGCTTTCTGGGTGGGCAAGGGTTTGCAAAGGAGGAAGAGAAGTAGAAGAGTCTTGGCAGCCATTACCTGACCTGGGATTGTTTTCAGTGGAGCCTCACATTTGCAGCATGAGAAAAGCTGTCACCAACTTCAAAGCATTAAGAGGCACAGTGACAAATGTGTCCCCCTTACAGTGGAGTCCTAATGAGCGTCATTAAAGCACTCTGGATCCTGTTCCCTTGCCCAGCCTCCCAAGTCAGCCTACAGATTTTTATACTGGTCTGCCTTCTTCCTCCCTCACCAGGAGTGGGAACTGGTGGTGCTGGGCAGACTGAAGTGGAACCTGGCTGCCGTCACCCCTCACGACTTCATTGAGCACATCCTTCGCAAGCTACCCCAGCAGAAAGAGAAGTTGTCTCTGATCCGCAAGCACGCACAGACCTTCATTGCTCTGTGTGCTACAGGTAAGCACTGGACTGTGAGCATTGGACTCTAAGGCTTGAACTTGGAGCGGCAGAAAGCGGTGGGTGTCTAAGCAAGGTGGCCGGGCTAATCTGGGCCAAGGGTTCATTCCTGACTTGTTTGCTTTTGATCAGAGCTGGAATACTCTCTCTGCTTTACTCATAAATGCTTTATGAGGACAGGTGTGGTAAGGGGGAAAAAAGTAGTGCCTGTTAAGATATTCTTTACGATGTCTAAAGTGCTCTTTGAAGATTATATATACTGCTCACTGGTTGGATTTAAATCTTTAATCTCTCGAGAAAATGGATGGCTTGGAGGAAATTTAAGTGGGGGGGGGGCAAATATAGGTTAAAGGAACAATGTCAAGATAAATTCGCTGCCTGCCCAGATAAAAGGGAAGGGAATGGAAAGGAAAGATTCTTTTCACTGTACAGCATTTGTTGTCTTCTTTTTCCTGTGCTGAGGGAATGAGTCTGTTTGGCTTTGACCAAGGATTCACTTTCTGAACCCTGGGTTCTTTTCCTGTCCCCCCCTTCCCCCCCAGGTCTGCTTGGATTTTAAAAAATGTTTTATTTCTTATTTTTATTTTATGTGTATGAATGTATTGCCATGTAAGTGCACCTGTGTTGTGCAATGTCTGAAGAGGAGTCAGATCCCCTGGGACTGGAGTTACAGATGTTTGTTACCCACCCTGTGAGTGCTGGGAATTGAGCCTGAGTCCTCTGCAAGAGGCCTGAGCTCTCTCTCCAGCCCCATGTTTGATTTTTTACTGCAGTATTTAACAAGAGCAATTACAACCGGCTTTTTCACGCTCAAAGCATTTCACCCACCGTGGGGAATCCATTATTGATACATAGTTGTTACTGGCCTAGCATTAGGGAGAAGACTCTAGAACCTTTGCAGTCCAGGGGAGCAGTGTCAGGAGTTCATCTTTTCAGAATCAGAAACATTAGGTAAAGAAAGAACTATTTGCGGGGTGCAGCTTAATTAAATTTTCCCTTGGGGTAGTTGAACTCCAGATGCACCAGGGTTGACATTTTAATACCTTGTAATGTGTTACTTGGGAGTTCATCTACTGGGGAGCTATTTACTGTGTTTTCTCGAGGACCAAAAGGTCAGGCTATGCTACTTAGCACTGGGTGACCTTGAATTGACCATTTAACCTTTGAAAGTGAACTTCATCTGCAAAACAAGCCTGTTGATTCCTCATCCTCCAGCCTCTGGGGAGAGGTTAGGAAAATTAAAATCACAATGACACAGTGCTTTGTAAACCCAGTACTTATTGAAAGTGCAGGAATTCTACCCCTGTCAACTCTGATTTTAACCCCCCTGGCTTAGGTGGGTATACCAACTTGGCTTTCCCACTGCATCCTCCTGCCAGACACAGGAGCTACCTTTGGCTTGAGTGTAAGGTTCCGCGTCTCCCACTTTGGAGATCAGGGGCTGGGTTTGCTGGTTTTTTTTAGTACTGACCTTCAGGACCTGGGTCACATCTCAGGGACCCCCTGAGATCCTTGGTTGTGTCCACTGCCCTTCCTGCGGACAGGGATGGAGCCCAGGAGCCTTGGCTGCCTTTTGGACAGAGTCATTCTTTCACTTCCTGCCCTTCTGTCTGGCCTGGGCCATAGAGATCGGTTCCTCATTGACCCGCTGTTTTGTCTTACAGGCTTGTGTCCTTTTCATGATTCACCATGGGGGAGGAGGGGTAAGCCAGCCTTTTCTCTCTGGCCCTAAGGACAGCTGACCCCCGACACCAAATCGCCCACCTGCTGATGGCCAGAGCCCCAATTAAACCTTGTCTCTTGGCTGACAGGAACTTTGGGAGGAGGCGAGTCTTCTGTTCAGCCCCATCCTCTTCTTCCTCCCTGACCTTGCATTGAGATAGGAGTGCTAGGTGGAATTACCCAGGCATGGGCAGATCCCCAATTCTGTATAGGCCATAGGCCCAGTCTCTAATAGTGGGGGTCCCATCCCTGGCTCTTGGCTTTTTTGCATAGATCCTTGGAGCAATGGCCAACTTTGGGGCCATCACAGGGAGCCTAGGAGTCAAGAACTGAGGACAGTGGTCCACAGGGGAGGTGGAGGTAGTCGAGAAGACTGCTTTGAGGGGCCTTGACTGACCTCTCTTTGGCCAGGGAGTCAGAAGGGTAAGAAGCAGCAGCACCTCCCCATAAGAACCAAGGGCCAAGTAAGAGCCTGGGGCACGGAATAGCCAAAGCAATGGAGGGGCTTAAGTGCCCTGGGTTTGACTCCGAGGCCCCTGTGTCTCCCATGGTTTGCACTTGAGCTCTCGTGAGCCACTGAACTTTGGAACCCGATTTAGGGAGGCTTGGGCAAGCAGCCAGGCAGTTGGCTGGACAGCCCCAACAGCAAGCCTTACTTACTCTTGAAGGACAGCCCTCCTGGGGATATGAACTTCCGCCTTCCAGGGCCAGGGTCTGGTGAGCCCAAGAATGCCCAAGATACTGAAGTACCAGGTTCAGACTGACTGCGGACCAAAGATGGGAGGGGCCCACCCCTCCAGCCAGGATTGGCCTTTCTGCCTGCCTGGGCTCCCTACTTAACTCCAGGTCAACTCAGGAGCTGAGGAAGCACCTGCAGCCAGGGTCTTGGGGGCCCACAAGGGGGAGGAGCTGGGGGAGGGGTTCCTGATAGGTAGCCAGCCCTGGAACTATGTGGCTGGTTTGTGGGAAAAGCCAATTGTGAAAGATCTGGCAGTGGCTCTGTGTTGGTGTGCGAAGCATATGTGTGTGTGAAAGGGGAAAGGGGAAGGGAGTGCGCGGAGCCCAGAGGCTGCAGGAGTGAAGCATGGCTGGCCAGCAGTCTTCTTTTATGGGGCCCTGGAGTAAGATTGGTGACAGAGCAGAGAGGTGGCCTCCTTCCCTGTTCAGCCTATGATGGCTTCTGGGAGAGAGGTGGCCGCATACTACCTGATGCTCTCCCAGCAGGAGACTTCTGTGTGAGGGAAGAGGCGCCGACTTCCTGCCCAGAGATTTTGGTGCCAGCAGGCAGAAGCAGGCTTGGTCCTTAGTCCTGACCTGACACAGGTCAGCAGTTGGGGCCCTTGCCCCACTTGGGGTGACCAGGATCACACTCAAGCATAGAGACCATGTGATTCTAGTTACCTGGAAGAGCTATGACATGGAGTTTGAACTCAGGTCAGGGAGGAGGTTCTCCTCCCCAGGGACCCTGCATCCCTCTCTTTCTGCCCTGGAAGTCCATCCTATTACGTCTGCCCGGTTGCCTGTGTCACCTCCATCCAAAGCTCAGTCTCAGGGTTGTGCTTTCTCCCCATTCTTCCCTACAGGTATTTCATTGATTTCTAGCCCCCAAGTTGTAGCCAGACTGTGGTGACCCTGTGAAGTCCAAGGACTTAGCCCTTGATCCAGAATGGGAACTAAGCCTCTCTGGTTGCTGGGAAGGAAGAATGGAATATACACTTCCATCCTAAGCCTCTGAACCCCTAGGGCAGTCACGGGGCCTAAAGAGGAAGTGACATGTAGCCTTGTGGGGACAACAGTGTGAGTGACTCCGGCTCTCTCACTTCCCATAAGGCCTTTCTCAAGCCACGCCTCTCCTTGCCTCCTACGGACCAAGCCTCTCTGGGGTTAAATTGTCATTTGCAGTTACTGTCTTGCCCTACCAGGACAGGTTGTACTGATGCGCCCTTTCTGGGGGTGGCAGATGAATGCGTGCTGAATGACTTCATTGATGTCATTCGCTGGTGCTTTAAACTTGCCCCTAAGTACAGGTCGAAGGAGAGAGAGAAGCAAAGAGGCTTAACTAGGTCTCATCAGCCTCAAAACAAACATCTTCCTCCCCCTAGTGGTGAACAAGAGTAAAGCAGCCAGTTCAAGGCTTTTTCAGTAGCTAGTCAGCTCCTTGGTTTTAAAGTCCATTAGAGATGGCCTAGCGGTTAAGAGCACCGACTGCTCTTACAGAGGACCCGGGTTCGATCCCCAGCACCCACATGGCGGCCGAGAGCCGTCTGAAACTCCAATTCCAGGAGAACTCCAGCTCCAGGGGAATCCGAGACCCTCTTCTGACCTCCGCGGCATTGCACGACACGGGTGCACAGACTTGCATGCAGGCAGTACATTCATACACATACAGAAATAAATAAAATTAATAAAAAAAAAATTTAAAGTCCATTAACATAAAACTTCTCTAGTGCCCTCACACCAAGAATCTCTGATGGACCCAGAGCGCTCTTCCTGGCCCCTGTGCAAATTAGGGAGCCCCCCTGGATGCCCAGTAGCTCCTACGGCCTTCTGGGGAGTTCAGGAATTCCCACAAGGATCAACAGCCTACAGGTGTTGTGGGTGGAACCGAGACCCACATAGTTGGTTTGTCTTTCAGACTGTTCTTCATGGTGGGTGAGTGGTGAATTTGAGGAGTGTTTGACTTCTGTAAGTTTCACCAGGCTCTGGATCCAGAGTCCAAAAGTCTCCTTAACCTGAGAGGCCTAGCACTTGTAGTGAGGAAGTCACTGCACACCCGTGTCGGAATGAATGTGGGCCGCACTGGGGAGACAGCTGCCTCCTCCCATTCATCATGGTGTGCTCTTAACATTGCCATGTGGGGCCTCAGTTTCTCCCGCTCCTCACAAAGCAACAAGGGGCTTTGGGGATTTGATGAGGTCATTTCTGGGACACATACCCAACTGGATGGTGTGAGATTCTCTGAGAAGCACAGAGCCTTTATTCTTCATGGTCTTCAGCATGCCCAGCCTGCTCTCTGCATCTGCCTGCAGCCCAGGGATGCTAACAACCCCCACCCTGACTCCCCACAAATAGACTAAGCAGCCATCAGAACCACCCTTCACAATCCCACAGTCTCAGAGGTGAGAGCTGTGCAGGAGCAGGAGAGAGATGGTGACTGGCTTCTCTTGTTTACCCTGAGTCAGGTACTGTGCCTGGGCCATGGCATGGGTTATTTTAGTTCATCCTCAGGACAGCACAGTGAGGAAGGTGGAATTATTTTCCTTTTTTGCATGTAAGAAAAGTTTTCTTTTGAAGTTAGCCATGTGTAATGCACTTTGGTAGGTTGTATTCTCTAATGAATTAGTTCCCCAGTCTTAGGAAACCGGTGCCTTCCTTGCAGCAGTTATGTTCCTACTCAGCCCCAGGACACTTCACATATCCCTGCTGGTTCCCACATGCTAGTAGTGGGATTTCAGAGCTAGGCACGATGCCTGTGCTCACTGGCCTGAATCGGCTTCTTCACAAGGAAGAGGGCTGCGGACTTCCCTGCCCTTTTTCCAACCAAAAGCTCGCACCCGGGGCTGGAGAGATAGCCTAGCGGTTAAGAGCGCCGACTGCTCTTACAGAGGACCTGGGTTCGATCCCCAGCACCCACATGGCGGCTGAGAACCGTCTGTAACTCCAATTCCAGGAGAACTCCAGTTCCAGGGGAATCCGACGCCCTCTCCTGACCTCCGTGGCATTGCACAACACGGGTGCACAAACCTACAAGCAGACAGTACATTCATACACATAAATAAATGAATAAAATTAAAAAAAAAAACTTAAAAAAAAAAAAAAGCTCGCACCCAAGGCCTCTGTGGTCCCAGGGCCATGGGATGGCTGCCTCTGCTGTGTTAAGAATGCCACAGCAGGCGGGTGTGGTGGTACACGCCTTTAATCCTAGCACTTGGGGGCCAGAGGCAGGTGGATCTCTGTGAGTTCAAGGCCATCCTGGTCTACAGAGTGAGTTCCAGGCCAGCTGGGCTATAGGGAGACCCTGTCTCAAAAAAAAAAAAGACAAAAAAAGACCAAAAAAAGAATGCCACAGCAGGGAGCTGAGTTATTGGACAGAGAAACACCCCCCTCCATGGCCCGTGTGTGCAAGACCTACAGCAGACCCAGAGACAGAGAGGCTAGCTTCATCACACCAGCCACGAGGACAGACACAGACGAGACACAGGGAAGGGCTGGCGACCAGCAGGATATATAGCCCTCAAGAAGGGAAGAAGCTGGACATGGTGGTGCATGCCTTTAATCCCAGCACTCGGGAGGCAGAGGCAGGTGGATCTCTGTGAGTTCAAGGCCAGCCTGGTCTACCTAGAGAGCTCCAGGCTAGCTGGGATTAAAGGGAGACCCTGTCTCAAAAAGACAAAAGAAAAAAAAGAGGGGGGAGAAAACCAAAGAGACACAGACATCCAGGCCTGCCCCATGTTCCTGGGATTAAGTGGAGGTGGGAGGGGAAGTGTACACACACAGTTCGGTGATTCATGGAGTGTCTAAGAACACTGGAGACTCAGTGCTGGGCACTGGGCTCTGCTCTCAAAACTCTTCCATCCGACATGTTATAGTAGAGCATTTGGATGGGAAGAAGAGGTGACACTAGATTGCTTGCATGTTTTGCATGTTCAACTTAGTATTTCTGCTATGATTTGAACATGGTTCATCCGTCCCTTCATAGTCTTCGCCTTCTGTTGCCACATGCGACTTCTGCTTGTCCACGCACTGGATTCGTTAGTCTCTTGCTACAGTTAGACGTCATACACTAGAAGGTTTTGGCTCCATTTCACAAGTGCCACTAGAATGAATCATGACACTGCCACCTCTAATTGGTTAGCCTAAGACAGCGGCAAGGGCAAGACCAATTCAGCAGGATTCTCAACATCAAGGCCA
Organism: Rhizomys pruinosus; assembly: GCA_009823505.1. NCBI lineage: Eukaryota > Metazoa > Chordata > Mammalia > Rodentia > Spalacidae > Rhizomys > Rhizomys pruinosus. The sequence goes on from VZQC01012819.1 coordinate 1,575,815, forward strand.
TACCTGTGGGCACCCCACGTGGTTAACGTACATGATAAACAAATCTAACAGGCTACACCTGCTTGTTATGGCAGCCATAACAGGAGTCCCCTGTGAAGGTCTTGTTTTCTGCAGTTACTGGATGTAGTCACCCCGCCCCCTCAGGGAATCAGAGGTTAATGAGCATGGCGCCCCAGGCTGACCCCTCTGTGTACAGGGGAACACTCTTATCTTTGCTCTTAGAAAGTGGGAGGGTGCTCGCTTCAGCAGTACATATACTAAAATTGGAACGATACAGAGAAGATTAGCATGGTCCCTGCGCAAGGATGACATGCAAATTTGTGAAGCGTTCCATATTTAAAAAAAAAAAAAGAAAGAAAGAAAGTAAAAAAAAGAAAATGGGAGGGAGAGTGGGATGCAAAGTTGCTCTTTGGAGCATGGTTAATGTCTTCAGCCCTGGCTCTGAAGACTTCTTTTGTTTTGGTTTGGTTTTTTGAGACAGGGTCTCCCTGTAGTCCCAGCTGGCCTGGAACTCACTATGTAGACCAGGCTGGCCTTGAACTCACAGAGATTCTCCTGCCTCTGCCTCCCAAGTGCTGAGATTAAAGGTGTATACCACCATGCCTAGCACTCTGAAGATTCTTAACTTGGGGCTAGAAGTTGAGAACCCTACTCACCCCACTTAGGGCACCCAGGACCCCGAGTCCTCGGTGATTTGCACTCAGATAAGTGCTCTTCCGCTCTCCCTTTCTACCTCGGTCTCCCTTGTAAAATTGGGAATAACCATAATTGGCAGAGCAATGAACAGTGCCCTGTGGAGGAAGGAGTAAAGGGTAAGAGAGGTGGTGAGCCAGGTGTCCCTGGGGCAGCCGACTCAACCCTTCCAACCCCTGAGTATCTGCAGGCTGGCTGGCTCCGTGCCCAGCTTCTTTTCTGTGTCCAACATGGCTCTTGCTCCTTGCAGACTTCAAGTTTGCCATGTACCCGCCGTCGATGATCGCAACCGGGAGTGTGGGAGCCGCCATCTGTGGGCTCCAGCAGGATGAGGAAGTGAACGCGCTCACGTGTGATGCCCTCACCGAGCTGCTGGCCAAGATCACCCACACTGATGTGGTAGGTAGCAGCCACCTTGGCTGAAACCAGGTGTCTCTCCTCCATTCCAGGAAGGACCATTGGTTTATGATGGTGGAACAGAGGGGTTTTTCTTGGTGTTTATCTTTGAAGCTCAGCATTTAAGGCTGTATAAAATTCAGCCCACCACTTGAGGATGTGTGTATCTCTGTGTGTCTGTGTTATTGTGTTACCCAAGGCCTTGGGCATACCAAGCAATCATTTTACCACTGAGCCACATTACCATCTCTTCTCTAAAGACGGGGTTTCACTGAGTTGCCCAGGCTGACTTTGAACTTGTGGTCCTCCTGCCTCAGCCTCTCTCTGGTAACTGGAATTACAGGTGTGAATTACAGGTGTGTATCACCACATCTGGCTACCACTTAAGGTTTCAAAAACCTATGTGCGGGGGCTGGAGAGATGGCCTAGCAGTTAAGAGCACTGACTGCTCTTGCAGAGGACCCAGGTTCGATCCCCACTACCCACATGGCGGCTGAAAACCATCTTTAACTCCAGTTCCAGGGGAATCCGACACCCTCTTCTGACCTCCGTGGCATTGCATGACACGGGTGCACAAACCTACATGCAGACAGTACATTCATACACATACAAAAATAAATAAAATTTAAAAAAATAAAAAATAATTAAAAAAAAAAAAAACCTATGTGCTTTAAAATGCAGACAAGCCAGGTGTGGTGGTGCACGCGTGCCTTTAATCCTAGCACTCGGGAGGCAGACGCAGGTGGATCTTTGTGAGTTCAAGGCCAGCCTGGTCTACAGAGTGAGTTCCAGGACAGAGGGGGCTACAGGGAGACCCTGTCTCGAAAAAAACCAAAAAAAAAAAAAGACCTCAGCAAGCTGATTGGGGGGGGGGTTGTTGACTGATTTTTTTTCCTCTCTGGTTTGGGCTTCATGTCCATTCATGTACCATGTCGTGGAGTCTCTGATGTGCCATGGGGAGCATCCAGGTCTGTTCACTACCCTCTGCGGTGGGACGTCTGAGAAAGAGGAAGAAAAAGGACAGCTGGGTCTGCTGGGTCTGGGCAGTGGCCGTAGTGGAGGAAGCAGATTCAAGAGTTGGCTCTGTGTGGGTGGTGCCTCCACCTGTCAGCCTCACCATAGGTCCTGTCTCACGCTTTCCTTTGCTCAGTGTTGTGATGGATGAAAAAGCACTCAGAGATAAAGTGCAATACAAATTCAAGAAGCTATTATTAGCTGGAGACTTTTTCCATTCTCCATGGAAGGCCTTGGGGCAGCTGCTTCTGGCTGCCAGAATTCAGAACTCCTTAGCAGGGAGGCTTTGAGATGGATCCAGTGAGGCCCCGGTTCTATAAACTAGGACACTACAGTTGGAGAGGGTTCCAACTAAGATGGCTGTGACAGGCAGCAGAGAGGTTAAAAGGGGGGCTGTGGCATGCAGGGGCAGAGCTGCGACTCAAACCTCTGCCCTCTGACTCCATTCTGGAAACTTGGCATACAACTGTGCTATGGCTTCTGGGAGCTTTGTGTTCACAAAAGGCCATGTGGGTGCTGGGCATCAAAATCAGGTCAGCAGGCTTGCTGGCAAGTACTTGACAGGCTGAGCCCTCCCACCTGCCCCAGTACCTTGTTTCTGCAAAAGACCTGTGCTGTTTCTTAATCTGAGCTGCAGGTTCATGCTTGATTCTGACTCTGGGCCCAAGATTCAACCTTGTAGTATTAAAATCCATTCACATGGGCACTGGAGAGGTGGCTTAGAGGTTAAGAACACTGGATGCTCTTGCAGACCCTGGTTCAGTTCCCAGCACCCACGTGCTGGCTAACAACCATCTATAACTCCATCTCCAAGGGATCTGATGCCCTCTTCTGGTGCAGACATTGCACCACACGGATGCACTTACATGCAAGCACCTGATAGATAAATCAAAGTTTTGCTTATTGTTTAATCCATCCACAGATTTAGTGACTAGTAAGCAAATTCATCCCACCACTGGTCCCAGAGCACCTCTTCCCAGCCAGTGCCTTTAGTGGTAAAAATTGAGCTGAGTGTGTAAGGTGTTCTGCATTGCAGCTCCTCCCCTCCATAAGCTTGTGTTCTATGAAGAACTGCTGGGCAGAGTGAAGGCGAACAAGAAGGCCAAAGCTTAGGGTGTGCTTCTGTTCTGAGTGTTCAGAGGGAGCATTGCTGCTTTCTGGGCTCCATTCACCACTTCCTGAATGGAAAACTGGAAAAACTCCTCTCCATTCACTTCCGGTAGTACTTAGAAGGCCTAGTCTTTCTTTTCTTTTCTTTTCTTTTCTTTTCTTTTTTTATGTGTATGAATGTACTGTCTGCATGTAGGTCTGCGCACCCGTGTCGTGCAATGCCTGCAGAGGTCAGAAGAGGGTGTTGGATTCCCCTGGAACTGGAGCTAAAGACGGCTCTCAGCCGCCATGTGGGTGCTGGGAATCGAACCCGGGTCCTCTGCAAGAGCAGTTGGTGCTCTTAACCGCTAGGCCATCTCTCCAGCCCAGCCTAGTCTTTCTTTGCAGACAGTAGACATGAGCAAGGCCTGGCCCTAGGCACTATGCTAGACACTGGAATGGGCAGATGGAGCATGGAAAATATCTTAGTGATTAGTCAAGAAATGTCCAGTGTGTGAAATCTTCATGAGATCATGAATGCAAACTAATATGTTCTGAACGTTAAAATAATTTTAAAAATTTTATTTTATGTGTATGAATGAGTGCTTTGCCTGCAAGTAAGTGCATCTGTGTTGTGCAATGCCCTCAGAGGCCAGAAGAGGGCATCAGATTCCCCCGGAACCAAAGTTATGGGCAGTTGTTAGCCATCATATAGGTGCTAAGAATTAAACCCAGGGCCTCTGCAAAAACAGCCAGTGCTTTTACCCGCTGAGCCATCTCTCCAAGCCCATATGTGCTCTGAACTTTAAATGAGATTTAATGAAATTTGAGCAGAATTTTTTTTTAAATGTCCTAGAAACAGAAAAACAAAAGGTGGTATTTCCATGCAGTGGAATATTATCTAGTCTTTAAAAAGAAGCATCATTCTGACGAACACATAATGGAGTTGAGCCTTGAAGGCATGTGCCAAGTTAAACAAGCTAGGTACACTGTCTGAGGAGACTATAGAGGTCAAGTTCATAGACCCAGAAAGTGGGGTTGGAGTTCCCAGTGCCTGAGATGAAAGAATAGGGAGTCAGTATTAAATGAGTAGAGTTTTAGGTTGGGAGTCACCCTATAAGATGATGGTAAATGTGTGGGGCTGTCCTTAAAGAAGATAAAGTCACACTGTGGGCCGCATAGGTCCCCTTCTACAGACAGAAGCCAGGAGCACCCCACAGCTGACTGGGAGTCCTTGCTGTTCTTGCTGTCCACCTTGCCCCTCACAATCTCTTCAGACCCACATGTTCCCCTCCCGCTTTGGGTGACAGCTCATGGATGGTCTGGGATCAGACTCCGAAACAGATCCCCATGACTCATCTGCCACAGCCAGATTAGTTTCTCCAGCTTTCTGGCCAGCAGCAGATAGCTGGGATCCAAGGGACCTGTGCGGCTCTGAGAAAGCAGATCTTTGTTTCTCCCTGGTTGCCAAAATAAACCGGAAAGCCCCATTCCAAAGAGAAAGCGGAGCGAGAAGCCTGCCCGTTTTACAGGGAGGGAAGACTCGGAGGGTAGTGGATTTCCAGTCATAAGAGTGGCTAAAAACAGACGCTAGCTAGGGAGGCAGGCTGGCTGTCGGGGAACTTCTACCCTACCCTACCCATGCTTCCGTTGTCAAGGGTGAGTTTGAGAGCAGGGAGCGACCATCCCAGGCCCCCGCAGAATCAGAGTTCCTCTTCCGTCCCCTCAGCAGTGTGGTCATGCCTTGGGCCAGCATTTACCTCACTCTTCAGTTGTCTATAGGACCTCTTGAATAAGACCCACTTGGACTTGGCTTTTCATCCCAAGCCCCTGGCAGTCATGAGCGAGCCAGGCTGGAGAGAGGAAAGGACCGAGGAAGGAAGAAAAGAATGAAGGACAAAGGACAGGCATATGGATTTCCAGGGTGCCTCTCAATCAGGATTAGTGGAAAAAGATCATCTATGATCTGGTTATCTATATATGTTAAGGATTAGTTATATGTCAGAATTTATCTTAGAGTAAGTCACTTAATTTTCACACTCAACTGCACACTTTAATTACAGACTGGAAATGCTGGCTTGGGTGAGGCTCAGTGGTAGAACACTTGCCTAACTAACATGTACAAAGCTCTAAGTTTAATCCTCAGTAGGGGGCAGGGAGAGAATAGTAATAGAACAACTGTTAGTTTAACTCCAGCCTCAGTTTACATCAGAACTCTTCAGTACACTCTGAAACTGCCCAGGGTAGATTCCCTTAGGACATCTTGATATTTTATGATCCTAGGCTGTCAGTGAGCAATTATAAAACAACTAACTGTGCATGAAGGAGGTTCACTTCGGACTCCAAGATCTCCACGGGTCCCCCAGCACCTCGTCCGTCGCCTCCATAGCTTGCAGTCCTTTATTCTCAAGCCACCTCTGTGACCGATGGCGCCTTCAGTGGGTTTTACAGTGTCGAGAACGCTGGGAATCATTGCTGGAAAGCAGGCTGGGGGTGGGGAGGTGGGCTAGAGCTGGGGGCTGCCTCCTCCCCTCCTCATTTCTAGCCGGCCTCATTTGGTATGCAAGGAAAGAGCCAAACAGCCTGTGAAGAAAGGAAGAATGAGAGAGTTTCCTAAGTTGTCTCTGCCTGAGTTGGCCGCGGGTCTAGAGCTTATTCAGCCCTTTGTCCCCCTGTTGAGTGCAGTGCGTGTGTGGTGATAATGGAATGATGCAGTTATGCTGAGGGCTAATGGTAGAAGTTCCGTGGGCCCATTCATGGAAGCGGTGGAGGGTGCAGGGCGAGGAGCTCGAGCCAGCAAGCGGAGGAAGTCGGGGGCTGCTTAAGGAGCTGGAGATCACAGCGGCTGCTGTCAGGGCTCCAGGGCCGGGGGGGCCGGGGCAGCACGGGGAGGGGGATAGACATCAGAGGACTTGGAGGACTGCCCGACCTCCAGCACAGTGCAGTGCCACCTGTCCGGGCTGACAGACCAGCATTATGGCTTTCCTTTTAATCAGCTTAATTTGGGGCATCTTAACATAGTCCCTGATGCATTTAGGAGGCTGTCACAAAGCGGAGGTCCCAGAGTCCCTGCCTGTCACATGCTTGTGACGTCTTTTCATTGTTGTCATCGCACACAGCCACTTGGGCTAGGTCTTTCTGGAGATTCTCTGTCCCATGTGCCCTTTCTTCACCCTGAAAGAAGTAGAGATCCAGGAGAAAGTTCTCAAATTGGAGACCTGCTTCGATGAATTGCCGTCATTCAGAAATAAGTGTCCCAGCTCCCCAGGCTCTGATACCCTGGCTGGGAAACGATAGTCTTTTGCCTATTTCATCTCCACAGGCTTCTGCCTCCAAATTCAAATTCATTGCTGTTTATTAAGATAGCATCTTTGTGTGTGTGTGTGTGTGTGTGTGTGTGTGTGTGTGTGACACAATCTCATTTTAACCCTGCTAGCTGGCCTTGATCTCACTGAGATCCACCTGCCTCTGCCTCCTGACTGCTAAGATGAAAGCTATGCATCAGCATGCCAAGCAACATTTCTTCTCTCTCTTACTTTCCTCCAGCTAGCTCACAGAAAGTTCATTTGCCCCCTAGAGTCCAAGAAGGGCTCCCACAAGGCTAAGGAAGGGTGTTACTAAGAGGGGAGGATTGATTGCTGTCTGAGACCCTTTGAAGATTTTTTTCCACTGTTGGGAGTAGGATGTTCAGATGTTCTCCGTGACTTCCACACATTTCCCATCTGGCTGAGTTGGGACTGAGGGGCAGTAGTTGAAACTTAAGCTGATAACCGATGACTTATAGGGAAATAGAAGCTGAAGGATGGTTGGGCAGAGACCTCACAGGGGTTTGGCATCCTCCTGTGTGGCAAGAAAGGTCTAGAAGCAAGCAGTGAGCAGAGTTCCGTCATTCCCAGGCTAACTCCATTAGTCCTTTTCTCCTCCAAGTGAGAGGGATCAAAGATGAAGGCTCATCCAAAGTCAGTAATGATTTGAATTGCCAATGAACTAGAAAACTATGGATTTTGTATGAATTCTATGGATCTTCCTCCATTGCTCAGAAATTGCCTGTGTACCTACCCTCAGCTGGAACATGTGAGACTCATCTTGAGTCGAGTAGAAGCAACTGCCAGATGTGCTGTCTTTCCTGAAGGGTTTTCTCAGAGCTGTCCCTTTAAAGTCTTGGGCTGCTGGAAGGGGGGCGGGGGGGGGCTGACTAGCAAGAAGGGTAGGAGTGCTGGTGGTCTTGAGGCTAAGCTCTAAAACTTCCTGAAGCCTGACCTCCTCCAAGCACTGTCTTACATATCAATTAGTTAATGCACTGGCACATGGAGCTCTACAGTGGCCAAGACATGCAAACCCATACACCCTTGCCCTGGGGCCACAATAGAGCCCATGAATGAGTCAGAGAGGTTGTACAGACTTGGCCAAGAAGCACTAGGTTTCTTGGTGAGGAACATGGTCTTCATGTAGATAAGACTTCATCAGAAAGTATTCCCTCAAGTGGCCCTATCTTGAAAGATACCTCCCTTGAAAAGATGCCCCATAGCTCACATAGGGTCTTGCTATGTAGCCCAGGCTGGCTTCAAACTCATGGTCCTCCTTCCTGAGCCTCTCAAGGGTTAAGATTCCAGGAGTGTGCCACCATGCCTGGCTTCTTTTTAAAAACTTAATGGTTCAGAATTCTCCTCCTGATACCTCACCATAGCCCCAGCCTCACACAAGGTCCCTCATCAGCCTCTCTCTCACACATCTTAAGCCTCAGGTAGGATTTGTCTTCTTTGGCCAACAGTCAGAGGCAAGTATTTAGCTGCTGTCTCTGATATGGATATGTTCCCATTCATTCTCTCTCCTTCCAGGGGAAACGTAAATATATTTTTCAGCACTGGCTAAAGAACCTGCACAGCAGAGGGACGTCAAACACTTAACTTCTAGACATGCAAAGGAAAAAGAAATGAGAAAATGGCAGTGGAGGGTGTCTGGGGGTAGTTTGATGCAAGTTGACACTGCAGGGCCTGGGTCTCAACTCCTGCCCACTGGAGTAATTATCGCCTTACACCATGATCTAAGGGGGAAACGGACAGGGACTGGAAAGATGGCTCAGCAGTTAAGAGTGCTGACTACTCTTGCAGAGGACCCGGGTTCGATTCCCAGCACCCACATGGTGGCTAAGAACCGTCTTTGACTCCAGTTCCAGGGGAATCCAATGCCCTCTTTTGACCTCCACGGCATTGCATGACACGGGTGCATTAACCTACATGTAGGCAGTACATTCATACACATAAAAAAAATAAATAAATAAATTAAAAAAGAGGGAGGGAGACTACATTAACCACTGACTGCTACAGAAAAAAAAAGAAAAAGAAGAAAGATAGCTTTTTGCACAGTTCAGGTGGAGCAAGAGCAATACACTCTGTCTTCTATGGCATGAGTGACTGGGTGAGACTCTCCATCGTTCTTTGTCACAGGATCTTGCTATGGGATATCCTGCCATAGTACTGTCTATATTCAGTGTCGGCCTTGTCCTCTGTCCTCAAGTTAGCCTTGAGTCAGCCTTTCAGATTACAAGGCTTTAACATTTACAGATGCCTTCTCCTGATGGGTCCCTAGAAACATGTTTTTACTTCAACATTGAGCAAGTTATGACCTTGAAGCCCAATGCTGCTAGATTGGCCTTGAAGGAAGGACGTACTTAAAGATGAGAACAGAAGGTGGTGAAATCCAGCTTTCTAATCGATAAGAAGGCTGGAGGATGTAAGTGGAAGGCTCCATCGACAAGCGTGAGAGGTACTGGGTACTAGGTACTAGGAATCCAGTCCCTGGCTTGACGTTGATGAAGTCAGCATGGTGGGCCACATTAGTCTTGCTCCACACTATTCCTAGGAGCAGATCTATGAGACACCACCCCTCACTAGTCTTGGGTAATCCCTTACTTGAAAGTAATCTAAGCTGGGTATGGTTGTACACCTACGATCTCAGCTACTTAAGAAGCTGAATCAAAAGGATTGTTTGATTAGGATCAAGCTGAGCCAGTCTCAAAATCCAAAGAATTCTTTCAAGTTCCAGAACAGTTCTACCACACATAGTAAATGCTGATCATCTATCAAGCTACTACTTAACACTTCATTTTTACAGATGGAGGAACTGAGATTAGAGTTGAGTGATGTAACGGTGCCCTCCAAACATGTCACCTGCAGCCAATACCACCCTCCTCTTTTCCATCATTCTGAGATCCTGGGAGACATTTCATTTTGGGCCTACCCTTTGCTGTATGCCTGCTTCATTCTTCATCTTAATTTTGATGAAGAGCTATAGTGTGAAATGTGGCACTGATGAGAGATAGGAAGAAAGCATAGAGGTGTGGGGGGTAAGAAATGGAAACTTCACTCTTTGGTGGTTAATGCCAACTTTATTTTAGGTCTTTGCAAAGTAATCTTTGTGCTTGGCAAAATAGCAACCTCTAGGTGGTGAGTCGTGCCCAGTGAAACAAACAAAAGGGAAGTGTGTATCAAGCTGTGGACACACACAGGGGGATTCAAGGTAGTATGTTTTCCCTTTGCACAGGCTGCTTCAGAGTATAAGTCAGCCCCTCAGGGAAGACTGGAATAGCACTACAGAGCAGTTTTCCTTGGCTCAACCCCCGACCTCCTAGCCTGAGCCACAGTCGCATCCCAGTGACAGCCGTGACTTGCTGTCGCATTCCATGTCTCCCAGCTAGTAGAAACTTCTGCCTGGGGCAGACTCACTCTGGATTTTTCCTACCAAATATAGACTAATAAAAGCATCACTGCAAATTCTTGCTTATTCCCAAATTGGACAAGCTTGAGTGTCCGGAGTTCTGTAAACATTCTGTATTGTATTTTTGTGACATGAGTTCAAGGGTGGTAAATAGGCAGAAAATGGAAGCATTTTTAGTTTAAAGCAGTTAAGCTTTCTTTCTTTTTACCTACCCCTTGGCTAATACTGTAGCCCCTTACCGGAGACCAATCCCTCTCTGGGACACCCCCCACACACACACACTTTTTCCAGATAGAAAGCATCCATTTGGCCCCTTGGTGACCATACAAAGCCTTTCTGTAGCCAGACCATCTTCCAGGTCAATGTTTTTCAGAACAGAAAATGCCTGGGCTTTGGTTTGCCCACCTGCAGACCCCACCTCAAGCATGAGGTTCCATGGCTTTTTGGAACATCCCTCCTTGCCTTCATAGTTCCTTCTACTGGGGGGCAAACAGGAGGCGATGGGAGTTGGATTGTGTCTGTCTTTGAGAGATGCTTTGTGCCTGGGCACACCCTAATAGCTCTTGTCTGGACCCTTCTTCTCCAGGATTGTCTGAAAGCCTGCCAGGAACAGATTGAGGCTGTTCTGCTCAACAGCCTGCAGCAGTTCCGCCAGGAACAGCGGGAAGGTTCCAAGTCCGAGGAAGAACTGGACCAAGCCACGACCCCTACAGATGTTCGGGACGTTGACCTGTGAGGACGCCATTGCGGGCCTGAGAGAAGTGCACTTGTCACCTGCTCTCTCCTTCTCTCTGATTATGTTTTGTTCTTTATATTTTAGGATGAAACTTAAAAAAAAAAATCTGTCCCCATCTAGATTATATTCAAAGATCTTTTAGAAATGAGAGAGAAAAAAAAAAAGGTCCTATAAAAACGGAATAATTCAAAGTATTTGGTGCCTATTCAAAGTACAACATAAGGGAGTCCCTTGTATGTGCAAACAGTTATTGTGTGATGAAGTTAATTAAAGTCATAGTAAAATGCTTACAGGAAAACCCAGCTAGAGAATATGTACGCCTGCAAATATGGGAACAAATTAGAGGAGACTGTTTTTCTGTGCTTATGAAGTAGTGCGTATGCCCCCTTTAGTAGACTTCGAGGAACTTTATACGCCAATTACAGCATGATTAGATTGCAAAGCAATGAGCTCAAAAATAAACGAGGGACCAGGAGGGACAGGGGAGGGAGCACAAAGCAATCCATACAACGGGACCATTTTGGCCCCGTAAGGAGGACCTTCACGCCTAGCCACCTGTTAAGGCTGAGCACGGCGGGGTCTCCACCTTCCATACTCTGGCTGTCTATAGTACCTGCCACCTGAGGGAGATGGGATTGGCTCCTGGGTTCTCACACTTGGTGACTTTGTGCTTCTTCTTCCAAATATGGTTCATTGTAGACACACCCAATGGTTATCTGATAGAGGGACTTAGCTACATAGGCCATAACCAAAACCCGTCTGAAATGGGGGGCGGATGGAGACCACAGGTGGGATCTGTAATGAAAAAGAGTGAGGTGACCTTGAATCCCTTATTAGGAAAAACTGAATTTCTGGTGCTGATTGGCATGTCTGGTCCACAGTTTAGCATTGTTATAAACCATTCCATTTAAAAAGCACTTTTGAAAAATTGTTCCACGGGGGTGGGGGTAGATGGGATGGTTTATGCAAATCATGCTGAATACACCTTCCTTGTCTCTCACCCCTTCCCTTCCTGACCCCTTCTCGTTACTATTCATTTCCGGTACACAGTCTGGTTTCCCTACCAGGACTAAGACAGCTCCCTGCTAACAATTCCCATCATAGCCTTCACACAAGGGTCTGAAACCATTCTGATGACACCCAAGGATTGTATCTCCATCTATCCTTGCCTCCTCTGGACATGGGAAGAAAAGTTATTGCTGCTGGAGCAAAGACAGATAGATGGCTGAACACCAGGTGTGGCATTTTGTTCCCCTTTCCGTTTTTTTTTTTTTCTGTTAATTTTATTGCAAAGTTGTATTCAGCGTACTTGAATTTTTTTTCTCTCTCTCCACTTCTTAGAGGCGTTCATTTCACGGAAGTTGGAGACACAACTTTTTTTTTTTTGCACAATTGTAATTGACAGGTAATGAAGCTATTTGTTAAAATATTTGCCTTTTTTTTTTTTTTTAAAGAAAAAAATCAGAACAGGGCTGCTTTGAAGAATTATTTTATACACAGGCTCTGCCCTGTTTCATAGTATGAGGGTTGGAGATAGAGAAACATCTAAGGGTCTCTTTATCTTTTCATTTTCTTTTTCCTGTTTATTATTATTTTTTTGTTGCGCTGCTAAGAAGCTAAGATTGTTCATCTTTAATCACATTAACAGTGCCTAGCTGTAATGTTTCACAGTGTGCTGCTATTTTATAAACATTTTTATAATATATTATTTTACTGCTTAAATTCCAAGTCCTGATATAGATGGTTGAGATATGAGTTCTTTGTACTGGAAAAACCTCTTCCCTAGCTTGTTTTCTTCTGGTAAAATCTCTCCATGGGTTTGGTTCTGTTTTGTTTTATGGTTCTTCTTTTTTTTTTTTTTTTTTTTTTTTTTCCTCTGATCACATTTTCAAAGACAGCATTCTTTACCTCAGATTTACTGGACGAAATCAATAATGACAACAATTCACATTTTTATTTTCATTATACCTCTCAGCCATACAATTTCTGTTTGGGAGACCGCTTTAGCACAAGGCACAGAGAAGGTGGAGGTTGGGGGGAGAGGGTCAGGTAAAAGGCAGGAGACATGTGACCCCAGGATCTTACTCCTAGGAATCTTTTCTGTCATGAAAGTCACCAGGCTCCCATTTGACTACTGCCATCCTCCTCGTGTTGGAAAAAAATATACTGAAACAAGGGCTCCTTCCTCCCTCCCACAAGGCAGACGCAACACCAGCAGCGCAGCCGACTAGGCAATCCCAGTTTGCACAGCGGCACTAAGACCTGCACTCTATCCCAGCAGACTGGAGACCCCGTCTTGTAGCTCACTCAGAAATAGGGCTTTCTTCTAAGGCTGCTTCCTTTTGCCTAGTCCCCTCTTCCTTGGCATGGACACCCTAACTTAGATCTCCAAAGTCTTCCCAGGCTGCAGTCTGTGGGTGCTGAGTCTGCAGCAAACAGTATTAACGGTGCATTTTTTTGTCTCCCACTTTTGTCCTCCTCGGGAGCAGGCGAGTACTGTGTGTGCAGGCGCGGGGCCTCTGTGTGTGGCATTGGATGGCTTCAGGTTTTGAATCCCACTGAATTGGCAGAATTAGGAAGCATAGGTCGGATGAGTCTGGGATAGAAGTTGAAAGGAAGTGAGAGGAGGCTGTTTCTCTGCACAGATGGGAATTCCAGAAGAGCTGGTCTGGAATGTGTTTGGGAAGGAACAGGACTCGGTGAGGTGAGTTAGCGTGGCCCTGATATTCTAGGGGAATTTTGGGTGGTTCAGTGAGTGGTGAGTTTGGAAGCGTGAGGCAGGAAAGTGGAGGAACCTGTAGTTAACCAGTGTTTTTCCAGAGCCCACATGATACAGTATACTCTTCAGGTCCCCAAGGGGTCCCATAGACCCTAGCAGCCATAATCCCCCGAGTTCTTGGGTAGTTTGGCACCTGGTGAGCAAACAATATGTTCCCTCAGTGTAGCCCTTGAACTTAACAAGAAACAGTAAATGAAAGAAGCCTACAGACAGGGAAGGAGCAGGCTGCCCGATTCCCCTGCAGTCCAGAAGATCCCTTTACCTGGAGCCTAGGAGACACTTGACCCATCCAGTCTGTCCTTTCTGCCATGTTAGGAGCCTAGTGTAAAGGTTGGTGTGGAGTGTCGTTCGTCTGCCTGTCATTGCTTACAAAGGGAGGAACCCAGGACTCCTCAAGGTCTACCCTCTGCTTGGATCTTGGTCTCCCTAGTAGAAGTCTTATCTTGGAGGGGTTCAAGCCTCCCCATGGATTTCAACCAGCTCCCCTTCTTCACTTGCTACTAAAGACTTGTAGATTTGGGTCTTTTCCTATCTTATTCTCTTTCCTGGTGTTTTTCTTTGTTGTAGTTATTGTTTGTTTTTCTCCATCAGTGGGGGGGGTGAAGTTGTTCCACCCCCGCATCTGCCAAATTTTGATCCTTTCCTATTTTGACCAAATCCTAAGGGGGAAGGAACCCAGTACACCAAAAATAATATACTGAGCATTAGGAGATTCATGCAGGTTCCTAATACCCAGGCAGCTTGGAGGGGACCCTGAACCTGCAAGGTGCATCTAGAAGGGACAGCTTCTAGAGGCTGCTTTAGTTTGAACCATCCCCAGGATGCCACTGAAGAACACGGCATGTCTTACAGGCAGATAACCTTAGGTTACATGCTCTCCACTGCAGACCCCTCTGCCAGCCAGGCCAGGGGCACGCGTGGCTTCCCTGGACCACATCCTTTTGCGAGTGAGGTGAGGACCCCTCAGAGGGAACTCTGTAGCTTTCCTGCAGCCTAGCTCTTTCAGTACCTAGCCAGATTGTGCCCTAGTTTCTATGGGATCAACAAGCTTGGACTGGATCGCTTGCACAGAGGGCAAAGGAGTTTTCTCTCCACAGGCTGTGAGGGGACAAGACTGAGAAAAGAACCACATTTGCACCTTAGGTCCTGTACATATTGATTTTATAGATCAAGAAGGTATATATTGGTAGCAATAAGGAAGACATCTGAGCAAAGCCAGCTGACTTCCAAGCCCAAAGGATTCCTCTTTTGTTTATCTTAGACAGTCCAACCTTGGGAATAGCTTTAAATTAATACAGAGACAGCGAAGTCCCCTTAAGCCAGCCCTCCACAGGTACACATCGCACACAGGCTTTTTTCAGTGCAGGACACTTGTCCATTTGTACAAAATACGGTAGGTAGAGTCCAAAAGATGTTTGTGACTCCCTACCCCATGTGGCTTTTGATGACTCCATCCTAAACAACTTAGAAGAGTCGCTTCACCCAGAACAGCCTATACCTACACATATACAACTCTGCTTGGAAACTTGGCTGGGTTCTCAGCTCCTATTTTAAGAAGCCATTAGCAAATATATACATATAGGATGGAGCTTCAGATGGATTCCTTTGCCTGAAGCCCTGCTTGAGGGGAAAAGTGCCTTAGAGACTGTAGCCATTACAGTAGTCAATCTATTTCAACAGGTGCCTGTCGTCAACAAAAGAAAAATAATTGTTTCTTACTTTTTATTGGTTATAGTTTTTACTGCTGGCCAACTCCTATGTCCCTAGCAAGTCACAGGGCCATTGAATTGTTTCCATTTTGTTTATTACCTTTTTACCATGTACCTCAGCTCTCTCTCTCTCTCTCTCTCTCTCTCTCTCTCTCTCTCTCTCTCCTTGGATTCTTTTTTTTTTAAATTTGCTTTACGAGTGTGACGCCATATCAAGTCCATGCTAATCTCTCACAATGTACTCTATAAGAGGTGTGGGTGTTTTTTTTTTTTTTTCGGTCGGGATGCTAGAAAGTGCTAAAGTAGCATGATCTGTGTGAACAACAACAAAAAAGGTCTTTAGGAAGTCTGTGGGGGGAGGGGAGAACGTGTTGTATTGGCTACCATGGTGACATGACGTAGTCAGCTGTTCAGTTTTAAGTCATCTTTTTAAAAAAAATAATAATAACCTGTGTTTCTCATTAGTTTGAAAGTGGATTTGAAGATGGAGTTGAAAGTGGTTTTGAATGCAATTAGGTTATGCTATTTGGACAATAAACTCACCTTGACCTAAAATTGGCCACAGTTGACTTATTTCTTTCTTGAGCAGGCCTCGATGGATTACACCTGTCACAAGTCAGAATGGTGTTGGTAATGACATAAAATACAAACCATAAGCCAGAAGGGAGACCACATCTATGCTTCTGTGTCACTACAACACAAGTAATTGTTGGGGGTTTTTCCCTCTGGGGGCCACCCTGACAGCTAAATATAACTAGAACTTTCAGTCCCTCGCTGAGGTGGCTGAGTCTCTGGTCCTAGCTGTTACCAGCTACTGACTGGCTGTGACTGAGCCTCTCCTGCCAGAAGCCCACAGTGCCATCTCCAGGTTCTGGGGTGCCCCCATGGAGCCTCGCTGTGTAGGTCCGTGGCTTCTGGCCCATGTTCCTAGTGGTTGGGTCCCAAATGATACACGACCCTCTCGGTATCTCTTACTCAAGGGATGGGCCTCAAATATTCCTGTGGAGGCTACTGTGTGGCAGGTCCTGGCAGAGAGATAGACAGCCATCACTTTAATACAAACAGTTGCCAGGTCCTGGTCCTCACTGCTCTTAGGCCATCACTCCCCAAGCCAACTGTTTATACAAGAGTTTACCAGCCATTTGATGTGACTATAGAAATTAATTTTCTCTATCATCTCTTCCTTCAATGTCATGGAAAACTTTTCCAGTTTAATTCTGACCTCAGGGGTAAGTGGTAAGACTGGCCATTCAAAAAGTGCAATTTAAGATACTCCTCCTTGCTGGATGTGGTGGTGTACACCTTTAATCCTAGTGCTTTGGTGGCAGAGGCAGACAGATCTCTGTGAGTTCAAGGCCAGCCTGGTCTACAGAGTGAGCTCCAGGCCAGCCTGGTCTACAGGGAGACCTTGTCTCAAAAGCACACACACATTGAAAAAAAAAAAAGATACTCTTTCCAGGATTTGGTTAAGAGCCTGGCTCTTTTCCCATGGTTAAGAGCCCTGGCTGCTCCTGCTGAGGACTCTGGATTTGGTTGGCTGTACCCACATGGCAGCTAACAACCATCTGTATGTATCTCCAATTCCAGGGGTATCCAGTGCCCTCTTCTGGCCTACATATGCATGCATGCACAGGTGCACTTACATACATGCAGGCAAAACACTTGTACATAAAATTAAAACATTTTAAAAAATAATTTATTTTTTAAAAAAGATATTCTTGGGCTGGCAAGATAGCTTAGTGGTTAAAAGTATTCACTGCTCTTATGGAGGACCAGGGTTCAGTTCCCAGCACCCAAATGGCAGCTAGCAAACATCCAAAACTCCAGTTCCAGGGGATACCACCCCGTCTTCTGACCTGGGCATTGCACAACATAGGCGCATTTACATACATGTGAGCAATGCTCTCATATACATAAAATTTTAAAATACATAAGTAAAAAACATTACAAGTTGGGTGGGTGGCGTATGCCTTTAATTCTATCCCTCAGGAGCCAGAGGCCAGCCTGGTCTACATATTGAGTTCCAGGCCAGCTGAGGGAGACCCTGTCTCAAATAAATAAATATATATATATATATATATATACTTATATATATATTCCTTGTTGATTTCAAGAAATTCCACTTAACATGTGTGTCCTCACCCTAACCCATAATATATCTGCTGCTGTAGCAGAACTCTTGAATCTGGGTTATTAGGAAAAACAGGTTTATCTAGTTAGCCATGCTTCTGAAGGCTGGGACATCCAACAGTAGTGGTGAAGGTATTCTTCCTGTCACTGCTCCAGGGTATCACCTGCTGAGAGGAAGCATTCTAGTTCAGGCCCCTTGAAGAGCCCCACCCTCAGGATCTAATTGAATCCCAATTTTCCATAAAGGCCTCACCTCCAAATGCCATGAATATATCGATTTCAGAACCAGTGTCTGTTACATGAACTTTGTAGGGACACACTCAAATCGCAGCAATGTGACCCCTATAAGGGTGCTATAAATTCTTTACCCCGTCCCCCTGGATACCCAGTGCTCCTGGAGATAGTTTCCTTAGGTCTGTTGGCAGTTTAGTTCTACTCCAGGGCCTTGTGTTGCCACTCGTGACCATCCCTGGAATTCTTTTCTGCAGAACCTGTTGAGAGGTGTGGGTCCCTCTCTCCTGGTCTTCCCTCTATTGCCCCGCCTTGGTGGTGCTGGGATCTGCTGGCAACACTCCCTGGCAGATATCTAAGAGCATGGCTGTTCAGGGAGAGACAAGAGTTCAGAAACAAGCTCAGGACTCCACATGCAGCTCAGAACGCATCCCAGGGCCCCCGCACAATCTCTTTACAGCCTAACAACTAGAAAATCTCAGACTTAAGACCAAAATGAAGACCTACAAACTCTAGATCTTTCACGTACTCTTGTAAAGTCCTTTCGTGTTTATAACAACTTACCAGAAACCTGGAACATTCCACGGAACACAAAGAGGTACCAGTAAAATAAAAACTTCGAGTCGGCTTCACAGTGATGGTCTCAACATTGGGTCATGGACCAAGGGCCCGAAAGGCGTGTTGCTGCGCCGTATTATTTCTTACCCTGGTTGGGTGTTGGGAGTGGGAAGAACGGCAATGGCCAAAATAGGAGAATGAAGTGATGGTCTTCTCACAGAGAACCCAGCTTCTGTTCCCAGCACCCACATTGGGCAGCTCACAACCAACTGCCTGTAACTGAAAATCCAGGGAACCCAACACCCACTTCTGACCTCTACAGGCACTGTACACGTGTACATGCAGACAAGCAAGTGCACACCCATAAACATAGCACACGTGCACATACAGACAAGCAAGTACACACCATACACATAGCACACCTGCACATACAGACAAGCAAGTGCATACACATACACATAGCACACATGTGCTCATACAGACAAGCAAGTGCACACACATATACATAGCCCACATGTGCACATACAGACAAGCAGATACACACCCACACACATAGCACACAAGTGCACATACAAACAAGCAAGTATATACCCACACACATAGATAATTTTTTAAAATGCCATTGACTGTGGGCATGAAGGTTCAGGGCACTAACAGGAGTTGGGCATCCAGGGCTAGCACTTGTGCAGGGCCGACCCTTGGCCTTCAAGGCCAGCTTGGTCTATATATTGAGTTCCAGACAAGCCGGGGCTATGGGTAGACCCTGTCTCAAAAAAGACCACAAGAAAAAAAATAGTAATCTTCAGTAGTTAAGAGCACTTGATGCTCTTTCGGAAAATCAGGGCTTGATTCCCAGCACCCAAATGGCCTAATAACTGTAACTCAAGTTCCAAGGGAATCTGATGCCCTCTTCTGACATCTGCAGGCATCATATGACATGGGTGCACTTACACACATGCAGGGCATTGCACAATGTGGGTGCACTTGCACACATGTAGGCAATACACTCATACACATAAAATAATACTAATAATAATAAAAAGAAATAAGCTCTGAGGGCTGAGAAGGATGAGGAGGAGGGGGAAGAGGAAGAGGCTCTCTGGACTAATAATAATAACAACAATAATAATAATAATAATAATGAAGGAAGTTCTCAGAGCTGGCCAGGTGGCTCAGCAGTTACGAGCACCAGCTGCTTTTAGAGCAGACCCAGGTTGTTTTCAGCACCCACGTGGTAGCTCACACCAACTGTAACCCAGTTCTGTGGGATCTGATGCCCTCTTCTGGTTTCCTGAGGCAGTAGGCATGCACTTGGTGCACATAATACCTGCAGGAAAACACTCAGGCACATAAAAATAAGTCTTAAAACAAAACAAAACAAACAAACAAAAAAAAAAAAACTCTCACTAATGGTGTGGACCATACCCAGCCTGTGCCACGCAGCTTCCGCTGAATGGAAAGAAGGGCAGACTTACCAGGAGCCAGTCAGGAAGACAGACCATTGGGAACAGATTCACATGTGATTATCAGAGCACTGCAGAGTGCCTCTGTCTCACACCAAGCCCCGACCTCAAGTGGCAGTAATCTGCGGTTTCGGGTCAGGAGGTCTGACTGATAAGTTAACTGAGGCCCAGATCTTTGACTGGGAAAGTGAGACACCTGACTTTCCCTGAAGCACAGTACACGGTCATGTTGGTTGACTGTTGTTTGGATTCCTGAATGTCAGAAATGGCATGATGATGCAGGGAGGCTCCACGTGTGGGAAGGACACCCACCATGGAAGGCGATGTCCTCAGTGTATGAAGGACACGCACTATGGAAGGTGATATCCTCATTGTGGGAAGGACACCCACTATGGAAGGTGATGTTCTCAGTGTGGGTTTTTTGACTTTTGGGCGTGGACACTTTGGTAGTCACCAATGCAGCTGGAGGGCTCAACCCCAAGTTTGAAATTGGAGATATGCTGATCTGGGAACACATCAACCTACCTGGTTTCTATGCTCCAAACCCTCTCCCAGGCCCCAGTGATGAAAGGTTTGGAGTTCGTTTCCCTGCCATGTCTGATGCTTAGGGCCGGAATCTGAGGCAGAAGGCTCTCAGTGCCTAGAAACAAATGGGGGAGCAGTGAGAGCTACAGAAGGGTGAGTACGTGGTGGTGATGGGTTCCAACCTCGAGACGGTGGCAGTGTCATCTGCTGCAGACGTTGGGGGAAGACACTGTCGATATGAGCACATTGGCAGAAGTTATACCTGTATGACATTGTGGGCTTCAGTCTGTGGGTTCTCCCTCATCAATAACAAGGTCATCATGGATTATGAAAACCTGCAGAAGGCCAGAAGGCTGGGAATCAAGCTGCACAGAAATTGGAACAGTCTGTCTCCATTCTCATGAAGAGTATGCCACTCCCCGACCCTGAGAGCTGACCTGCTTAGGAGTCATCTATTGCTTCCCTGATGGGATTCAAATGGCTGTCTACTTTAACCCCTTGCTGTCATCACAAGTCTCTGCCCTTATGTAGTAGCAGAAAGGAAGGAGGAACATCCCTGACCGTTCACTTTTCCCATGTTCTCTCACCAGACCATTCTGATACTTGGTCCTCTTGCTTAGTTGCCTTCTCAGTGCTGTTTGTTGCAACCCTGTTCAGTAAGAGCTGGAGCCCATGCCCTACCACATTTGGGGTATGTCCCATGACTTCACATGTACTCCCTACTAGATTTGCGAAAGGATACTCATGTTCCTGTGGACTCAGTCTGGATCATCTAAAGCACTAGAGACCAAAGACCAACCCAATAGCTCGTGGGATTTATTTCATATCATAATGTTGGATAATAAAGAGATGAGGGGGCTGGAGAGATGGCCTAGTGGTTAAGAACGCTGACTGCTCTTGCAGAGGACCCGGGTTCGATCCCCAGCACCCACATGGCAGCTGAGAGCCATCTTTAACTCCAGTCCCAGGGGAATCCAACACCCTCTTCTGACCTCTGAGGCATTGCACAACACGGGTGCACAAACCTATATGCAGACAGTACATCCATACACATAAAAAATAAATAAAAATTAAAAAATATTTAAAAAATAAAGAGATGAAACACTGAAAAAAAAGCTCTTTGTGAAGAGATTAAACACAGAGGCCTGTGTGACTGTAAAGGGGGTGTCAGCATATGGGAATTGGTGTGGAGGAAGGAACTGGCACTAAGCAAAGAGCTGGTCCCTTTCTGGAGAGACAGGATGGGTTTTCTCCAATATCTGAGTTGAAGGAAAACCATGTTAAGAAGTTTGTATAGGGCAGCATGGTTTGGAAACAGTAGGAGTTTGAACTTTTCTAAAAATAAAGGGATAGAAAGTGATTTTTAAATTTTATTTTTTGAGAGGATGTCCCTGTAGCCTCTGCTGGCCTGAAACTCATTAGGTAGACCAGGCTGGCTTTGATTTCACAGAGATAGAGCCACCTGCCTCTGCCTCTCAGTGCTGAGATTAAATGTGTGGGCCTCCACACCTGTCTGATCTATTCTTTTTTTATTTTATGTGTATGAATGTTTTGTAAGTATACCACATATGTGCAATGCCCACAGAAACTAAAAGAGGGTTTGGATCCCCTAGAACTAGAGTTACAGATGGTTGTTAGCTGCCATGTGAGTGCTGGGAACTGAACATTGGTCCTCTGCAAGTATTCTTTTTTTAAATTTTTTTTTAAATTTTATTTATTTCTGTAAGTGTATCAATGTACTGTCTGCATGCAGGTTTGTGCACCCTTGTTGTGCAATGCTGTGGAGGTCAGAAGAGGGTTTCTGATTCTCCTGGAACTGGAGTTCTCCTGGAATTGGAGTTTCAGACGGTTCTCAGCCGCCATGTGGGTGCTGGGGATCGAACCCAGGTCCTCTGCAAGAGCGGTCGGCGCTCTTAACCGCTAGGCCATCTCTCCAGCCCCCTCTGCAAGTATTCTTAACTGCTGAGCCATCTCTCCAGCTGCTGGAAAGTTGTTGTTGTTGTTGCTGTTGTTGTTGTTGCTGCTGCTGGGTTGGTTTTTTTTGTCAAAACATTATTTTAATTCATGTAGCAATTTTTTGCGTTCAGAAAATTTGAGTCATGCAACTTTATTCTCTTTAGTAATTATAAATAAAACTCAAACATTTATGAGCATTTGTTTACATGAAGTTTTTGTTGTTGTTTTTAAATGAAGGAAAACATTCAAAACAGCCACCTTGAAGAGCTCATTCAGAAGAGCTGATTTTATGCACCACGTGGCCCTCCGGAAGTGGGAAAGACTCAGCTACAAACCATGAAAGTCTTCTTGGAGGCAGGTTCCTCCTGGTCCGTCCAGAGGCTCAGACAACCAGACAACAAAACGCAACGTACTTTTCCTCCCACGCTATCTCATTATTATCTCACTGAAGCTCTGCTTACCCAGGTTATCCCCTCCATTTCTCTTGGCATTATGAGTTATCCTCAGCCCTGGTCAACCCAAATAATCCATGTTAAACTGGTACACGTTTTTAAGTATGTGGCTCTTCCTGTTACGTACCACTAGGGGGTGCTGGTGCTACAGATGGAACCGATTTATAAGGGCATGAGGATGGCTTTTGTCTTATAACACCGGCCTCTGCAGGCCAAGAGGCCAGCACTCTACCCAGGGGAGGGCAGCTTGCAGAGCCCCATGTCAGGGCTGTCCCAGGCCCGTTCATTGGCACGTCCTCACACGTGGTCCCCTCACAGGACTTTTGGGGCTGGCTGGTATCTTGCTTCATCACTTTGCTCCGTTCTTCTCAGTACCTAACTATGCACCCAGAGGCTGCAACCTAGCAAGGAAGCAGACAGAATCCAGTCTCCACACATCATGAGCCTGACCCCCACAGTAACTTGAAAAACTCAACTGAGTCATTTGCCAAAATAATATGAATGATAGCTTTCCCATGAAAGTCGGGATCTTAACTACTCTGGGGAGTGTAAGCCCGGGAGAGCACAAGCCTGCAGGGCAGAGAGGACTTGCAGTGCGGAGTCTGCAGGGCCCTGGTCCCCTCTTTCCTCTACCTGTTAGGTTATAAAAAGGTGTGAACCCCAAATAAAAAGGGCACATGAGCCTGGCGTGGTGGAGCACACATTTAGCACTTGGGAGGCAGTGGCAGGCAGATCTCTGTGAGTTCAAGGCCAGCCTGGTCTACAGAGCAAGTTCCAGGCCAGCTGAGACTAAAGGGAGACCCTGTCTCAAAAAGAGCAAAAAAAAAAAAAAAAAAAAAAAGGCACATGAGGCTTAAGTCACTCCAGGAACGTGATTTACTTTCCTGTGGGATTGCCAGAGTGAGCGGCCTGCAGACACGTGGTGGATCAGGACCAGGGGAAGGGCAGGGGCAAGATGGCCACAGGGCCCACCATAGCGATGGGGCAGGGTCTTAAGTACAGGGGAAGAGGTAAGAAGATTGACATCTTCTAGAGGAAGTGGGCATCTGTGTCCCTTGGGATTCTGGGAAGCCCAGACCTAACACTACCCAACACCCAAGTCAAGAGTAAACACTTTATCAGCACCCTAGTGTGTATCCCTCTTACTTGGGCTGTGTGGTCTCTGCAAGACCAATGGTGCAATCTAAAACCATGGAGAACAGATATTGAATAAAAAAAAAAAAAAAGATTTCTAGGCCAGGTGTGGTGGCACACACCTGTAATCCCAGCACTTGGGAGGCAGAGGCAGGCAGAGATCTCTGTGAGTTCAAGGCCAGCCTGGTCTACAAGTTCCAGGACAGCTGGAGCTACAGGGAGATCCTATCTCAAAAAAGACAAAAGATTTCTAAGTCTGTTGAAAAGGTGAAAATCGTGCTCGCTTTGGCAGCACATATACTAAAATTGGAACGATTTAGAGAAGATTTGAAAAAAGAAAGAAAAGGTGCAAATCTTCTTGGCTTTTCCAATCAGCCCACCCATTGAAACCCATGATTCTCCTGAACACTTTCACATGAGATGCTTTTGAACATTGCTAGTCCGCTGCACAGACAATGTGTCTTTGGTGGCTACTTTGCCAGTGATTAGATCCCTGTACTCTTTTGATCTTGGTAGCTAGTGGCAGAGCCAGGCAGGAAGTCACAGCCTGACAGCATTAGAAGAGAGCACAAATGGACTGCCTGCTCTGAACCCTACCAGTCTTTCTAGTAGCCAGGAGGTACAACTGCCCAGTAACTCAGTAAACACGGCTCCGTTTCTTCCTCTGTGAAATAAAATTCATTACTAGTACCTTCTTCTAAGACTTGTCAAATGGGGCTGGAGAGATAGTCTAGCGGTTAAGAGCACCGACTGCTCTTTCAGAGGACCTGGGTTCGATCCCCAGCACCCACATGGCGGCTGAAAACCATCTGTAACTCCAATTCCAGGAGAACTCCAGTTCCAGGGGAATCTGACACCCTCTTCTGACCTCCGCGGCATTGCACGACACGGATGCACAAACCTCATGCAGACAGTACATTCATACACATACAAAAAAATAAATAAAAAAATTTAAAAAAAGACTTGTCAAATGGAGGGAGTTAATTCATTTGAACACTTAGAGCCTGGCTCCCAGCCACCATTTGATCAAGGTTAGCGAACACCCTGTGCTAAAGCAGAGTGCAAACAAACCACTTAATTAAGACTTTTTAAAAAAGATAATTTTAGAGGCTGGAGAGATAGCTCATCAGTTAGAAGTCCTGACTGCTCTTGCAGAGGACCCAGGTTCAGTTCCCAGCACCCACATAGGCAGCTAATTAACAACCATCTGTAAGTCCCGTTCCAGGGAATCCAGCACCCTCTTCTGGCCTCCATGGGCATTGCACACCATGGGTGTACTTACATACATTAGGCAAAATGCATATATATATATATATATCTTTTCGGTTCTCATTCCTGGCCATCGCTAGCTCTGAGTGCCTGTTGCCATGCCTTGGAAAATTAAAGAAATCAAGGACTTTTTGGTCACAGCCAGGCGAACGGATGCCAAGCCCCATCAAAGATAATGTGAAGTTCAAAGATAATGTGAAGTTCAAAGTCAACTGCTGCAGGTATCTCTACAGCCTGGTCATCACAGACAAGGAGGAGGCAGTGAAACGGAAGCAGTCCCTGCCCCTGGTTTGGCAGTGAAGGAGCTGATATGAACCTGGGCCCCTCATCTGGACTGTATTAAAAATCCTCAAGAGTCTTAAGCTGGGCGTAGTGGTGCACGCCTTTAATCCTAGCACTCAGGAGGCAGACGCAGGCAGATCTTTGTGAGATTAAGGCCAGCCTGGTCTACATAGTGAGTTCCAGGACAGCCGGAGCTACAGGGAGACCCTGTCTCGAAAAGACAAAAAAAAAAAATCCTCAAGAGTCTTAAAAAACAAATAAATGAATAAATGAATGAATGAATAAAATAGAAATTAATATTAAAAATTAATATAAAATTAATATAAAATATTAATTAATATAATTTTACATCCAGGTACTAATCAATATTTCCAACTTACAACAATTTGAGATAATTTACCAGCTAAATATGTCTTACACAGGCTGAAGTTGTAGCTCAGTGGTCTCACAGTAAACAAGGCCCTGGGATCCAGTTCCAGCACTTAACAAAGGAAGAGGAAAGCAAACAAAGGAAGAGGGCGGTAAGAGCTTTCAGGAGCCTCCCATACAGTCCTCCTCCGGACCTGGGATCTGAGGTTCGGCAGCTAAGTGAATGAAGGGTCACAATGTCCACTCAGCTTGGTTATAATGGGCTGTGTATTCATTTCTCTGCTCCTCACATAGACACAGTACCTGATAGAACCCACTACTTGGGTTCACAGTGCTGGAAACATCTGTCTATCCTGGTAGAGGAGGTAGAGCAGCTGGAACAGCCCAGTCTGTGGCTGCAGGAGCTTGTGGTGAGGCTTGTTCACATCCTGGAGAGTCAGAAAAATCCCGTCCCTAATAACCCACTTCTGTTAGTAGGATACATAGCCCAAAGTCTCCACAGCCTCTCAAAGCCTCCAAAGCCTCTCAGGGCAGCGGCAGTACGTGAGAACCCTGCGGGGGGCATTTCAGACCCAAACACTAACAGGAAGGAGTAAAAATAGGACCAGAACCCAGTTGTGGCTAACTCACAACATCATGTGGGTTACACCTCTTTAGGCTGCTTTCTTTTTATTCTGCCCCACTGAGGGTGGAGATGAGTGAGATTTTTCAGATGGTGGATTGGGTTGGATAATATTTGCTGAAGTCATCAGCAGATGGACTGTCACCTTTAATGACTACAAAGTCTAAGGAGAAAGAAAGGCCCTTCAAATAGAAAGCACCCTAGCCCTTTCCCAGCCTATGTGCCTTGTCTCTTGGTTAATCTCACAGTGACTTCATTCAGATTTCTCCTGAATTCTGGAAACATGGTTTATAAATGTGTAAGAACAATGCTTCCAAGCTCATTAACTTGTATGTGCAGGAATATGTCTATCCTCCCTCAAAATTCAGCTTTTGGCTTAGGGAACCTGATTCTTGGCTTCTGCAGTTTTTCGTTTGTTCTCTTTGGTTACCTGATTATTTTTTGAGCCCTATACCCCTGGCTGGCTTGGAACTCACCATGTACACCAGGCTAGCCTTGATCTCACACAGGTACTTCTGCCTCTGCCTCCTGAGCTCTGAGAGTAAAAGCATGGACCACCACTTTCGGGGAATCCAATGCCTTTTTCTGACGTCTGTGGCCATTGTTCAACACCATGCACTTGCATACATGCAGGCATAACACCCCACACATAAAATAAACAAATTTTTAAACAAAAGACTAAATATATACCACCACTCATAATTTTCACATTACTGTGAATTCCAAATAAATGAACTATGGAAGATTTGCTTTGATATCTACTTCCTATCGTGTCCTACTCAATTTTTTCCCTAAATCTTTCTAGATATTACAGTTAGGAGAACAAGATTTTAGGGACTAAAAGTCTGGGTTGTTTAACCAAGGCATGGTGGCACACGTCTTTCCTCCCAGCCCAGACTAGGCAGAGGTAGGTCTATCTCTGTGCAGTCCGGGCCAGGCCTGGTCTACATACTGAGTTCCATACCAGTCAGAGCTACATAGTGAGATCCTGTCTCCCCACCTCCCAAAAGTTTTGTTTGTTTTGGCTTGATTTTGAGACAGAGTCTCAAGAAACTCGGGCTGTCCTCACGTTCACCTTGTGGCTGAAGATGACCTTGAACTTCTGATCTTTCTGCCTCTACTTCCCAAGTGCTGAGATCACAGCTCTATGCCACCATCCTCTGATCTGCAGGGCTGGGGAATCAAACCCAGATCTGCGTGAATCCTAGGCCAGGACTCTAACACAGAGCTATGTCCTCAGCTTAATAATATTTTGTTTTCTGGGGCTGGAGAGATGGCCTAGCGGTTAAGAGCACCGACTGCTCTTACAGAGGACCCGGGTTCGATCCCCAGCACCCACATGGCGGCCGAGAACCGTCTGAAACTCCAATTCCAGGAGAACTCCAGCTCCAGGGGAATCTGAGACCATCTTCTGACCTCCGCGGCGTTGCACGTCACGGGTGCGCAGACTTGCATGCAGGCAGTACATTCATACACATACAGAAATAAATAAAAAATTAATAAAAACATATTAAAAAACAAATTTTTTTTTTTTAAAAATATTTTGTTTCCCTTTGTTTTTGTTTATTGAAGCAGGGTCTCCTGGTAAGTAGTCCTGGCTGTCTGTGAACTCACAAAGATCTACCTGCATCTGCCTCCCCAGAGGTGGGATTAAAAGTATGCTCTACCATGCCTGCCCATAAAAGTCTTAAGCATTCTGTCAGGGCTGTGGCCAATGCAAGTTTTGGCCTTCCCAATCTATATTCCACAATGTTTGCTAGAGCTACCTGGAAAATGACTCACACACACACACACACACACACACACACACATCTAGCATTGCTGAGATGAAGTGTTGGGGTGTAGTGAGGGAAACAGAGACCCACTTAAGCCAGAAGCACTGTTTGAACCCCATTATCTGCTTGAGCTTTGAGTTTCTGCTTGTTTCTTATAAACTTGGAAATTTTGCTGAATTATCAAAAGCATTAAATGAGAAACCTTTAAAAAAATTTTAATTTTGGGGGCTGGAGAGATGACCTAGTGGTTAAGAGCACCGACTGCTCTTGCAGAGGACCTGGGATCGATCCCCAGCACCCACATGGTGGCTGAGAACCGTCTGTAACTCCAATTCCAATTCCGGGGGAATCAACACCCTCTTCTGACCTCCTCGGCATTGCACGACACGGGTGCACAGACCTGCATGCAGATAGTACATTCATACACATAAATAAATAAATAAATAAATAATAAATAAATAAATAAAATTTAAAAACTAAAAAAATTTTTTTTAATTTTAATGCATATGAGTGTAAAGGGGACCTATGTCATGCAGAGCTCTCAGAGGTCAGAAGAGGGTGTTGGATCTCCTGGAACTGGAGTTACTGATGGTTGTTAGCCACCATTTGGGTGCTGGGAACTGAACCTTGGTCCTCTGCAAGAGTAGCCAGTGCTCTTAACCATTGAGCCATCTCTCTTGCCCAAACGTAATCTTTTTTATCTTTTTTTTTTTTTTTGTCTTTCTGAGACAGGGTCTCCCTTTAGTCCCAGCTGGCCTGGAGCTCACTATGTAGACCAGGCTGGCCTTGAACTCACAGCCTCCTGAGTGCTGGGATTAAAGAAGTACCCCACCACACCCAGCAAAGTAATCTTTTTAATGACAGAAAACATCACAAGAATCAGCTAACCTGAGCTTATGCAAACACCTTAAGCACTGGGTAAATTTACCTTAATGATGCAAATGTTATCATAGATGCGAATGTCATTTTTTTTACATGTTTAAAATTTTTTAAATTTATTTTTATATGTGTATGAATGTACTGTCTGCATGTAGGTTCGTGCACCCATTTCGTGCAATGCCGCGGAGGTCAGAAGAGGGCGTCAGATTCCCCTGGAACTGGAATTAAAGACAGTTCTCAGCTGCCATGTGGGTGCTGGGGATCGAACCCGGGTCCTCTGCAAGAGCGGTTGGCACTCTTAACTGTTAGGCCATCTCTCCAGCCCCGAGAATGTCATTTTTTACCCCAAAGGTGGAAATAGATGGAGGTGGATAAGGCATTTCTGAGATCTTGATGGGGATTTGTTATTGTTAGCGTAAGCCGCTGCGCCCAACATTTACAACTTTGACTATTATACCTTCATGGCCCTCGTGTTCTTCCAAACAGTCATAAACCTGGGCTTGGAGAGAATTCTGTTCCCCCAGGAAGTGACAGGCTAAAAGGCGAGGCATGAAAAGGGATTACTGGATGCATGTATTCAAAGAACAGAAAGGTTTCCAGAATCCCATAGGGCGGGACGGTGTCCTTCCACTGTGGGTCCATGGAAAAGCTGCGTGACAGGGAAGCTTGAGCAGTAACAGGAGTTCTGGGAACAGATGTCAGGTGTTGCCACACTGACTGCCAAAACAAATCTCCCTCCACCTTCAGACACCAAGCTGATGGAGAGCTGGGCACAGTCGGCCTGGCAACCCCTCCCCTGGCTTGGATCGTTGGTCACATTATTATTTCTCGGTGGCTGGACAAAACAGATGGTTTAGCGTGTATTCTTGATTTTCTGTTGGCCTCAAGGTCCCATCCTTCCCTCAGGGTCCAGCATGTAATCAATTATGACAGTGGAAGGTGCAAGAAAATTTCTGCCAGTTAACTCTAAGGCCTTTGCTTTTATTATGTTTGTATAATCCACCGCAACTTCCAACTTCAAAGCTGTGGAAAGATCCAGAGAAGGAGAATTACTGCAAACAACTTGAGCAATCAGAAATCGCAGTTCTCTCAATCCTGAAAATTCTAACTCTGTTCTCTAATGTCAATTGTCTGGCTTTTAAATTTCTATTTATTTTTATTTTATGCATAGGAGAGTTTGGCCTGCATCCATGTAAGGGCACCACTTGTGTGATGCTTGCGGAGGCTTGAAGAGAGGGTCCAATCCCCTGGAACTGGAGTTATGGAAGGTTGTTAGTCGCCATGTGGCTGTTGGGAATTGAACCCAGGTCCTCTGCAACAGTAGCCAGTGCTCTGAAGAGCTGATCCATCTCTCCAGACCCTGTCTGTCATTTTTAGTTTTTGTTTGTTTTGGAGACAGTCTGGCTATGTAGCCAAAGGTGTTCTTGAACTCATTATATAGCCCAGGCTGGTCTCAAACCCACAGTGCTCTTGCATCAGTGTCCTGAGTGCCAGGACCACTGTCATCATGCTCTGCTTTTGTCTTCATGGTCTTAAATTTACAGTCTTCCTGTCAGGCGTGGTGGTGCATGTCTTTAATCCTAGCACTTGGGAGGCAGAGGCAGGCCGATCTTTGTGAGTTCAAGGCCAGCATGGTCTACAGAGCAAGTTCCAGGACAGCTGAGGTTAAGGGAGACCCTGTCTCGAAAACACTAAAAAAAAAAAATTTACAGTCTTCTTGTTTGTATTTTGAGGAATCCTTTTTTAATTTAAGAATTTGGGAGTCAGATGTGGCTGCGCTCACCTTTGATCCCACCACTCGGGAGGCTGAGGTAGGCAGATCTCTATGAGACTGAGTGAGGCTAACCTGGTCTACAAAGTGAGTTCCAGGCCAACTGGGGCTACAGGGAGATCCTGTCTCAAAAAAATTTTTTTTCTTTAAGTAGATGGTTCTGTCATTTAATGAGATGGGAAAGACTGGAGGGTGGGATTTAGTGATAGACTATCAAAAGGCTGTGTGGACACTTTGCTTGAGTGTGCATCAGCTATCCAGGTGGAGATGTGAAGTTGTGACTAGATAAGTGAATGAGAAACTCACTGTTCAGGTCCAGGCTGGGGCTGTAAAGATCCATACAGTGGGCTAGAGAGGTGGCTCAGTGGTTAAGAGCACTGGCTGCGCTTGCAGAGGTCCTGGATTCAATTCCCAGTACTCAATCTGGCAGCTAACAACCACCCATAACTCCAGATCTAGGGGATCTGTCACTGCGGGTACTGCATACATGTGGTACACTTACTTACAAGCACCCAAAATATGCATGCACATAAAATAAAAATAAATTTTAAAAAAGATCTATAAATCTATAAACTAAAAAGAGAGATGCGGGGGAGAATCTGCTCATCTCTGCCTCTATCTCTTATGTGCAGGAATGAAAAGTATGTGCCACCATGCATGCCCCAACACACAGAGTTTCTGATATGTATTGCCTACTTACTAAACATCCACATGCCTGGGATGTCTTAGGTTAGGCCACACCAATAACACACAGAAAGCACAGCTGAGAGCTGGCTGAGGACCATCCTCAGCTCCATCTCCTTCTGCATCGGGCATGAAGTCACCTGTCATTGTGAACATGTCTGTCACCCTAGTCCCTGAGTACCCACATCAGCACAATGCCTTGCTGAGCTGTGTCACATCTGAGCCATGTCAGTGTTAAGTCACAGAAGTTCCATGGTTTTACCTCAGTTTAACTTGTTCTATCCTGACCAAACTAGAATCTTATTCTATGATAAGCCTCAAAAGAGTACCATTTGGATGCTTTTAATTCCAGTACTAGGGAGGCAGAGGAAGGCAGATCTCCGTGAGGCGCAGGCCAGCCTGGTCTCTGTAGTGAGTTGTAGGCCAGCCAGAGCTACACAGTGAGACCCTGCCTCAATTAAAAAAAATAAGTGTTATTTGGCTACTCTAGAGGCTGAGATAGGATAGCAAATTCAAGACCTATGAGATACTGTTTCATGCACGCCTTTAATCCTAGCACTCGGGAGGCAGAGGCAGAGACAGGCGGATCTTTTTGAGTTCACGGCCAGCCTGCTCTACAGAGTGAATTCCAGGACAGCTGGAGCTACAGGGATACCCTGTCTCAAAAAGACAAAAAAGAAAGATAAAGAAAAGATAAAGAAAATAATTATTCACTTTTGAAAGGCATGTTATTTATTTATTTATTTATTTGATCTTTTTGAGACAGGGTCTCCCTTTAGTCCCAGCTGGCCTGGAGCTCACTTTGTAGACCAGGCAGGCCTTGAACTCACAGAGATCCACCTGCCTCTGCCTCCCAAGTGCTAGGATTAAAAGTGTGCGCCACCACATGAAAGGCATGTTATTTTAAGATGTGGTTAAAAAAAAGTGTAACACTAATTTTAGCTTCTATCTAAAGTTTAAGTGAATTACCTGCTCATTTTATAAACTGAGGGGACAATTGGTGCACTATAAAGTAAGCAATGCAAGATAATGTCCATTTAAATTTTTATTATTTATTTAATTTACTTATTTATTTTATTATGTATTTGAGTGTTTTGACTGCATGTCTGTAAGTGCACCCATGCTGTGCAATGCTCACAGAGGCCACAAGAGGGCGTTGGATCCCCTGGAACTGGAGTTACTGATGGTTGTTAGCCACCATGTGGGTTCTGAAAACTAAACCCAGGCCTTCTATAAGAGCAGCCAGTGAACCATCTAAAACCACTGAGCAATCTCTCCAGCCCCAGCCCATTGTTTCAAAGATCCTTTATTTTTCAATTTGGTTTGTTCCCCTAATTTTTCCTCTAGTGCTGGGATATGAAGACAGGGCCTCATAGTCAGGTGAGTGCTCCCTGCTGAGCTGGACTGGTGCTCCTCTCTCATAGTCAGGTGAGTGCTCCCTGCTGAGCTGGACTGATGCTCCTCTCTCATACTCAGGTGAGTGCTCCCTGCTGAGCTGGACTGGTGCTCCTCTCCCTCATAGGTGAGTGCTCCCTGCTGAGCTGGACTGATGCTCCTCTCTCATACTCAGGTGAGTGCTCCCTACTGAGCTGGCTCTCCCTCACAGTCAGGTGAGTGCTCCCTGCTGATCTGGACTGATGCTCCTCTCTCATACTCAGGTGAGTGCTCCCTGCTGAGCTGGACTCATGCTCCTCTCCCTCATAGTTAGGTGAGTGCTCCCTGCTGAGCTGGACTGGTGCTCCTCTCTCATAGTTAGGTGAGTGCTCCCTACTGATCTGGCCTGGTGCTCCTCTCCCTCATAGTCAGGTGAGTGATCCCTGCTGAGCTGGACTGATGCTCCTCTCTCTCATAGTCAGGTGAGTGCTCCCTGCTGAGCTGGACTGGTGCTCCTCTCTCATAGTCAGGTGAGTGCTCCCTGCTGAGCTGGACTGGTGCTCCTTTCCCTCATAGGTGAGTGCTCCCTGCTGAGCTGGACTGATGCTCCTCTCTCTCATAGTCATGTGAGTGCTCCCTGCTGATCTGGACTGATGCTCCTCTCTCATACTCAGGTGAGTGCTCCCTACTGAGCTGGACTGGTGCTCCTCTCTCTCATAGTCAGGTGAGTGCTCCCTGCTGATCTGGACTGGTGCTCCTCTCTCTCATAGTCAGGTGAGTGCTCCCTGATGACCTGGACTGGTGCTCCTCTCTCATAGTCAGGTGAGTGCTCCCTGCTGAGCTGGACTGATGCTCCTTCGCAGTTTCCTAAATTTCTCCCTAAACAACAATCCTTTCTCATTATTCAGCCTTCATTTTAGAGATCTGATTCATTCTGGCACCAGAGTGCAGGAGATTCTTCATTCACTTGTTCCGTTTGTTTGCTATGTTACAAACATTTTGTTAGGAGCCAGGGAAATAATGAATCAGATCCTGTTTTTAACTTCATGATTTATGTTTTTTGCTGTTTTTTTTTTTTTTTTTTTTTT
>VZQC01012819.1:1610792-1643611 GCA_009823505.1 Rhizomys pruinosus
TTTTTTTGGTGTTTTTGAGACAGGGTCTCCCTGTAGCCCCAGCTGGCCTGGAATTTGCTCTATAGACCAGGCGGGCCTTGAACTCACAGGGATCTGCCTGCCTCTGCCTCCCAAGTGCTAGGATTAAAGGCGTGTGCCACCACGCCCAGCTAGAAATGAATATATTCTAAAGACACTGGTGCTATCAGACTATTGGAAGAATGGACCTCCAGAAACTGGAATCTCCCCAGGAATCTCCTGCTGGGAGAAGAAATGGCTGAAGCCCTTGGGGATGCAGAGGAGAAACATCTGGCAGAGGAGGAACCAGTTTATCAGATGACCTTGCCCCGGAGCCTGACCTTGAAGGACAGACTTAACCGGTTAGACTATGGTGGCTGGGGACCGACCACGTCTTGGGTATATATCTCTTGCTTTCTATTTAAACCCTTATCCTCAGGCCAGGACTCCAAAGATGGAGTTGGAGGGGAGTGTCCATGGATCTCTTTGTCTATCTTCCCAGTGTGGTCACCCAGAAATCCTTTTCTGGTTTTCACTATTAATCTCTCTTATAATTAGCTTGAGGACAGGGGACTGAACTTGGCTTATTGAAGTGTAGGCTGTGACCCTGTCTTTTTTTTTTTTTTTTTGGTCTTTTCGAGACAGGGTCTCCCTGTAGCCCCAGCTGTCCAGCAACTCACTCTGTAGACCAGGCTGGCCTTTAACTCACAAAGATCCGCCTGCCTCTGCCTCCCGAGTGCTGGGATTAAAGGTGTGCGCCACCACGCCCGGCGACCCTATGTCTTAATGGCTGAAGGCTAGAGGACCAGGACCTTAAAGAGAGTGACTGACCTCTAGCTTCAGATTCACCTGTTTTTAATTTTCCCGATGGAAGACTTTATTCAAGACCATTGCAACAGGGACCAACATAACTACATGGACCAGTGGAGGTTTCTGGAGGTGACAGAATGACTTATCATGTTTGGTGACAGGACTGGGATAAATGGGCTGGAGAGAGGGCTCAGAAGTTAAGAGCCCAGGCTGTTCTTACTGAGGATCTAGTTCCGTTCCCAGCACCCACATGGTGGCTAACAGTCTGTAACTGCAGTTTTAAAAGATCCAGCGCCCTCTTCTGGCCACTCTGGGGCATCGCATAATATGGTGCACTCACATGCAGGCAAAACACTCACATAAAATAAAAATAAATTTAAAAAAATTTTAGGGATAATAGCTAAGGAATCTAGGGCCTGCAAGCCGCCCTCAAATCACAGGCAGCAATAAATCAAAGCCTTGTCTGCACTAGGTGCATGCTGCAGCCTGCTGAACACATAGATACCTAGGCGTGACTCTAGGGCGGGGCCGCGTGCACCTGCCACGCGCCAATCACAGGCCGGCGCGCAGGGGCGCAGGCGCCGCGGTCCTGGGCGGGGCCTCATCGCTCGCCCGTCTCCGCTCCGATTGGCCTTCCGGTGATGACGCAGGTGGCTGCTTTGGCCAATGGTTGCGGAGCCGGCCGGTCGGCCAGGCGGAAGTGGTGCAGGCGAGGTTGCCGGCGCCAGGCTGTGCAGTGCTGCGTATTCGTGGCTCTTGCGCCCTGCGGTCCTCGCTAAGATGCCGCGCTTCGCCTTGACCGTCGTCCGCCAGTGAGTAGTGCTGTGCCAGGGTGCTCGGTGATCCCTGGATCTGGTCCTTCTGGTTCTTGGCGTGCTCCAGCCCCGGGAGGGTGGGCTTCTAAGTGCTCTCCTTTCCTTCCTCTTCCCACGCTCACCTCCCCCCTCTTGTAATCCGTGCCACCCAAGTGAGGGAGGGCGGCAGGTCTAAAATGTCAGCACTCCAACGAGCGTGGAGGAACCGATCGAGATTCCCAGCTAGTTGGTGAAGACACGACCTCTCCACCCTTTCTGCTCTTCTGTGGATCCGAAGAGTTTGCAGAATTGCTGGTCAGCGCCTCATCTTTCTGATACTACTGCCTTCCTCTCCTTCCCCAGTGTTTGTCCCAGCTTCCTCTGGTTTGCTACGGTAGTCAATTCCAGCTTGGATATATTTGAGATTTACTTCTTACTTCTTCCCTCTCCAGAGCTTACAGATCTGAGATTCTTTCTTTTCTTTTTTTTTATTTTTTTTATTTTTTTATTTTTGAGACAGGGTCTCCTTTTAGTCCCAGCTGGCCTGGAGCTCACCATGTAGACCAGGCTGGCTTTGAACTCACAGAGATCCGCCTGCTTCTGCCTCCCGAGTGAGTGCTGGGATTCAAGGCGTCCGCCACCACGCCCGGCTGAACAAGATTGCAAGGAACAATCTGTTATGATTAAAAAAAAAAAATCAGATTTAGTCTTTAGGTCGCCTTTTCCCGCCCCAGCACGTTAGCAGAGTGGTGGTGGGAGGGGAATTCCTTGTGGTAAGAGGAGGGAGACCTTGGTGGGAATTGGGCTCCAGTCGGGAGCCTGGCCTCTGAGGACAGACTTAATCTTTATGGCCTTTGTCCTGATAAGCAAAATGAAGGCTGCAGTGCTTCTACTCTCACTGGGTTCCTGTGAGAATTAAATGGGGAAGGTGCAGTGTCTGACAGCACAGAGGAAGGAATATGCCCGAGAACTGAGCAACTTGTATTTCTAGAGCAGCTCCAAAATGCAGTTGGTTTTCACCTGTGTAGGTGAGGTTTATCAGACAGCCTCTGAGTCGGCTACCTTTTCAGCTTTTAGAGGGCTCAGAAAGAGCTCTGATGAGATTTTGGTTTTGTTTCTGTTTGTTTGCTTTGAGACTGGGTCTCACCATGTAGCTCTGGCCAGTCTGGAACTTGCCTAAACTAGCCTCAAACTCAAAGGTGTACCTTCCTCTGCCTCTGAGTGTTGGGATTAAATCTGGCTCTCTCGTTTAGCCTTTTATTGAAGTCTTCTTGAACTAACACCTTCTCTGTCTTGTTCTTTTATAGGAAGATAATCTTGAGCATCATTTGAAATGGGCTTTTTCTATTGTTTTTTTTTCCAGGGATTTTAATGGTTAAATTAGAAATCTCGTTCCTCTCTGTCACCCCTCTATTTTCTAGAGTGCTTTGGAAGGATTCTTCACCTCCTTAAGCTCGTACCACTTAATTGGAAGTGCAGAAGGAACTGGAGTCCCGATTGCCCTCTCTTCACATGAGATTGCTTTCTGGACCCTGCAGTATAGTGTCATTCTTAGGCCTTCTTCAAAGCTGTAGGACACGTGGGCTGGGAAAACCCCTCAGAAAGCAAAGTGATCCCTTTTTTGATTCCTAATATGAATGTGGATTTTATTATTTTGAAACCTGCAATTCACAGGTGAGTAAAGGAGTCAGACACCCCCCCCCACCAGTA
Organism: Rhizomys pruinosus; assembly: GCA_009823505.1. Lineage (NCBI taxonomy): Eukaryota > Metazoa > Chordata > Mammalia > Rodentia > Spalacidae > Rhizomys > Rhizomys pruinosus. The sequence continues at coordinate 1,614,104 of VZQC01012819.1, forward strand.
ACTTACTTTAAAGGCACATGCAAAGCAGATAGGTAGGATGTAAGCTAAAGCACTGTATCCACTGTCTTTTAATTACATTAAAGCCTAGTGTTTGCAGATCATGTGAATATCTCTCACCAGTCAGTGCCAAAGCTACTTTTTATTTTCCTAATATAATTGCGAGGAGTTCTTCTTCTGACATAGGAAGATAGAAGTGTTGAAATGCAGACAGGCAGGGCCGTGGTTAGCTGCTTTCCTGCCGTGGCCTTCCCAGCTCTCTCTGTTTTTGTTTTTTTGGGTTTTTTTTTTCCCCTTCAGCGTTGTCACAGATAAAAAAGCCTGGTGATTCAGGAACATAAGTGGTTTCAACTTTGACTGATAGTCACCATAGTTAAATATAATAGCTTACTGGACAGATGTATCAGTGGTTAAGCGTGTGTACTGTTCTAGGGCTGGAGAGAGGGCTCAGTGGTTAAGAGCACTGGCTGCTCTTGCAGAGGAAGACTACAGCTCACTCCCGGGCACCCGCATGGTGGCTCACAACCATATGTAACTCCAGTTCCAGTGGATCTAGAACCCTCTTCTGACCTCCGTAGGAACTGCACAACCATATGTAACTCTAGTTCCAGTGGATCTAGCACCCTCTTCTGACCTCCATAGGCATTGCACAACATAGGTGCATTTACATGCATGCAGGAAATACACTCATACACATTAAAAAATAAAATATTTCTAAAATGAATTTTAAAAAGTGTATACTGTTCTTGTAGAGGACCTATATATGATGACTTTTAACTTCTGAGCCATCTCTTCAGCTCTCTTGCTTTCTCTGCTGAGCTCCATCTTACCCAGGAATCCTAACCAAGCCTGTTTATTCCAGTCCTGTCACCAGACATAAGATATATATATCCGGGCATCATGGTGCACACCTTTAATCCCAGCACTTGGGAGGCAGAGGCAGGTGGCTCTCTGGGAGATGGAAGCCAGTTTGGTCTACATATTGAGTTCTAGGCCAGCTGGGGCTACAGGGAGACCCTGTCTCAAAAAAAAAAAAAAAAAAAAAATATATAATATATATATATATATGATGTGTGGGTGTATGTATAAAGACTTGAAGAGCTGGATCTCTTCATATAATGCAAGAAAATGTTAAAGCAGTTTCCTGTGTCCAACTAGATCCTTTATATGCTTTGTCCTTCATCATCTTTGAAGTGGAGGTACCACAGTGTATAATTTTTGGAATATAACACACTGGATTCCAAGTGTCAAGTCTTTAATTATTTTTAGTATTTTTTTAAATTTTATCTGTATGAGTGTTTTGTTTGCATTTGTGTAAGTGCAGCTGTGTCATGCAATCCCTGCAGAGGCCAGAAGAGGATGGCAGATCCCCAAGAACAGGAGTTACAGATGGTTGTTAGCCCACAGGTGGGTGCTAGGAACTGAACCCAGGTCTTCTGCAGAGTAGCCAGGGCTCTTAACCTCTGAGCCATCTTTCTAGCCCCAAGTCTTTCATTGTCGTTGAACTGTAATTTCTTTTTTTTTTTTTGTCTTTTTGAGACAGGGTCTCCCTTTAGTCCTAACTGGCCTGGAGGTCACTATGTAGACCAGTTGGGCCTTGAACTCACAGAGATCCGCCTGCCTCTGCCTCCTGAGTGCTAGGATTAAAGGCGTGCACCACCATGCCTGGCTGAACTGTAATTTCTCATGACAGCACAGTGTCGCAAAGGCCAGCACAGGGAGGTGGGCATCGCTGTCCTTCTACAACAATGTCAAATGTGTTTACTTTCAGCCATGTGCAAACCATTCACTTACATTTAAAAATTTTTTATTTATTATTTTTATTTTATGTATATGAATTGTCTGCATGTAGGTAGGTACACCTGTGTCATGCAGTGCCCACAGAGGTCAGAAGTGGGCATTGGATCCCCCAGAACTGGAGTTAGGAATGGTTGTTAGCCACGATGTGGGTGCTGGGAATGGAACCTGTGTCCTCTGTAAAAACAGTGAGTGCTCCTCTAACAACTGAGTTATCTCTCCAGCCCTCACTTTATTTATTTATTTTTTTTATTTTTTATTTTTTGTGTGTATGAGTGTATGGTCTGCACGTAGGTAGGTACACCCATGTCATGCAGTGCTTCAGAGGTCAGAAGAGAGCATCAGATTTCCCTGGAACTGGAGTTAAAGACGATTCTTAGCCACCTTGTGGGTGCTGGGAATCAAACCCGGGTCCTCTGCAAGAGCGGTCGGTGCTCTTAACCACTGAGCCATCTCTCCAGTCCTCACATTTTTAACCACCTCTTAAAACTTTAAGCTGCTTGTGGTAGCACATGCCTTTAATCCTAGCACTTAGGCAGGCAGATCTTTGTGAGTTCAAGGCCAGCCTGGTCTACAGAGTGAGTTCCAGGACAGCTGGGGCTACAGGGAGACCCTGTCTTGGAAAAACAAACAAACAAACAAACAAACAAACAAAAAACCTTTAAATTAAAAAAAAATTTCATTTTTAAAAATTTTATTTTATGTGTGTGAGTGTTTTGCCTGCGTGTATGTTAACACCTATGTTATCCAGTGCCTGCAGAGGTCAGAGAGGGCATTGTATCCCCTGGAACTAGAGTTACAAACTGTTGTTAACCACCGTGTGGGTGCTGGGACTCAAACCCATGTCCTATGCAAGAGCAGCCAGTGCTCTTAACTGCTAAGCCATCTCTCCAGCCCCTAAACTCTTTTATAAATAAATTTACTTTGCTTTTTCAGGTTTTTCCTTTTTTCCCAAGACAGGGACTCATTAGATAGCCTTGGCTGGATTGGAACTCACTATGTAAATAGACCAGGCTAGCCTTGAACCCACAGAAATCCACCTGCTTCTTCCTCTCCAATGCCGGGATTAAAGGTGTGTGCTACCATGCCCGGCCAATTTAATTTGCTTGTATGGATTAGAGATGATGAATCCATGAAGAAATGGATGGGAGAACTGATTTGTTTTTGTTTAGCCTGCCTGTCAACAGTTATTTAACATGTTGTGGAATGCTAATCATTGTTTCAAGGAAGCAAAATAATAGATCACCCATAATTTGATATTTTGATAGTGATATATGCAGCTTCTAGTATCAGGATGTTTATAAAATAGGGAGGTTTGGCAGCCTGGAGACTTTTTATGTGAACAAAGCTGTATCTTGAGTTAGGTATTCTGGGTCTTTTTTTTTTTTTTTAATGTGTATGAATGTACTGTCTGCATGTAAGTCTGTGCACCCCTGTCGTGCAATACTGTGGAGGTCAGAAGAGGGCGTCGAATTCCCCTGAAACTGGAGTTAAAGACGGTTCTCAGCTGCCATGTGGGTGCTGGGAATCGAACCCAGGTCCTCTGCAAGAACAGTGAGTACTCTTAACCACTGAGCCATCTCTCTAGCCCATCTTTTCTTTTTTTAATTTTTTTTTATTTTATTTTGTTACGTTATGTTATGTTTTTTTATGTGTGTGTTTTTCCTTCATATGTGTAAGTGTACCACATGCATGCCTGATGCCTGTTGGGGCCAGAAGAGGGCATCAGATCCCCTGAAACTGGAGTTAAGGACAGTTGTGAACCAGAATGTGGGTTCTGGGAACTGAACCAGTCCTCTACTAGAACAGCAAGTGCTCTTAACAGCCGGACCATCTCTCCAGCATCAGTTGTATTTGAGTTTTGAGACTCACTATGTAGCCCCGGCTGGCCTCAAACTGACAGAGCCCCGTCCTGGTCAGCTAGGATTACACTAGGGAAGCTGTCACTCCCAGCATCCTAAATATTTCATTCTTCTCAAACTCTCTAGTGAAACTGCTACTGGCCTTTGTTTATTTATTTCTGTATGTGTGTGAATGTACTGTCTGCATGCAGGTCTGCGCACCCGTGTCCTGCAATGCCGCGGAGGTCAGAAGAGGGCGTCGGATTCCCCTGGAACTGGAGTTAAAGACTGTTTTCAGCCGCCGTGTGGGTGCTGGGGATCGAACCCGGATCCTCTGCAAGAGCAGTCGGCGCTCTTAACCGCTAGGCCATCTCTCCAGCCCGCACTGGCCTTTGAAATCTGTATTTGCAAATGAATTAATTGGTCAAGGAAATTAGGATCAAGCCATATTCATGATTGAACATGGGGTGAGGTTTTTGCAATTTCATGTACACCACAGCAAATGTGTTATAAAAACCCCCAGTGATTGGGGCTGGAGAGATGGCTCAGAGGACCCAGGTTTGATTTCCAGCACCCACATGGTGGCTAAGAACTGTCTTTAAGCCAGGCGTGGTAGCACATGCCTTTATTTATTTATTTATTTTTTAAATTTTATTTATTTTTGTATGTGTATGAATGTACTGTCTGCATGTAGGTTTGTGCACCCATGTCATGCAATGCCTCGGAGGTCAGAAGAGGGCGTCGGATTCCCCTGGAACTGGAGTTAAAGATAGTTCTCAGCCACCATGTGGGTGCTGGGGATGGAACCCGGGTCCTCTGCAAGAGCAGTCAGTGCTCTTAACGGCTAGGCTGTCTCTTCAGCCCCGGCACATGCCTTTAATCCTAGCACTCAAGGCAGAGGCAGGTGGATCTCTAAGTTCAAAGCCAGCCTGGTCTACAGAGTGAGTTCCAGGCTAGCTGGGGCTGCAGGGAGACCTTGTCTCAAAAAGACAGGAAAAAATAACCCAGTGACAAACAGGATTGTCTGTTGAATTTGAATCCCTTAAAAGGATATAACAAAGGGGGCTGGAGAGATGGCCTAGCGGTTAAGAGCACCGACTGCTCTTGCAGAGGACCTGGGTTCGATCCCCAGCACCCACATGGCGGCCAAGAGCCGTCTGAGACTCCAATTCCAGGAGAACTCCAGCTCCAGGGGGATCCGAGACCCTCTTCTGACCTCCGCGGCATTGCACGACACGGGTGCACAGACTTGCATGCAGAAAATAAAAAATAAATAAAAAAAAAAAAAAAAAAAAAAATTAAAAAAAAAAAAAGGATATAACAAAGAAATTAAGCTTTCTATTTATATATTATTTTTTCTATTAACATATAATAATATTCTAATATGTAATATAGTATTCTTTAGAATATTTCTAGTATAAAGAATACCACAGCTGTAAATCTGAGTGAAGAGAAGCAGTATGATAATGGCCCCTGGCCCGTGCACGGCCTATAAATGGCTACTCATGAGACCTCATTTCTTGGCATAGCATTTAGATTCCTGTGGAGTTGGGTGTTCTGTTTTGGAAATGGATTACCCTGCAGAATTTGAAAATGGGTTTGGTTCTTCCTGACTCCTTCAGAATATATCCCTCTGACCTTTCCGAAGCGCCCCCCCTTCTGCTGCTATCACCCGCCAAACTGTGCTTAAGGGAAGTGGCTTCCTAGTCATAACTCTGAGCCATTCCCACTGCCCAAACTTAAACATTTGCTTCGGGAATTTATAGAAACTTTTGTTAAAGCCGATAAAAGCTATAAAGCTAAATATTTACATGAGTTTGGGGAAAACAATTCTATTTTGGGATACCTATCTTTAATAAAGTGGCTTGAGGGCAAAACTGCCCACTAGAAGCTAAAAGGAAGGGAATGGTAACTGCGTGTGTGTGTGTGTGTGTGTGTGTGTGTGTGTGTGTGTGTGTCGAAGACCAAGGGACATTGGGTGACCTGTCCGTCACTCTCCGCCTTGTTCCCTTGAGCTAAGCTGGCAGCCAGCAAGTCCTCCTGGCTCTGCTCACCCCCAGTGCTGGGGTTATAGCACAGACACACACGGGTCACACCTTGCTGTCTACACAGATGCCGGGGCCAGGCCCCACACTCAGCTCTTAACCCACTGAGCCGTCCCTCCAACCCCAGCTTCTATTCAGAAGTGATCTTTTTTGTTTGAGACAGAGTCTCCCTGTAGCCCTAGCTGTCCTAGAACTCACTATGTAGACCAGATCTCTCACAGAGATCCACCTGCCTCTGCCTCCCGAGTGCTGGGATTAAAGGGGTGCACCACCACACTCAGCCAGAAGTGATCTCTTAATGATACTGTTATACCTGCATTGATTTTGGTCAATTACAGCTAAATGAAATCCCCTAACTATATCATATCTATTTTTCTTCTTTTGCTGAAAAAAAAAAAAAAAGATCATTTGATGGTAGGGTAGTGTCTTTGCAAAACCATCTAGTCAGCTGGGTTCTGGTTTTGGCAGGGACAGTTTAACAGTGTCATAACTTTCAGCTCTTGGGATTTTGCCAGCATTTCACCAACCGCGTCTCCCCAGCCCCTCCGCAGCCCCTCATCCTTGATTATAAATGTATGCTGTCTTTGCCTCTTATTGTGAGTTAAATTGGGAGAGAGTTACTTCTATGTAAAGGCAAGTTTGTTTTTGTTTTTATGATAGGTTGGTTGGTTTTCTTAGAACTCACTATGTAGACTGAGCTGCCCTTCATCTCACAGAGATCCACCAGCTTTTGTAATGCCACAACACCTGGCTCCTTTACGTTTTCGGAGACAGGATCTCATGTAGCCTAGGCTGGCCTCAAAGGTATTGTGTTATTACTGAGGATGATCTTGAACTCCTGATCCTTTAGCTTTTGGGTTTTTGTTTATTTGTTTGTTTTTGGTTTTGGTGGTAGTTTTTTTTTTTTTGTGCGTGTAGGGGGGGTTGGTTTGGTTTGACTTTATTTTTATTTATTTATTTTTTGGAGACAGGGTTTCCCTGTAGCCCCTATTGGCTTGGAATTTGCTATGTTAGACCAGGCTGGCCTTGATCTCACAGAGATCTGCCTGCCTTTGCCTCCTGAGTGCTGAAATTAAAGGTATGTACCACCATGCCCAGCTTACCTTTTAATTTTTTTAGGATAAGATCTTATTTGTAGGAGAAAGTGAGTCACTATGTCAGGCTTTTTTTTTTTTTTTATTTTTTTTTTTCTTTGTCCTTTTTTGAGACAAAATCTGCCCTATAGCCCTAAGCTGCCTGGAACTCACTCTGTTTTTTTAGACAGGCTGGCCTGGAGCTCACTCTGTAGAACCACAGCGCTGGCCTGGAGCTCTCTTGTAGACCAAGGCTAGGCCTGGAGCTCACGTCTGTAATTGACCACTCCTGGACTACCGTACCGGCCCTGGAGTCACATCCTGTAGAGCAGGCTGGCCTGGACTCACTCTGTAGACCAGGCTGGCCTGGCTCCTCTGTAGACCAGGCTGGCCTGGAGCTCACTGTAGACAGGCTGGCCTGGAGCTCACAGAGCTCCCCCCTGCCTCTGCTTCCTGAGTTCTAGGATTAAGGGTGTACGCCACTATATATGTTTTTTTCAAAGCCAATGTTTTATTGAAGCTCTGTGTATTTTTTTTTTTTTTAATCAAATCTAGACCTGTGCCTGCCCCTCCCTACCCCCACTCCATCAGAGCTCATGAATTCTACCAGAAACTGTTTTTCATCTTTCTCTCAGACTCTCTCAAAATTCTCGATCGAAGTTTTACTGTTTCGAGCAGAAGTTCACCATTTTCAGTCAGTTTTGACGCAGTCTTTCTGTGGTCGTTGTTGTTTATTCCTGTCCAATATCGCATCACTCTCAAAATATGCAAAATCATGCCATATATCAAATATGCACATCATACAATATATCATATAGCTTTTAGCATCTTCAGCCTTACGGATTTTTTTTTTTTTTTTTTTGGTTTTTATTTGTCTTTCCAGATAGGTCCTCTCTGTAGCACCCAGCTGTCCTGGAAAACTCCTGTGTAGATCAGGCTGGGGCCTTGAACTCACAAAGACCACCTGCTTGAGTTCTAGCGATTAAAGGTGATGACAAATGTGCCACCCAACGGCCATGGCTTGTTTTTTCTTTGTTTAGGTTGACAAGAGGTCATGTGCACCATCAGTTCGTGCCTTTGCTCTGCACTGGGGTCTTCCTTCACCATAAGCGTACACCCAAATGAGGTACAGAAAGCAACGACATCCTGTCTGGTCGTTCACTGTAACTGAGTCTCAGGATTTAGCCTGGGTTAGTCTTCAACAATTAGGCAGTCTATACTCTGAAGAGGCAGGATAACCCCAGTAGTTTGCTCAGTCCACAAGCTGGAGTCTTAGCAGTTCCCATTCTGGCATCTGAAGGTTGTAAAAGATTCTTGGAGAGACATGAGTCTTCAGTCCATATTAGAAGGCTGAAAAGGCTGTGCCTTCTCACATCTTGAAGGATGCAAAAGCTATGGCAGCCACAGAGTAATGAACTTCGCAGTAAGACACGGCAAAACAAACTTGCTCGCTTTTTATTTTTTTTTCACAAAAAATTTTTTGTCTTTTTACCTAAAGATCTCAATGTTTTATACCTGCAAGGTAAGTTTTCTCAGGACTTTTTTTATTTCTGGCTATATACTTTCCTTTGGATGTTTACAGGCCACATAGTAGCCCAGATTAATTCAACCAAAAAGTCTTTTGTTTTCTCAAGTCAGTTGAGGATCTGTCCTCAAGGGTCACCTTCACGTGTTTTTAGCGGGAGAGAGGCACTAAGTCCCTGGCTCTATTGCTTTTCAATCAGACCAGTTCCATTCCACTTGAGGAACAAAGTCAGTTCTATTGCTAGATCCAGGCTATCTCCTTTTTTTGCAAGTATGGAGCAGACTTTCCTTCTTTTATAGGAACTGGACACTGACTAAGTCTCATTAGTGGATCTCTCCAAGACTCTCTGTCCTGCCTACATGAGAGACTGTGACTCACCATATTGCAGGACATTTCAAATGAGATGCCCCACCTTGTCGATAGTTCCCTGAGAACTTAGTTGCCTCTGAGGGCAAGGAACAAAGTTACTCCCTTTAAGACCCTTCTGGCCAAAATGGTTGGTAATTATTGGGCATTATAGTTTGTCATAAGCATCAGAAAGGTAAACGTTGTCAGCAGGCCATGATAACTTTAACTACATCAAGCTATCTATTTAGAAGAATGCTTGGAACACCCCAATTGCCGGGCTTATGGTGGTTGCTATGTGCCTTTAATCCTTAGCACTTTGGGAGGTCTAGAGTGCAGGCAGAACTTCTTTGTGATGTCAAGACATGTTAGCTCTGTCATATCAGAAAGTGAAGTTTCGCAGGGACACAGCTGGGCTACACGGGCGAGACTCTTCCGTATCAAATAAGAGCAAAGAAAAAAAAAAGAAATAAGTGTTAAAAACTAGAAACAGCCCTGTTAGAATATTAAAAAAAGCCTATCTCATAAAATAAGCAACTGTGTTTAGTATAATTGCATGACAGAACTATTTCATGTCTTGATGCATCGCCATATATTACTGCACTGTGCTTAAATATATTACATAAACATTTCCTCAGCCTTGTATCGATTCTCAAATTAGATACCATATTACCTCCAGAGTATTTCCAATTTCTTAAACTCTCAAATTATAAAATGGTAGCTTGTATTCTAGAACACTCGTGTTAAAGGATCTCACCAATATGAGCATGTCATCCAGTTGGTTTTCCATGATCACTCTAAGCATTGCTCGAAGCTCAGTTTGCCTTACAACTTAGGTAATGGTGCTAGCATCCATCGGATTGAGGGCATATCCATATTTGTCAAATTCTCCTTTTTCTGGTGCGGTGTCCTATCTTCAACTTACATGTGTTACTTCACTTAGCATAAGTGCTTTGTAGTTCATCCAATTTACCTGCAAAGTTTCAGTAATGTCAAAATTTTTCTTCACCACTGCATAGAACTCCAATTGTGTAGATGTACCACGATTTTTCTCTATCCACTCGACAATTGAGGGACACGTTGGGTTTTGTTTCCAGCTCTTTGCTATTGTGAAGGAGAGCTGCAAACATACATAACATGATGTGCATGTATTCTCTGTGTAAGATGAAGCTTGTGGGTACATACCCAGAAATTGGTATGGCTGTGTCGGGTGACAAGCTCATTTTGACTCTTTGAGGGTTTTCTACACTGCTTTCCAAGTGGTTTTAACAAGTTTACATTCCCACCAGCAGTGGAGGAATGTTCCCCTTATCCCCACAGCCTCTCAGCACTGGTATCATTTGTTTTCTTGATCCTAGCCAGGCTTATGGAGTGGAGGATGATATCTTTTTTTTTTGGTCTTTTTTGAGAACAGGGTCTCCCTTTAGTCCCAGCTGTCCTGGAGCTCTCTATGTAGAGCCAGGCTGGCCTTGAACTCAACAGAGATCCACCTGCCTCTGCCTCCCAGGGCTGGGATTAAAGGCTGTTCGCTCACCCACGCCTGGTGAGATGGAATATCTTTAAAGTGGTTTTAATTTGCATTTCTTAATTATTTTTTAATTACTATTTATATATAATGTGTATGAGTGTAACTGTCCGCATGTAGGTTGGTGCACCCATGTCGTGCAATACCTTGGAGGTCAGAAGAGGGCATCAGATTCCCCTGGAACTGGAGTTAAAGATGGTTCTTAGCTGCCATGTGGGTGCTGGGAATCAAACCCAGGTCCTCTGCAAGAGCAATCAGCTCTTAACTGCTGAGCCATCTCTCCAGCCCCTTTAATTACTTTTTAAGATGTTTCTCAGCCATCTCTAATTCCTCACTTGTGAAGTCTCTATTCAGCTCTTTACTCCATCTTTTGAGTGAGTCATTTGTTTTCTTCTTTGTTTTTTGAGTAGTTTATATACTCTGGAAATCAATGCTTTGTCAGATGTTTCTGAGGTGAAGGTTTCCTCCCACTCGGTGGGTTTTTTCTTCACTTCCTTGATTGTTTCTTTTGATGAACAGAAGCTTTTGAGTTTAATGAGGTCCCATTTGTCAATTGTCGATCTTATTTCTTGCACAGCTGCTGTCTGATTTAGGAAGTCTTTTCCTAGGCCTATGTCTTGTAGGCTGCTGCCAACTTTTTCTATCACCTTCAGAGTTTGGGGTTTCATGTTGAGGTCTTTGATCCATGTGGAGTTGACTTTTGTACAGGGTGAGAGGTAGGGGTTTAACTTCATTCTTCTACAGGTGGTGATCCAGTTTTGCCAACACCACTTGCTGAAGATGCTATCTTTTCTCCATTGTGTCTTCTTGGGCCCCTTGTCAAATATGAGGTGGCTGAAATTGTATGTGCTAAAGTTTGGATCTTCAGTTTTATTCCATTGGTCAACAGGTCTGTTTTTTTTGCCAGTACCAAGCTGTTTTGCCACTGTGTGTTTTTTTTTGTTGTTGTTGTTGTTGTTGTTGTTGTTGTCTTTTTGAGACAGGGTCTCCCTGGGAGTCCAGCTGTCCTGGAACTCACTCTTGTAGACCAGGCTGGCCTTGAACTCACAGAGATCCACCTGCCTCTGCCTCCCAAGTGCTAGGATTAATGGTGGGCACCACCACGCCTGGCCCTGCCACTGTATATATTTTTAACTTTTATTGTTAAGGATTTATTCTCACTTATGTGTATGAGTATTTGTCTGTCTGTATGTCTGTCTGTCTGTATGTATGTGTACCATGTAAGTACTGTACAGGTACCCTCAGAGGCCAAAAGAGGACATTGCATCCTCAGAAACTTGGAGTTACAGTGTGTGCTGGGAATGGAACCTGGGTCCTCTATAGGAACAAGTGCTCTTAACCACTGAGCCATCTCTCCAGGCTTTTTACGTTTTTTTAGTCAGCATATTACTTTTTCTTTTAATTTTTACTTTATGTGTATGAGTGTATTGCCTGCATGTATATAAGTGCACCCCAGTCATGCAGTATCCACAGAAGTCAGAAGAGGGCATTGGATAGAATTAGATTTACAGACAGTTGTGTGGGTGTGGGTGCCAAGATTTGAACCCAGGTCTTCTACAAGAGCAGCCAACGTTCTTAAGTGCTGAGCCATCTCTCCAGCCCCTACTTTTTGTTTTTGAAACAGGTTCACACTAAAATTGAGCTTGAGATCCTCCTCCTCAGGCTCCTGGGCAGATGCTTATTAGTTTTTTTTATTTACCCTTCTGTTATTTCTTTTTGTGGATCCAAATATTTATCATTTCCTTCATGTCTAAAAAGGTGGCACTGGGGCTGGAGAGATGGCCTAACGGTTAAGAGCGCCGACTGCTCTTACAGAGGAGCCGGGTTCGATCCCCAGCACCCACATGGCGGCCTAGAACCGTCTGAAACTCCAATTCCAGGAGAACTCCAGTTCCAGGGGAATCTGAGAGCCTCTTCTGACCTCCTCGGCATTGCATGACACGGATGCACAAACTCGCATGCAGACAGTACATTCATACACATACAGAAATAAATAAAAAAAAATAATAAAAAGGTGGCACTTTAAAGTTATTCAAGGCCTTGGCTTTAGCATGGTGTCTTACAAACAGCTCCCTTTCCATACAGCCTCTGTGCTTTCAGAGGACACAGGGTCAGGCAGTGTTCCAAGAGGCAGAACCCCCACTGCTTGCCTGTTAATGTTACCATTGTTACAGTCATTTTAGCCATAGTTAATGGCCATCTGGGTTATTTACAGTCTTCTGTTATTGGCAATAACACTGTAACAAATATTCTTTTAAAACATGAGCAGGTTGCCCCAGTAATAAGGTTGCTGGGTAATAAATAAAGGATTAGTGAAGCTGAAGATAGTTGAAGACGACCCACCATATGTGGAGGGCACTCTCTGGAGCTCTGTTACAGTTTCTTGGGATTGTTGCCAAGCATTGGGCATCTTAAAGTGGTACCACCACTGGCTGTGCCCATGCAGGAGATGGGTAGGGGATAGGCTGTCTGGATAGGTGCACAGAACTGGGGATTGAACCGGAAGGGTGGGTGAGGATGGTCCTGGGGAAGGAAAACTACCTCCTGGGGCTGGATTATAAAGAATGAGGCCTATGGGTCAAGCCCAGCAGGTGGTTTTAATATGACCACCAGGTGGTTCCAGTGCCTCTTAAGTCAAGGGCTGTGAGCAGAAGCTGGCAGACAACTGCTTTTGTCAACAAGGGACAAGGTTCCAGGCAGGTTCTGGAGTTTCTGAATTGCCTTTTTTTTTTTTTTTCCCTTGAGATAAGTGTTTCACTATGTAGCACACTCCTTAGCCCAGGCTGACTCACTCCTTAGCCCAGGCTGACTCACTCCTTAGCCCAGGCTGCCTCACTCCTTAGCCCTGGCTGCCTCACTTCTTAGCCCTGGCTGACCTGGAACTCTTCAGCCTCCTGCTCGGCCCCCACCAAGTGGTAGAATTACAGGTGTACACCATCACGTCTATCTGCTTTGTCTGCTGGAGTCCCGAGGAAGTTGATCCCATGGAAAGTTTTTGTTATTGTTACCGAAACTAGAAGCTAGTGCTTCTCTTGGAGCAAAAGGAACATTCATTCTCTCTAGTAGCCGGGGAAATGCAGATTGAAATCCAGGTACCAGAGTTTGCAAATTGGGGTAAGTACTTTAGTGTTGCGTTTGTATTTTGAGACAGGGTCTTATATATCACCCGGGCTGGGGTGGAACTCTGCTCTGTAGTAGAAGAGGACCTTGAACTCATGGCCTTCCTGCCACTACCTGCTGAGACATAGACATGTGCCATCAGGCACAGCTCCACTCTAACGTTTTTCTAGAAAAGCTGGACGTTTGCACGTGAGATACAGTGCAGCAGGTCTAGTGCTGTGTACATACTTCTAAGTATGAGTTTAATTAAGGCTCAAGCATTTTTAGCTGGATTCTTTTTACCCATGTGTATTGATCAAAATAAATTATATACATGCTTGCAACAGATTTGGATCATGTTCACCTCCCCACAGCCTCACTAACCCCACCCTGAATTCTTGATTCTGCCTTTCATGTCTGTATTAGTCACTTTTCTGTTGCTGTGATAAAACACCAGACCAAGGAACTTATAAAAGGAAGAGTTTATTTGAGCTTACGATTGGCGGTTCCAGTCCATTGTGGCGGGAGGCGTGACGGCTGGATCTGGAGCAGCAAACCGAGGGTCACATCTCGCAAAGAGCACAGGAAACAGAGAGGAGCAACTGTAGAGCACGAGGCTTGTTAAGCTCACTAAGCCCGCCCCCAGTGACACACTTCCCCCAGCATGGCCACACCTTCTAAGACCTCCAGAAACAGCACCACCAACTGGAGACAAATGTCTGAATACCTAGAGCCTATGGGGGACACTCATTCAAACCACCACATTCCACTCCCTGGCCCCCATAGGCTCCTGACCATATAAAATGCAAAACGCATTTAGTCCAACCTTAAAAGTCCCCATAGTCTTTACCAGTTTCAATGTCATTCAAAAGTCCACAGTCCAAAGTCTCTTCTGAGACTCAGGCCAATCTCTTAACTGTAAGCTCCTGTAAAATCAAAAGGCAAATTACATACTCCCAATGTACAGTGGAACCGAATACACATTCCCATTCCAAAAGGGAGGAATAGAGGCATAGTGAGGAAATACTGGACCAAAACAAGACCGAAAACCAGCAGGGCAAACGCCAAGTCCTGTAGCTCCACATGCGACTTCTGGGACTTGACTTCCAAAGGGCTTACACGGCTCAGCTCTTCCAGCTTTGCTTGCAACATACATCTCTTTCTTAGGCTGGTACCACTCCCCGTATGCAGCTCTCCTTGGCAAATATCTCACAGGTCTGGCATCTCGAAAGTCTTCTTGGGGTCTCCGCTGCCAACCAGGCTTCATACTCACAGCTTCACGCAGTGGCCTATCACGGCCTTCTTTATTCAGGGACACCCCTGCTGTACTCTTCCTGGCCTCTTTGGCTCTCTGAAACCGTGGAGGAAGAGCTGATGACCCCTTCACTCTTGCAAACTTCATGTCTCTAAAGCCAGCACCACGTGAATGAAATTGCCGAATCTGGCTGCAAGTTCGGGCCAGACCCTGGCCCATTTCAACCACATTTGCTACTTTTCTCTGCCCTGGACTTGCTGGAGGATTAGCTGGGTGTGGTCTTGCCCTGAAGGTACTGATTCTTTTGTTTACTTGTAAATCTCGAAGCCCTTCCTTAATCACTTTAAACTCCTTATCAAAAGGAAACTCTCCTTCACAAGCCTTGGCCCCACCTTTAATCTTCCTAGTGCAGTTTTCAGATCCAACCTCTCCTTCACATGCCTTGGCCCCACCTTTAATCTTCCTAGTGCAGTTTTCAGATCCAACCTCTCCTTCACATGCCTTGGCCCCACCTTTAATCTTCCTAGTGCAGTTATCAGAGCCAAACTGTACATTTTGCATTTCTTTCTGCTCCATCTGCTCTTTTTCACTGTAGATCTGTATAATATTCACCATTAAAAGCCACGCCACCATTTCTACATTAGGCTGTCTTGAAATATCCTCCGCCAAAGACATCAGTCCACTGCTTTTCAACTTAGCATCAGGCAAGCATCTGGGCTGTGGGCAAACTGCTGCCAGACTCTTTATCAAAATATCCCGGTTGCTGCCTAAGACTTTATTTTCCCCTGGAACCACATCTTTTGCAGCCATGCTTTCTTCCAGGCCTCCACTAGAATGGCCCTTTAAGCTCTGCTTACAATAGTCAACAGCCTTTCCAGCCCAAAGTTCCAAAGTCTTCCACACTTCTCCAAACATACACATGGTCAGGTTCTTCACAGCCAACAGCCCACTCTCTGGTACCAATAACTGTATTAGTCAGTTTTCTGTTGCTGTGATAAAACACCAGACCAAGGAACTTATAAAAGGAAGAGTTTATTTGAGCTTACAATTGGCGGTTCCAGGGAATTAGTCCATTGTGGCGGGAGGCGTGGTGGCCGGATCCAGAGCAGCAAACAGAGGGTCACATATCGCAAAGAGCACAGGAAACAGAGAGGAGCAACTGTAGAGCACGAGGCTTGTTAAGCTCACTAAGCCCGCCCCCAGTGACACACTTCCCCCAGCATGGCCACACCTTCTAAGACCTCCAGAAACAGCACCACCAACTGGAGACAAATGTCTGAATACCTAGAGCCTATGGGGGACACTCATTCAAACCACCACAATGTCCTTGGTGGCTTGTGTGTGTGCACGTGGAGGTCAGAGGTTGGCATTGGGTGTCTATTTCTCTACTGCTCTCTACCTTACTCTTTTCATTTGATTGATTGATTGATTGATTGATTGATTGATTGATTGATTTGGAAACAGGGTCTCCTGTAGACCCAGCTGGCCAGATGTTCACTAGATAGATCAGGTTAGCTTTGATTTCATAGAGAACTGCCTGCTTCTTTCCTCTCCACTGACACACCCTGTCCTCATTCAGGGCAGGAACTAATAGACTGACCTTCCTAATGTCGTTCTGCTGCCTTGAAACGTTGATCACTATGCTTATTTTATTTTTTTTTTATTTTTTTTTTAATTATTTATTTTTGCATGTGTATGAATGTATTGTCTGCATGCAGGTCTGTGCACCCGTGTCGTGCAATGCCACGGAGGTCAGAAGAGGGTCTCGGATTCCCCTGGAACTGGAGTTCTCCTGGAATTGGAGTTACAGACGGTTCTTAGCCGCCATGTGGGTGCTGGGGATCGAACCCGGGTCCTCTGCAAGAGCGTCGGTGCTCTTAACCGCTAGGCTATCTCTCCAGCCCCCACTATGCTTATTTTAACAAGGCTACTTAACTTCATGGTCCATATCCAATTGTTGGAGGTGTCTTGATTTTTGAGCTCATCGGTTGGGATAGATGATTGCAAATAATCATTGGAATGAAATGTTAAGAAACGGAAATATATGATTCATGTCTTCGTTGTTGATATTTTTTCCTCTTCAAATAACAGTGTTTTGCTTTTGTTTTTGTTTTTGTTTTTTAGTGGAGAAACAAGATTTAACAAGGAGAAGATCATTCAAGGTTGGTATAATGGGATTGTTACGTAGTTCTGCCCTGGTGTTAATGTGATGGGAATTAATCAGATTTGGTAGGGGAGGGTGCTCAGGCAACAGCACTGTAATAAGATTGAATTGGACTGGGATTAGAGCTTGGAGGTACCATAGCAACCACAGACTTGGACCAAAGCAATCAGTCACCAGGAAGAGTAGGTCTCTGGTGAACCAGATAGGAAGGGGGGTTCTCCAGATGCCTCTATACAGAGCCTCAAAGGGGCCAAGTTGCTGATTTTAAAAAGTTATGTTTGGTTCATAGTGTCTTGAAATACTGAAATTAAGATTTAAAATGACTGGGCATGGTGGCACACACCTTTAATCCCAGCGCTCGGGAGGCAGAGGAAGGTGGATCTCTGTGAGTTCAAGGACAGCCTGCTCTGCATAGCAAGTTCCAGGCCAGCTGGGATNCACCACGCCCAGCTCAGGTTGCTCTTGATCTCACAGAGACCCGCCTGCCTCTGCCTCCCAAATGCTAGGACTAAAGGTGTGTGCCCTTGGCCTGAAATCTAATATTTTGTTCATGGTTTGAAAACTGCTCATTGTTACACTTGCTTATTTGATAACACACCTCCATTTTTGTTTGAGTGTATTGCAAGCCAAATCCTTCACACTCCTGAGGAAACCTTTTCGTTCCAAGTCATAAAGTGATAGCCCAGACACAGCTGTAGGTCAAGACCATAGGAAAAGAGACTGAAAGGATGTGTGTGGGAAACTCCTCCCAAGTGATTTCTCTAGAAAGCTGTTCTTGTGTGTGTGTGTAAATCCTGCACAGTCATGTATGGTTTTTCTCTTTCTTTCTTCTTTCTTTCTTTCTTTCTTTCTTTCTTTCTTTCTTTCTTTCTTTCTTTCTTTCTTTCTTTCTTTCTTTCTTTTTCTTTCTTTCTTTCTTTCTTTCTTCTTTCTTTCTTTCGTTCTTATTTATTTATTTATTTATTTATTATATGTATGAGTGTTTTGTCTGCGTGTATGTAAATGTACCATGTGTGAAATGCCCATAGAGGCCAGAAGAGGGCATCACATCCCCTGGAACTGGAGGTATTGATGATTGTTAAGAAACTTCACTCTTAGAACAGTGAATGTGCCCGATCTTGTTCTGAAGTGTTATCTCGGAACCGTGTTCTATTTCCTTCTCTAACAAAGGGCCCCTTGGCCATGATATGAGAAAAACATGAACAATCTTTGATAACCAGGTACAAAGGAAGAAGTTGTTCTGACCTCCTGACTCTCAACACCACACAAGGCCACAGACAGATGTCATCAACCTTCGTTCTATGTTGTTTCCAACATGTGTTGGAGAGATGTTGTCTGTAGAGACACTGTTTTCAATGGCATCACTGTCACATCTCAAAACACACATTGTTCCAAGTCAGAGGCAGAAGTGAGTCATAAATAGGGAACATGGTGTAAGATTAAAGCTATGCATTAAGCTTAGCTTGCAGAGAGTTCATTACACAGGGATTCCCAATTATTGTAGGACTGATTATATTGTTTTTCTTAGGAGGACATAGTTCTAAATAGTCTCAAAGCAGATGAGTAACTTGCTTTACAAGGTTACAAAATTTCACTTTATAAAGGATTGTTACAAAGAGTCTTTCCCATTAAAGTCACTACAACAGGGTATTTCTGTGTAGCCCTGGCTGGCCTAGAACTCTATGTAGACCAGGTTGGCCTTGATTCACAGAGATTCACCTGCCTCTGCCTCCCAAGTGGTAGGCTTAAAGGCATGTACCACTGTAACACGTATTTTGTGTTTTGAGACTCTGTGGCCCAGGCTGGCCTGCAGCTTTTTGTGTTTGCCAGGCAGGCTTGCCTCTGATTCATAGTAGTCCTCCTGCCTCAACCCGACAAGTGTAGAGATTTCAAAGGTGAGCCATCCGATATGACTTCATGGCATTAAAAAACTTTTTAATATTTATTTTATGTATATGAGTGTTTTGCCTGCATGTATATTAAGTGTACTGTGTGTGAAAATTCCCATGGGGGCTAGAAGAGGGCGTTGGATCCCCTAAAACTGAAGATATGAAACTGAAGATTAGAAGCCATGTGGGTGCTGGGAACCAAACCTACAGCAAGTCCTCTTAACCCCCGAGCCATCTCTCCAGCCCCTCACAGAATTTTTTAAAAAGTAAGAGAAGTAATCTAATTACAGCACCAACCCTTTGGGCGGCGGAGCTAAAAGGGGAAAGTGTAAGGTATGATTCTGCCACTTGGCATAGTATCTGTGCAGTCAGAACTGAGTTATTGCAGTACATCTGAGGAGGAAGTTGGCAGACATGAAGGGAGAACTAGGATGGTCCAGTTCTCAATCCACCCACCAAATTCCCATGAGGCAAGTGGCTTTGGGGGAAACATTAGGTACATGAGCCTTTGTGGAATCACAGTTTAATTTCATAGTATTTACGGTCAACTTTCCAAAGATTTATGTGAGCAAATAAATACCCTAGGAACTTTTTCATTGAGATAATAACTGCACTTTCCTTTTGTGACACTTGAACTTGACTCCCATAGAGACATCTTTGACTGGTTTTGTTCTGCCACAGGACAAGGTATGGACGTGCCTCTTTCCAGCACGGGGTTTAAGCAAGCAGCTGCTGCTGGTCAGTTTTTGAACAGTGTGCAGTTCACTCATGCTTTCTCCAGTGATCTCACCAGGACAAAGCAGGTGAGTTCAGGGTCATTGTCCAGGCCAGTAGGTCAGAATCTCAACAACTGTGAGCTGGAAAACTCTTGCTTCCAAGGGCCTGCAAGATGGCTCAGCAGGTAAAGGCGCTGGCTGCCAAGCCTGATGACTAGAGTTAGATCCCCAGATCCCAAAGGGTGGAAACAGAAAATGAACTCACAGCAAGTTGCCCTCTGGCCTCCACACGTGTCCCATGGCCCATGCACACACAAATATATGTAAGAGGGAAGTCTGAAAATATATAATAGATAAATTAAATGAATAAATGAATGAATACGTGTGAGATAGAAGTTTGCTTCTAGAAAGATGGTGAACTATGCCTGGGCAGGGCGAAGCCAGAGGAAACGCTGGTGGAGGTCTGTAGGGGTCCTGACGTGCAAATCGGTCGTCCGACCTGAGTATAGGGGTAAAAGACTAATCGAACCATCTAGTAGCTGGTTCCCTCCGAAATTTCCCTCAGGATAGCTGGTGCACGCTCTCGAAAAAAAAAAAAGAAGTTTGCTTCTAGAGCCAGTACAGAATCAGTTCACACAGACACATCTCTAGCCCATCCTCCCACCTCTTCCCCACACAGAACTTCTTTATATTTTCTGTTTCTGTTTGTTTGGTACTTTTTAAATTAGAGTAGCTTTGGGGGTTGAAGAGGTGGCTCATTATTTAAGACCACTGACTGCTCTTACAGAGGACATGGGTTCCATTTCTAGCCCCTACCTGGCTGCTAACAGCCAGCCATAACTCCAGTGCCAGGGCATCTGATGCCCTCTTCTGACTTAAAAAAAGGTGATCATCTAAAGAGTCTTTGAAAGACAGCGGATTTTCCAGATCCAATAAATGTAGCTGAATGTCTATCAGGATAAATACAAAGAAGTCTACACCTGTTTTCTTCATAGTAATATTCCATAGAATAAGGAAAAGCATATCACTTAAGACCAATAGTCAAGTTATCTACAAATTGGTCAAAAAATTGTGTGTGTGTGTGTGCGCGTGCGCGCATATGTGTAAAAGGCTTCTTGGTCTAGAGAGATGACTCTGCACTTAAGAGCACTTAACACCTGGGTTTGGTTCCCAGCATCCACATGGCAGCTAGCAACCATCCAGGAGATCTGACACCCTCCTATGACCTTTGAAGGCATTACACTATACAGGTGCACTTACCTACATGCAGGCATGACACTCATGTACATAAAATAAAAATAATATTTTTTAAAAAAAGGGCTTCTTAATGTTCTGAGAGATGGGATTAACCCCAAAAACTTTTTGCAGAGTACAAATGAAGCAAAGACTTTTAGACAAAAGGGTTTGAAAGTGACTTTCAAAGAATATTGAAAGAGAAGGAAAATAATTCAGGAGGGTCTGAGCTCAAGAGAATTGTGAGCATGGAAACTGGACACGGTGTATATATAGGTCAATATAAGAATTTTTGGGGGCTGGAGAGATGGCCTAGCGGTTAAGAGCACCGACCGCTCTTACAGAGGACCCGGGTTCGATCCCCGGCACCCACATGGCAGCCGAGAACCATCTGAAACTCCAATTCCAGGAGAACTCCAGTTCCAGGGGAATCCAACACCCCCTCTGACCTCTGCGGCATTGCACGACACGGGTGCACAAACTTGCATGCAGACAGTACATTGATACACATACAGAAATAAATAAAATTAAAAAAAAATTAAAAAAGAATTTTTGAAAAAAACATGTAAAACAGTGATGATGATGGTTAGTTGGTGGGGAGGGGGTTACAAAACAAGGCAGATGGTGGGCTCAAATGACTTCTGGTGTCTTGTGTCAATCACAATCATGTAGACACAAAGAAGGAAATTAACAAAAACGAACAGAATGGAGAGGAGAAATGGCCATAGGAGTCGGCAGGCAGACTTTGATTTTGATTTTACTTTTGTCTTGCTCTGTAGTCTAGGGTGGTCTCGAACTCCTGCCTCAGCCTCCTAACTGCTAGGGTAACAGGTTTGTGTCATTACACCTATAATCAGACATAGGACTTTTATGTTGTTGTTGTTTTTATGTATGGGAACTCGCTTTTATGAACCTACAGCAGTGGTGACGGCATACACGAGACCCATGCACACTCAGTCAGACAAAACCCAGCACAGAACTAGGGAAACGGGCGGGAGGCCCCAGCCCCAGCCCCAGCCCAGGAGCTCTTGGCCTTTGATCACTGCTGCGAGGGGATGGAGTCGATCTTTAAGGGAGTGGCCAGGCTCCAGTGGATGAACTTACACAGAGACAGCTGGGCACATAAACTCTACTAGGCTTTAACATAGAAGACAGAATTGGGAACATCCTGTGGGTGGGCTATGGGGGTGGGTTTGTGTAGGGAAGGTCTAGATATGATTGAAATGTATTGCATGAAACCCACAAAAAATCTAATAAAAAAATACACTGGAGAAAACATTTGTATGAGTTCTGCCTGAGTGTGTGTTTGTACACAGGTGCTGGAAGGGCAGAAGAGGTGTTGGGTTCCCTGGGGCTGGAGTTACAGACCAGTGTGTGCTGCCGTGGTGTGCTCTACCCAGGCTTCCACAAGAGTAGCAGGACTTTTAACTTCTGAGCTATCTTCCCAGTACCTTTCCCCCTTAAAAAACGATTTCATTTAGTTTTTTAGTTGGCCCCATCTGAGTATGTGTACTGTGTGCATGCAGTGCCCACGGAGGCCAGAAGAGGGCATGGCATCCCCTAGAATTGGAGTTAACGAGCTGCCACATGGGTCCTCCGCAAGAGCCCCTGCTGCTCTTAACTACTGAGCTACCTCTCCAGTGTCCCCAGACATAGAATTTTTAAAATGTTCTTTTATGCATTGGCGAAGATGAACTGAGAGACTGAGAATTGTAAACTAATGATAAAGAAGAATCAGATGCAAACTGTAAAACCATACATTGAAATTGAGGCTTCCTGGGTGGGTTCAATAGCTGTTTAGAGGGACGTGGAAAGATGGTTCAGTGGATAAAGCACTTGCCATGCAACTATGACGACCTAAGTTTGGGTTCCCAGAACCCACACAAAAGATGGGCAGGAATGCCAGCCACTGGTAATCCCAGCCTTGAGAGGACAGAGGAAACGGCTGGAGCAAGCTGGCTAGGCAAATTGGAAGTGGGGCATCAGATTTAACAACAGAGCCTGCCTCAGTAACGGAAGTACAGAGTGATCAAGGAACACACCCCAGGTCAACTTCAGGTCTCCACATGCACACTCATGTGCCTATACACATGTGAACACACACATGTAAAAAAAAATAAAACAAGGGTCAGGAGACAAACACTAAATATTCTAGGTTTTGCAGCCTCTGGGTCTGTCTGTAGCAGCTGTTCGCTTTCTGTTCACACTGATGTGGTGAGAATACATGCTGTCATGGGGCTGGGTTCTAATAAAACTTTATTTATGAAAGGTTATGGCCTCTGGAGTTTAATCCATTAGTGTGTGGACTAGCAGATAAAATAGCAGAAAGTAACAGTCAAATGTGAAGACATGAAAGGATGAACTGTATAGAGAAGAAGGCACCTGTGTTGGTTGGTTGTATGGTGCTGGAGTTCAAACCCTGGGCCCTTTGTGTGTCCAGCAGGGGCTTGACCCCTGAGCTCCGGAGTCCGATGCCCTCTTCTGACCTCTGTGGCACTGCACGACACGGGTGCACAAACCTACATGCAGACAGTACATTCGTATACAAATGAAAATAAAATTAAAAAAAAAAAAAACAACTTTTGCTCAGGAAAATTGTTTGAGTAATTTTATGAACTAAAGCAATCCGTATGTATCATTTTGAAGTTATCTTTTCATTTTCAGACCATGCATGGCATTTTGGAGAAAAGCAAATTTTGCAAAGACATGGCAGTAAAGTATGACTCAAGGCTTCGAGAAAGGGTAAATATTTCTTCATATACTGTTCTCCAGCACAGACTTTCAGGACACTGTCACTTGGCTTGTAAGTTCAGTCCTCCTAGAGACTTGGAATCAGTGGGTGGTAGGGATCTGCTGCGTGACTGGGCATGATGCCACACATCTGTAGTCCCAGCAGGGGCAGGAGAATTGTTATAGGCCAGCCTAAGCTATATAGCAAGACCCTTTTTTTGGGGGGGGGGGTCTTTTTGAGACAGGGTCTTCCTGTAGCCCCAGCTGGCCTAGAACTCCTTCTGTAGACCAGGCTGGCCTGGAACCACAGAGATCTTGCCTGCCTCTCCTCCTGAGTGCTTAGGTTAAAGGCATGCTCCACCATCACTGGTCTTTAAAGCACACAGTTCTTAGCCACCATGTGGGTGCATGGGGAATTGAACCCGGGTTCCTCGCAAGAGCAGTCAGTCTCTTATAAACCGCGACGCCTCTTCAGCCCCCTAACTGCTTTATTATGCAATAATTTCCTATTTTGGAGGTTTTGTGTTGTTTGTTTTGGGTTTTTTTTTTTTTTTTTTTATTTTTGGTCTTTTTGAGACAGAGTCTTCTGTAGCCCACGCTGGCGTGGAACTCACAAAATTCGTCTGTCTGTTCGCCTCTGCCTCCCAAGTTGTGGGATTTACAGGTTGTACCACCCACGCCTTGCTGGCGAATTTTTTATTTACGTGCCTAAAGTTTCCTGCTTGGATTGTTAAGAACACTGGATTTATACGCCCTGCAGAGGACAGATCCCAGAAGGAGTCAGATCCCCTGGAACTGAGGTTACAGATGGTTGTTAGTGGGCTGTGTGGGTGCTAAGAACTGAACCCAGGTCCTCTGCAAGAGCAGCCAGTACCCTTAACCACTCGGCCATCCTTCCGGCCTGGGTGTGTGCTGAATGGCCTTCCGTGATCTAGGAGAAATTTGTTTCTCCACACCAACACTTGCTGTTTTGTTTCTTCGATCTTCCCATTTAATTTTTATTTAGTTTTTTTAATTTTAATTTATTTTTACTTTTTGTTGTGTATGAATTACTGTTCTGGCATGCTAGGTCAGTTTTGTCTTTTTATATTCGATTTGGTCAGAAGAGGGGTTCACGATCCCCTGGAACTGCAGTTGCTCCCTGGATATGGAGTTAAAGAGGTTCTTAGCTGCCATGTGGGTGCTGCGGGATCGAACCCTGAGTCCTCTGCGCAAGAGCGAGGTTGGTGCTTTAACCGCAGGGCCATCTCTTCCAGCCCCCGATATTCCATCTGAATAGCTTAACAGTGGTGACATTCATTTTCACGGTGCCTCCCCAGGTGGGTTTTCTGCCTTCTTGGCCTTTTCCTGTGTCCTTTGCTATGGGTAGGTCTTCACGGACCTCAGAGGCCAGCAAGCTTCAGACTCACACAGATGCTGGCTTGGATTTGAGCTGCTGATTACTGGCTGTGAGGATGTAGGCTGGTCTCCTGCCCTCACTGAAACTCTGCCACCTTCTTCAGCGATGTGGAGGTGTTTAGTTACAACCTGACAACCCCACAACTCCTTGTTTGCCTGGTAAAATGCTTCTATCTGTGTGGACTAGCCTCAGGAAGTTCTCCCATCTACGTGGGCTAGCCTCAGGAAGTTCTTTCCCACTGTCCACTTGGAAGGGTGCCAAACTCAAGACATTCCTCTATGGGTGCTGGGAAGTAGATTGCTAAAACACACAAACCATACCGGTTAAGAGCCACCGAATGCTGTTCAGAGACCTGGTTTGATCCCCAGCTACCCACATGGCAGCTAAGAAACCGTCTTTAACTCAGTTCCAGGGGAATCCAACGCCTTCTCTGACCTCTGTGGTATACTACATACACGATACAAACATACATAAAAACATTCATTATACATACAAAAATAAATTTAAAAAAAAAGATTCTTAGCCCGGGCTAGGGCGCACTGCTTCTTAATCTAGGCACATTGGAGGCACGAGGCAGGCAGATTCTTTGTGAGTTCAAAGGGGCCCGGCTGGGTCTACAGAGTGCAGTTTCCAGGACAGCTGGGGCTTACAGGGGAGACTCTGTCTCGACACGACAGAAAAAAAAAAAAAAAAGAATTCCTCTGTATTTTCTAGGGTTCTCATTTGTGTACTGTGTCCCCACTGTCAGTACAGAGAGATGATAACATAAGTGAAGGAACCCAGCTTGTTCCTGGGTAGGTTTCAGATATTCTCAGACCTCAACTTTATTGTTGTGCAAATTCATACATGGTATCTCTGTCTCCTGGACTTGCAGAAGTACGGGGTCGCAGAAGGCAAGCCGCTCAGTGAGCTCCGGGCCATGGCTAGGGCAGCTGGGGAAGAATGTCCCATGTTCACCCCGCCCGGAGGAGAGACGCTAGAGGAGGTGCGTAGCCCACATCCAGGTTGCCACGTCGGTGACCTTGCCAGTGACTGAGTTACCAAATTCTGACTGTTTTTATATCCTCGATTTCTGGAGAGTTCCCTTCCCCTTGCAGTTAGAGTCGACAGTCATCCCTGATGGTAGATTAAGGAAACAGTGTGAGACAATACAGTACTTCTAAGGAAAACTGTACATGAAACATTGTGGGTGTGGGGTGGTGCGCGGGCAGTGTGGGCAGCCAGTTAAACAGAGTGGGGCTCAGAGGCACGGGCAGGCAGTCAAGAGCCAAGTGCTTCTAAGTGCGAGCCCCCCGACTCCCTCTGGCTGACAGCATCTCCAAGTTTGTTTCCGCCATCTTCTGTTATTCTCACCCGGTTCCCTCTCTTGCTTTTTTGGAGATAGGGTCTCCCTCTAGTCCAGGCTGCCCTGACACCTATGTAGCTCAAACTGGCCTCCAACTCCTGGCAACCCTTCTGCTTCTCAAATGCTGGGATTATAGGCATGCACCATCATGCCCAGCTCCATTCACAGTCTTCTTTTTTCTTTTTTTTTTTTTTTTTTTGGTGGTGGGGGTGGTGATGGGATCTCCCTGTAACTGCAGTTAGCCCAACTCACTGTGTAGACAAGGCTGGCCTCAAACTCACAGAGATTCTTCTCCCAAACTGGGATTAAAGGTGTGTGCCACCATGGCCAGCTCTAAAAATTATTTCTGTTCATTTATTTTTAAAATATTTTATGTGTATGAATGTATTGCCTACATGTGTGTAAGTACACTCATGTTGTGCAATGCCCGAGGAGGTCAGAAGAGGCTGTTGAATCCCATGGAACTGGAGTTACAGATAGTTGTTAGCCACCATATGGGTGCTGGGATTTGAACCTAGGTCCTTTGCAAAAGCAGCCAGTGCTGTTAACCACTGAGCCATCTCTCCAGCTCCTAAAAATCTATTTTGAATTGATACAGAAAGGCATGGAAGGTGTACATATTAGTGGGGTGCCAGGTGATAAATGGACACATCCATCCTTTATCTAATGTTTAAATTGGGCTAAACATAATCTGTCTCCTCAAACACTTGTTTCGTTATGATGAAAACTTCCAAAATCTGTCTTCTAGCTTTGTGAACTGTCCAGTGTATCATTGCTGTGGCTGCTCTGCCCTGCAAAAGCAAGCTGGAGCTTCTTCCCCTAACTGTAGCTTAGCATGCATTGAGCTACCCTTCCCCATCCGTCCCGCACCCTCTTCTCCCTATCTTCTACTAAGCATCAGTCTACTTCCGTTTTTCATGTGCTCAGCTTTGCACATTGGCTGGATGAGAACACGCCCAGGCACCTTGAGTCTGGAGTATGTCGCTTACTATGACACTCTTCGCTTCCAACCATGTCATTGAGAATGACACATTTTATTCTTCACTTGTGACTGAATGGTTTCCATTGTGTGTGGACCACATTTCACATCTTCAGTTGACAGTTGTTTGTTTCTCTGCAGAAACAACTCTCACCTGAAAGTTGATAAGAAATAGTTTATTCTGAAGCCAAATATAGGTAATCATGGCCTAGGAGTACAGATTCAGGTTACCCTAAATTCCATGTTCCAACATGGTAACAGTTTCATGAAGTTTTTATGGTTAGTAACAGAACAAAAAAAGCAGCAGATCAAGGAACTTTTCAAATAGATCTGTGGAGACATCCGAGAGGCGGGTTATATACAGCAAAGTGGGGAGAATCCTGCTTAGGTACTGACAGCCTCAGAGCGCTGGGATTAAAGGCATGCACTACCACATCTGGCTCTTTCATCTTTTTGACAATAGCCAGTCTTATTGGGGTCAGACAATAACTCTTTGTGGTTTTAGTTAATTTGTATTTCCCTGATAATGATAATGAACATTTTTTCATATACCTGTTGGCCAGTTGTATGTCATTCCATTTATTTATTTATTTATTTTCCATGTATTTATTTATTTATTTTTCTGGTGCTAGGAGTTGAACTGAGGGCCTCGGTATATGCAAGGCTGGAGCCACGCAACCACGGTCCTACTCCTTGTAGGTCTTATTTTAGGAAATGAGTGTTGGGATCTGCTGTCCATTTTTAAATTGAAGTTGGTTTTGGGTGTGCTCTGGGTAGCCCTTCCTCATGTGTTCACTTCCCAATGATTCCCACCCTTCTTGTGTTTTCTCTTTAGCGGGTGTTTCCTTTTTAGTTTAATATGGTCCCATTTGTCTAATTTTGCTTTTGTTCCTGTTTGTTTGGAATCCTGGCTAAAAAAATCCTTGGCTGTTCCAAAGTGCTGAGCAAACGTTTTACCTACGTTTTCATCAAGTCATTTTCTGTTGTATTTTCCCCATGAAAATGTTCTGTATTCTGTTCCACTGCTCTCTGTTTGTGTCCACATTTATGCTGGTACCATGCTGTATGGATTCCTATAGTTTTGTAGTATATTTTGAAGTCGGTTAGCGTAATTCTTCCTGCTCCCCCCCATGTGTATGTGCGGCTTGTGTGTGTATAAATGTTTATGTCTGTGTCTGTCTGTCTGTGTGTCTATGTCTCTGTGTGTCTGTGTGCCTGTATGCATGTATTATGGGTGCACATGTACGTACAAGGTTGACATCAGGTGTCTTTCCTGATCACTCTCCACCTTCTCGGGACCTCTGCCTCCGGAGCTCTGGGGTTCTATTTCAGATAGTGTAGATAGCCAGCTTACTCCAGGGTCCCCCTCTGTGCTTCTGGGGTTCTGGTTCTCATGCTTGTGCAAGCACCTTCCTTACTGAGCCATCTCCCACCCCCTTTTTCATTTTTTCCTGGTCTCTGGCTTCTAGTGGGTTTTGGAAGCCCTGTGTAAAGATCAGGCTGTAGTATAAGGTCCTCAGCAGTCCCTTTATTTCTTCTTGCGCTTCTTTCTTCATAGGTGAAAACGCGTGGAAAAGATTTCTTTGATTTTATTTGTCAACTCATCCTGAATAAAACAGGTCAGAAAGAAGACATTTTGCCAGGAACCCCAAGCTGCTACCTGGAAATGTGTTTAGCAGACGTATTCCCATTAGGAAAAAGCAGCTCTGAGCTGGATTCCCACAGCGGCATCCCAGGTTTAGTAGCCAGCGTCTTAGTTGTGAGCCACGGAGCTTACATGAGAAGCCTGTTCGGTTATCTTCTGAGTGACCTGAAGTGTTCCCTGCCAGCCGCTCTAAGCAAACTCAACCTTTCCTCTGTGACTCCTAACACCGGAATTAGTGTCTTCATCATAGACATTGAGGAGGGAAGAGAGCCAGTGGTTCGGTGTGTTTGTATGAACGTCCAGGAGCACCTGAATGGAGTGACCGACTGACGCTTGCCAAGTGGAAAGATGCACCAAAACCTTCAGACTTTGGAGCCTCGAAGGAAGTGCCTTGAAGGAGTGTCGTAGTTTGTCTTTCCATTGCTGTGACAAAACGCCCTGACACCAACTTGGGGAGAAAAGGGTTTATTCAGCTTATATCTCCTGGGTCACATTTCATCACTTAGGGAGCCCAAGACAGGAACTCAGGGCAGGAACCTGGAGGCCATGGAGGACTGCTGTTCACCGGCTTGCTCTCTACTGGCTTGCTCCTGGCTTGCTCTCTAGCTCATGCCCAGCCTGCCTTCTTATACTGTCACTGCTCAACAATCAAGACAATACACCACAGATGTGGCCACAGGCCAATCCAATGGAGCAAATTCCCCAATTGAGGCTCCCTCAACCCAGGTGTGTCAAGTTGACACTAAAGCTATCCAGCACAATTGACCCCTTGTCAACTTGACACACAAAACACATCACTATTAAACCACCACCTTTCCAGTTCTTATCCCCAAAATATGATGTTAACATGAATCACAACCTAAGACAGTACAACCTCAAAAGCCTCACAGTCCTTAAAATGTCCAA